>NW_020872860.1:181900-200180 GCF_003789085.1 Penaeus vannamei
AATTGCCACCAATGATTATTAATATAAGGTGCATGGAGTGGAATTAAGTGTGATGCGATCATACAGAAGGAAAAATGAGATGGAGTATGTTGTTTCACGGAGAGTCCGTGCTGTTTCCACCGACGGGGTTTGTGCCACGGCACTTTTGCTTAGAAGAGGGGATGTTCAAGCTGGTTTGTGCCGAAGGAAATGCGACTTGTATTTTGTGGCGGATTAGTTTGTAATTTTCTAGAACTGGTCGGTATCTTGAAACCTGTTGAATTTGGTACTAAGGGACTCTTTATGGTGTCTAAATGTGCATATATAAGAGCTTTTGTTGACAATTTGTCAAAATAGACATAATGGGGGTAGACTCTTAGATATTTGTGTAATTTAGTTATTGTTTGGGTGCACTGCTACCCCCCAAACCCCCATCCGGATGTTGAAATCTCCATTACGTCTAATAGCTAAGAAAAAGCTCAGAGAGGTACAAGTGACGTGCATGACTCTGGGAAAGGAAACTTTTCTTTTGCGCTTATTCCTGAGTTGCTGTGCACATTAAAAGTTTTCAGATTTTTTATACATAATTATTGTGTTTTTTTTTTTTCCCTTTTTTTTATGATAGTTCCTCCAATAGGAGTCCATCATTACCAAATTTGATGGGTGTGATAAAGTGGACGTGTTCTAGAAAATGCCCATGTTATTTACTATACGTGGTCAATTTTAGATGGAGGTGCCAGTCTGCTGGCACTGGTATTGGTCCCTGTTTTGACAGGAAATGTTAAAGGTGGTCTATAAATTCTTCTAGCTTGCAGAATCCATATGGTGGAATGCTCAAGTCATTGCAAATGATTTTTGAAATATAATTTTGAATTTGTGACCAGGTTCTGTAGTTCTTGTTCTCTTGTTCTTTTTTTCATTACTGAGTTCTTTTGTATTTCTTTCAATTTCCTCTCTCTCCATGCATATGTTTGTACCAAAATTAATCTAGAATTTTATATATTTATATATACATATATATATATACATATACATATATACATATATATATATATATACATATATCGTATACGTATACTATATTATACGTATACATATACATACACATACACATACACATACACATACATTACAATACATAACATACACATACACATATACAACATATAATATACATATACATATATATACATATACATATACATATACATACATATACATATACATATACATATACATATACATATACATATATATATATATATACATACATATATACATACATATATATATATATAATTCTATAGTGGTAGCAGCTAACAAAAACTAGGATAATCAGGCTCCATGTGTATTTTAGTAGATGGCTACTGTACTGAGGACGATGAGCTTAGTGGTCTCGATGCTCAAGAAACTATTATATTATTCTTATTTCCTTTCACATGTATATTGCTATTATTCATGTGTACAAGAGGAATTCATCAGTTAGGAGAAAGAGCAGTCAAAAAGGGGTATGGGGACATTGCCCTTGGGTTGGCAAATGCGGTAATCATTTGGGATCTCGGAGGCAACACCCTCAGGTTATGAAGGATTTTGGTTCATAGAGTGATTTTTGTGGTGGTTTGTGCATTTGTTATGGAATTCATTTATTTATTCAAGTTTGAGGTTTAGTCTGACATGTGAGGTCTTGTAAATGTTCAAAGTTGTCTTGGTATATTTGGAGGTGAAATCTTTGAATTACAGTTCAGGGATCCAATTTTTTAATGCTTTACTTTTTTTTTCTTTTCTTTTCTTTTCTTTCTTTCTTTCTTTTTTTCTTTTTTCTTTTCTTTCTTTTTTTTTTCTTTCTTTCTTTTTTCTTTTCTTTCTTTCTTTCTTTCTTTCTTTCATTCTTTCCATCTGTTTTTTTTATCATTCTCATAAGATGATCCAAGGTAGCAACTACAGGTTTTAGCATATATTTGAATCCCTGCGTGTGTCTAACTGTTGCGGCCTTTGCACTTCCCTGTTGCTACTTCTGATATCCCCATCTGAAGTCTTTTTAAAAATCTCATGTTCTATAGCATAGTCACTGGAGAGGGGAGAGCTATCCTGGTAATATATAAAAAAATTCTTTGTATGGTAGTTTTAGAAGAAATTGCATAGTATTCTCTAGTGTCCTCCTCACAGTTGACCATATTAAGATACCGTGCCAAATAGAAGATATTGCTAGGATGCGTGTTTATACTCTCATTGCAACCCCAATGGAAATTATTGGTTTTGGTTCAATATGCATTCAAGGATAAGTTGCGTAAAGAAAGGAATTCTGGTTTCTAAATTAATCATGGTAATAAGAATAAAAATTTGTAGGCCTACACAAGATTAAAACTTTTGAGCTCTTCATTATAGGTATCCTTTGCGTTATTGATGTACATATTGTAAAAAATTCAGGTGCATTTGATAAATGTAGGTTATTGCACAGGAATTTACCATTGTTTCAGATACTGATTAAACTCTAAATTTGAGGGATGTTCTTAGGATTTGTTAGTATGGTCAGCTCAGGGGTCTTATAAGCCAGGGCTTAGTTCTTATTGCTTTTTCAGTAGTGAGTCCAAGATGCTTTTCGTGTAATTATCCTAGAGGATCCTTATTTTTAATAGATATGAGCTTCTAATCAGGTTAGGTTATACTTCACCATACCCAGTTGGAATATAACTTGCATACTTCTCGTGGTTTTATGCAGATCTATTATAGCCAGTGGTACTTCACCCCACTAATCACTGTGAATTAGATAGCTGGTTATGCTATATTTTCATTGACTAATAAGCATCCGTGAGTCCTGGATGCTTGAACCAACAAGTGGCCAATGATGTTATTTGCCTCTTGCCGATATGATGCCACAGAAAAAGATAGTGTTTTGTGGAAAATTTGACAAAAATACTTGCAGGCATAGTTTCCTCTAGTAGCACTGTCCTTATGGATTTAGTGACTGTTTTAAATGGTAAAATAATGCTGAAATTTAGTAAAACTGGAAGATCAGTTGAATTGATGTTTGAAAAGTTTTTATTTTTTCATGACCAGAAATAAGTACTAAAAGTTCCTTGTCAGATTGAGAAAGTGGGCGGCCACATTTATTCGTTCCCTAATTATTGAATTAGACATTTTTATAAATTTGATTTAGAGAAAATTGGTAATTATGAGTAAATGCCACTGAAAGGATGTATGCCCTTTCACCTAAAATAAATATAACACCTAAATGATAACTTTTGCAGAATCTCTTGTGTGTGAATGCAAACAAGATAGATATATAAATGTAGCCTTGCAAATTGTACAACTATCACTAGAAACTATTATGAAAAGTCCTCACAGGAATACATGCCTCAGTGTTTTTAATTGGCAAGATTTTAGGTTTGTAGCTTCAATGAATATTTATTTTTGAAGGAATGTGGAATTGGGGAATGTTTTGATATTTATCTCTAAGCTTGCATATGAGAAACAGGTAATAGAGGGGGTAAATTAATAGTTTTTACTGTGAAATTGGTCTGCATATAGGCTTATATCTACAAATCACTCAGCATTATGGTGAGCAAAGTGGGTTCCATGTGGAGAGGGAGATGTATTTATTTTTTTGATGAAGATTCTGCTGTGGATACTTACAAGTATTTTTCTTCTATTTTCAGGAATAAACCACCATGTTTTACGCACATTTTGTGCTGGCCAAAAAGGGCCCCTTGGCCCGAATTTGGCTGGCCGCTCATTGGGATAAAAAGCTCACAAAAGCTCATGTCTTTGAGACTAATATTGAGAAGTCCGTTGATGGTATCTTGCAGCCAAAGGTAACGCTCATTTTTATTTATCATTTTATATGTATATATTTCTCTTTTCTTCGACTGTATGTGGAATGTGTAATACTGCATTTCTTTAAATACTCTTCTTATAGTGCCTGTCAGTCATTATTTGTATATTGATTTTTTCTTTACAATTTGTTTATTAGGTAAAGATGGCATTGAGAACATCAGGTCACTTGCTGTTGGGTGTGGTCAGAATTTACTCCCGAAAGGCCAAGTATCTCTTGGCTGATTGTAATGAGGCCTTTGTCAAGATCAAAATGGCCTTCAGACCAGGCATGGTCGATTTGCCTGAGGACATCAGGGAGGCAGCAGTCAGTGCCATCACACTCCCAGAGGTATTCCACGACTTTGATACCGCCATGCCAGAGCTGAATGACGTTGACATCCAGGCACAGTTCACTCTCAACCAGTCACGTGCTGAAGAGATCACAATGAGGGAAGACTATGGCAACATCTCCTTGGTGACAGGTGATGATGGCTTTGGAGACATGGGCTTCGAGGAACCCCCAGATATCATGAGGGATGCATCTGCCATGGACCAGACTTTAGACCACCCTAACCTGATCTTTGGCGATAACACCCCCTTGGACAAGGAGAAGGAACCCAGTGCATCCAAGGAGCAAGACTCAAGATTGTCCACTGCAAGGGCAGACACCTCAGCTCTTGACCTTGAAGCACCAATCAGAGACGATGGCTTTGGGGGCAACCTTGGGCAAGACATCATTGCTGGTGGACTTTTTGAAGGTGGGCTTTTCGATGACACACCCATTGGGGACGGTCCGAGTCTTGATGAACCCAAAGAAGAGAGACATGACGACTCTGATGATGACGGACTTGATAGGTTTGCAGGTCCTCCCTCAGTTGGCCCGCCATCTTCAGAGGAAGGTTCTCGCCCATCTACTCCCAAGCCTGAGAATCCAGATCCGGTTGAAGCCGATGAGGTCCCACCACCGGAAGGTGTGGAAGCAGCTCCTCAAAGCCAAGCTAATGAGACACTTGCCGGGCACGAGCAAACAACTTTGCTGCAGAATGAAGAGGAAAGCTTTGCCCTTGCCCCAGTGGATGCCTCTGCCATCAAGTCAGGTTGGCCGCGTGCTAAGAGGAAGAGGAAGCTGATTGTTGATGAAGTGAAGAATATTTCTGGTGAAGAAATGAAGGCGCAGCTCTCAGACACAACAGACATTGTAACCACCTTGGACCTGGCCCCACCAACCAAGCGTTTGATGCACTGGAAGGAAACTGGTGGTGTGGAAAAGCTGTTTGCACTGCCTGGTCGCCCAATCTATGCCCGCTCCCTTGCACGTATTTACCAGAGACACCTCACCTCGGAACCTGCACAGAACGAGGACTTCGGCATGGCAGGAGACAGGGAACTGGAGAATCTCAGCTTAGAAGTGGTAAGAGAGAATTGTTATTTTGACATTTTTTATGCTATAAAGATATTGAAAATCTGAAATGCTATTGACATGGATGTTATGCATAGACCTTAGATTTTAAATTTCCATTACCTAGGTGCGTGAGGCCGAGGAGCAAGAAACACCAGCCGCCCCCAAGACAAGAGGTCGACCTCCAAAGAGAAAGCACCCAGAACCAGAAGAAGAGGAAGAGGAGGTTTGTGCCTTTGCTTTGCTTTTTGCTTTTGCTTTTTCCAGTTTCCATTGAATATATAGGTATTGATTCAATTGAATATTTATTCTTTATGTTTGAAATTTATCTTTTATTTATTGCATTTCTAGAACATTAGAAACTTGTAACCATTTTAAATTTATTGTTAATGCTTTAGTTTACATCATTGACATTCCCTAGAAAATGGATATGATAGATTAAGAAGAAAAGATTCTCTTATCACTTACACTCACTTTATATTATTATTTCCTGCCCTTTTGCTTTGTTGCTGAAATGCTTTTTATTTTTTATTTCATTTGAGTGCATAATATTCCTAACGTAAATTTCCTCAAGGGCAGAATAGGTCATTCAGTTCACACCACTCACCGTATCTAGCCACAGGTTCTGAGCATGTCAACGAGAAACATGGACCTCAACAACCAAATGATGTCGCCACAAGCCCCAGAGACCCCAGCACCTCCAGCCCCTTTGGAGGAACAGCCTCCGACTGCGCAAACTCCTGCTCCTGGTGGCGATGTCATTACTCTGGACGAGGTATGGTTTGAAATTTTTGTTATTGCCATTATTTATTTTCTATTCGGTATTTTATTGCTGATTTGAGAGCTTATAGAGAAAGTTAGACTAAGTTACGTTTCCTAGATGTATTTGAAGAACAAACTTGTGAAGAAGGGGGAATATTATTATGAATTACGACCTTTTTTTGTTTATTATCTTGATTAGTTATGCCTATCTCAGTTTATTATTTTTATATATTATTTCTAGTTTTGCCTATCTTCATTTTCTCCTTTCCGTTCATAGGCTGCCGAGAATCCACAGACTCCAGGCATTCCGGACGAGGCTGCTGTTGCCAACCAGGAACCTGTTCCCCCAGAAACCCCAGCCCCAGCTACTCCTTTCCACAATCCAGAACAGCCACCAGAAAGTTTACCGAGTCAGGTATTTACCAAGATGGGTCAATGTCTTTATTATATTATTATGCATATGTGTTTGTGCTGTCTCTATGCAAGTCAGTGTTGAGCGTTCAGTCGGGATTTAAGGCCAGGTATGATTTGGGTTAAGGTGCTTCCTTAATTTTATATTTTCCATTAACAATCCTGCTCTGACCAATTCTTGACGCACTTCACTTTTGGTTCATTTTTGTTTGCACCGTTGTTTTAATTACGATAGTATCGTCCAGATCCCTGAGAAAAGGACATACACAGTCAGGTATGATCTAAGTTGCTACCATTTTAGGAAAAGTTGTGAATATGATGAGAGAGCCCAGACTTCACATTTAAATATCGTAACTTTTTAAAATGATCATGATATTATTTGCAATTAACCCATTCACGCCGGGTACATTTTGTAGCCAAAATAAAAAAATCCAGACGGCTACAAAAATCGGCGGGCGGAGCTTCCCCGGAGTCTGTCCGCCTGCCCGGCCGCGCGCTGCTGCTGTGTCGGAGCACAGCCCCGATACAGCGTCACACTGGCGGGCCGCCCGGCAATGTTTATTTTTTCCGGTGTCTCATATATGTGACACACGGAACGAATGTTTCAAGTTTAATTTTGCAAATATGCTGCTTACATTGCAATCTTGCATATAAGTTTCACACCATAATAGAAAGGTAACGTTGATTAATAACTAATCAACTGTGAGATCTAGGCTCTAGCATTACATTTCTATCCTTTGCCTTAATAATGGTAACAGGGTATAATTCAGGCTTATATTTGTGTTTGCCTTTTCTGTTGTCCCTTTTTGTTATTCTTCTGTTCGACTAACTACGGCTTAAAGCGGTAGACGGCGAAGGATTCAATCAGGTACGACTTTTTGCTTACCCCTATGTCTTATGCTTATTCTGTTAATGCTTCATCCAGACGCCCGCATACGCCACACCCTTCCAGAGTCCGATGCACATGGAGTTGGAGAACTTGGGATTCGACGAGGTAGGAACAAATCACACGGAACAACCAGTGTACCTTTACACCCTTACGTAGCTGATTCAGAAAATTTGTTGTCTTGATTTAAGCACTAGGTTCCTGTATTTTAGGATTTTAAAGTTTTTTGTTTATTGTTGAAGGGGGTTTAATTCTGATGTTTGTTTTAACTTTTTTTTTTTTTTTTACAAACAAACCTTATCAAATTATGTAGCTTTTGATATCATTTCCTAACAAACATTTACAATCACACTACATCAATAACTTATGCTTTTCCACTTTTGTTGTAACTAATCTCAAAATCTCTCTCTCAGAATCAGCCTCAGCTGGAAAATCATGGTTACGAGGAGTCTCACCCCCCAGCCAACACTCCAGGAGGGTTGTCAGATGGTGGACCAAGATCGAATTATTCAGAACGGGCAAACACCCCTACTACGCCATTCAGACAGGACGAGGCCCATGAGGAGGAGGTTCGTTTGATTTACTTTGTTATTTATACATCGTTGTTTTTATTAATTGTTCCTTGATAAGGCTAGGTGGTTCATCAAAGCAGTGATATTGAAAGGATATTCTGAATACATAGCTTTAGATAGTCAAAGTGATTTGAACAAATCATCTAACTTCAAATCTCTTACTGTTATTGCTTACAATAGTGTGTGAAGGTAGGTTTGCAGAATAGAATATAACTTCTCCACAATCTATAGAGGTATTCACTAAGCCAGTCTTTTATTCATGGGAATTCTGATTTATGATACATCAAAGTATTGCCTTTAGATATCCGCTGCCTATAGATATACCAACAGTACAGGTCCTGTAAAGGTTTTACTTGGAAGAAAAAAAATAGAAAATGGAGAATTAAAGTGATATGACAAATAATTGATTTGAGTATAAGTGTATATCTTTATTGTGGACCATGTATATCTTGTGGTATATCAGCTCATTGAGACCAATATTTGGTATTTGGTGAATACTTTCATAGTGAATCAGTTCATCATTAAACAAGTTATTTTGATTTTTATTATTGCAATTAGATATTTGAGACACAAAAGAGCAATACACTTGTTTGAATGGTTTTATGTGTTATTCACCATCCACATGTTGTTTTACACAAAGAATATTATTGTTTGTCTTGCTTGTATTATTTCTGGTATTTTTATTAATTTTATTATTTGTTTATTTTTCTATTATTTAAAAGTATTTGCTGTTATTTTGTCAATAGATATTCAACATTGTGACTATAGATCACAAAAGATTAATTTTGGTATCCGATTTTCTTTATTTTATTAAAAAAAAAGAAAAGTATTTATTTATATATATGTATGTATACATGTTTACATACATGTATACTTCATTGCATAAAGGTAAAAAGTTGATTATTCTTACCATTGCAAGAGAACTGAATAATGCATAGTGAATATATAGGGAACAGAATCTTGTTATAAATTCCAGTTGAGAAGTGAACTGTTTTGATGTAAAATTACTGCATTTGCAGTAGTAATCAGTTCACAGTTCTTTCCTACCTGTGTTCAGTGTTACATTTATGGAACTCAATGAATAACTTTTTTCCATAGGAGGAACAAGCAGACGATGAAACTTATGAACAATTTGAAGAACGTGTGGTCAACAAGCGTGCTGGACACATGTTCCACTCCATTAAGAGGAGGCTAAGAAACAACAACATATTGTTCTCAGACATGGTTCACCAGAACAACAGAAAGCAGGTAATATTACTTCACAATTACTTTTCCTTTGAGTTTATGCATTTAAAAAATGTAATTCTTTCATATTTTGTATTTTTATAATGTGTCACAAATTTACTGAATTTTACCGGAACTGTATATGAAGATTTTTTTTTTTTTTTTTTTTTTTTTTTTTTTTTTTTTTTTTGTATTGATAGTTAAATTTATTCCAATTAGGTGGCACAGAAGTTCTACACGATGTTGGTGTTGAAGAAGCTACAGGCAGTAGAACTGCATCAAGAGGGTCCCTTCACAGAAATGTTCATCAGCAGAGGTGCATTATTTGAAAATGCATCCTTATAAATACACCCTTCATTTGGTGAGATGTGTGTGTGTGTGTTTACTGTACGTTTAAGGAGGACCAAAGAGGCTATTTCACTGTGCCTAGGACAAGGGAAAGTTTCAACTGTACATATATCAGCACCTGGTTGACTGCAGAATTAGCCAAGAAAAAGGACTTTTGGACATGGTAACATATCGGTTGATATGTGTGTGGACGTAGATTATACATCAGCACTGGAACTTAGGGTTCTTGTTAGTGGGCAAGAACACACCTTACTTAGGATTAAACTAATCAAAATATTTACAGAAATATTAACAGAAATGATATTTGTGATTTATGGTTATCTAGGTTCATGGCAGAATTTTTATAACATTGGGCAGAAATTACTCAATTTCAAAACCTTTAGTAACACTGTTTATATATATAAAGATACATGTGTGCATATTTAGTTATGTATGTATTTATACATATATATATACAAAGATACTGATTGGGAAATGATAGATTTACATAGGTGTATGCAAAAGAATGGTTATTATTACTGTTGTAATCTTTTATTTATTGTATAATATTTTATATATGTATTGTTGGTATACCAAATTGAAATTGGATTACCTCATGCTGAGTCCTGGATCCAAATCCTGGTCACAGTACCTTTAAGGGGTAATATTGCCGGGGAATGTCTTTCATGGGGGAAATATTCAAAATTACAAAAATGATATATAATAACTTTGTTGAAAATGGATGATTATTAAGAAAATGATTACAATAACAGTAATAATCACACAACACTTTTTCTTGTGAAGGAAAAGTAATGATCATACAAAAACAAAGTAGTATTCATTGTCAAAATTTGGGTATTTTGTTTTAAAAGTTACTCTTTTTGTTGGAGAAGCAAGTAATGCAGAATATTTAGCCTTGCATTGCTCTGCTTGATTCCTGTAGTACAGGTCAAAGTTGACTCCTGCCTTTAAGGTATATTATTTACAAGTGAAGGGCATCATCAGTTCTATTGTTTTGAGAACTTTAAACTAAACTTTTTTCTTTTTTTTTTTCTGGGACAACCCATTTTTATATGTATATAAAAACCAATATTATCTTGTATTATCATTGTGATTTTTAAAACCTGTTCTGCCCATAGCTAGATTCAGATTTTGTACATGAAGGGTCTCAAAAAGGTTGGTTCACAAGATATGGTTATACTTTTTTAAAGAGTAGAAGAGGTCTTATGTTTGAGGTCGCTCCACTTGGAAGAAAATTTGTGTGAAAGGTTTAATTAGATGTGAAACAGAAGTAACCATTTCGGTCTTGTCTTGGTTTCGAATATTCCCAATGTGTTATGGTGGCATGAACTGCCCCCTTAGTCGTGCAGCCTGGTGGTTGTAAAGCAGATGTGCTATTACTTATCATTTTACTTGCTAAAGAGTTGAATATACTTACCACAATAGCAAAAAAAGACTAATGTGTATATGGTTATATTTTAGTTCTGATGTTACAATGTCTTAACCATCCCCCCACCCCCCACCCCCTCACATTTTCACCTCCTCATATTCACTTTCACAAGAATTGCATTAAATTTCCAAATTCAGATTTTTGTAGTCCTTGATTAATGAGAATTCTAAATGAGATTTCAGGAAAAGAGCTAAGAATGTTTTTTTTATTTTTCATTTTTATTTTTATGTCTGGTTTTATTTTCTTCCTGTGGCTATCATTGTGTTTTGCATATCTTTGTTTCTGGGTCCGATCGAGGAAGTGTGGTGCCACTGAAGTACAAATTTTCTTTCATGAATGTGTAACTTTTCCTTTTTTTTCCATTTTCTTTTTTTTTTTTTCTTCTTTTTTCTTTATGCAAAGTAATGCCTGATGTCTTGTTCAGATTGCTTGCCATAGATGTCTCATAGTTAAATTTATATATTGAGTATTAGAGGTCTTGCAGCATCTGACGAGCCACTTGCCATTACCAGACAGCATTATGCAAAACAGTGATTCCACTGGGAAGGTAAACTTTACTAGAACATTTCACAAGTGTTTGTCTGTGTGTGTATAAAGAATGAGAATTTGTATTATTTGTAGAGATTTTTGTATTTTCCTTTATATGTATTTGTATGTCACATATGTGTATACGTTATTGGTGAAAGGCATGTGAGAAAAGAAAATTTACTGTACAAATATATTATATGTAATGCTTTTAACTATATCAGAGGATTTTATGAATCATTTGTAAAAATTGTCTGATATAGTATTTAAGCATTATGAAGTTGGTAGTGTGTGTGTGTGTGAGTGTGTCTGTGTGTTTGTGTGTGCATTTGTGATGCAAAAATAGGGTAAGGATCTATGGAAAAATGCAGTTCATGTTGTGTTGGTATATTGAATAAAGCAGTTTACAGATATTATTTTCAGTGTTATCACCAGATTGGATGTAGAAAGGAAGCAAAAAGAAAAAAAAGCAGAGTATTTATAAAAATTTTAACAATAAAATGAAAAGCAATTTGAGTGGTGTGTTTCATTTAATAAGACCTAAAATTCCAACCCAATAAACCAAACTACCACCAGAATGGATTAAAAACTACCATGGTTACATGCTTATCTCCCAGATTGACATTTGTTTATATCTACCTATTCACATTGAAGTGTTTGATATTTATTAGGATGACTACTGTTTTACATTATTTTATGTTGGTACTATGAGAAAATTAGTTAATAGCCAATAATCTAAAGTAAAAAGGAGGGTACTGTTGGGAGATTATATTCTTGAGATTATTTTTAGCTGACCTTTTTAGCTCAAACTTTGAAAAAAAAGTACATTTACTTTAAATTACATGTTAATGTTGCATGGCTGAATCTAGGCTGTTTGAAAATGAAAACAGTTTTCAGGTTTAGGTTATGTATATAGTCAAATGGATAGATAATTCAGGCAAACTTCAGCACAACTCTCACTTCCTCTTAAGGAAAATGTTTACTCTTTCATCACAGACAAGGAATGTTGACTTCTGCTATAAGTAAATAAACTTTCCAACTTTTACATTTTTTCTTAAGCAATAAATTGATAACTGATGATATTTTACCATGAGAGACACAAAGGCCATGACAAATTGCTGCGTCAACAACTGTCTTTAGCGGCATATTCAAAATGTAGTAATAGAGAGAGTCTTGTACATAAGGTGAAATTTGTGGATTCCCAGAATGTTCATGGCCAAAACAAATGTTTGGCAAAAAGGCCAAAAATGAGTTAGATGTCAGTGGTTGTAGAACGCTGTAGGTTAGCATGGTAATAATAAGGGTAAAGAAGGAAAAGCAAACAGTATGAAGGCTATTCAGGACTGGCACATCCTTTCAGCACAACACTTCAAACTAGGATGTGGACAAAAGAAAAAGACAAAAGAAAAGACCATGCAAAATAAGTTCAGGTAAGGGCTGATGTCCAAGGTAGGGGTGATCCCCTACCTTTGGGTCTGTCTCCATCTCCTATAAGCTCCTGCACAAGAAGAAGCAAGGGATTGGGTGTATGTGACAACAGAAATGCTTTTTAACAAGAAATAACTTGATAGTCTGTATTTTTTCTGTTCCTATGCATATCCTGTCACAAATATCACACACGAAGCAGGAAATAGAAAATATATTAAAGATTCAAAACTTATCCTAGTTTATAGATAATGAATTAAAAGTATGTAATGCCATTTGCAGTTTTGCTTTTAAATACAGTGCATATAAGGGAAAGCCAATTCAATTACAAGATTAAGGTGCCATGGTCTGGTGAAAATTTGTACAGGACAATGATACAAGTTCGGTAAACAGCATAACTGTGATAAGGCCAAAAAAACATGAAGTGATAAAATTCCCTTCTCATAAAAAATAGCATATCTATATTTTGAAAAATTAGCCAAGATCCCCATACACATCAAGTCTAGAGCACTAATCCCCTCAAAAAATATCATGCCACCACCAACCATGGGTATATCAAACCCAAATATTAAAATTTAATAAAAAATTAAAGAAAATGCCAGTCCTTTTAATTTTTCTGAAGTAACTGGGCTTTCTTTAATTTATCCAACCTGTCAGACATCCTTACAGAATCCCCCACCTTTTCTATTGATAATTTATTCTCTCTCCTCAAATGCATAAATATCCTTCATTTGATCTAACCATCCATCGTCCTTAACCCTTCCTCTTTTCATCAATACCTATCCTACCCCCATCTACCCTCTCCTCCTACTCCTTTAAATACTATACTATCATACAATAAATGACTGTCAAAACTTAACATTTTAACTCTAATAAAGAACTTTAAAAACCCTCCCAACATAATACAATACCATAGTCCTATATGCCTTTGATGTCTAGGACATTTATTTTCTTGTCATTATTACTTACTTACTTCTTTAATTTATCTAATGAAAGACAAAATCATGTACAGGTACGGGCAATGAAAACCAAAGAAAATATACCACTGCTTGAAAAATATCACCTAAAATACAGTTATCCCTTGGCTTTGATAAGGTCAACTTTTATTTCCTTTCTGTCATTTGGCTATATCCTGAGTCGGTGATCAATCTTTAAGCAGAGCTATCTACTATAAGGAGTTCAATTTAAAAAATTGCCTTTATTTACTTATTTTTTCTTTCTTTCTATTTAAAAGAATTCTTAAAATTTCATAATTACACCTAAATATGAATGATATGCATGTTGTATTCATTATACACCAATAAAAATACTCAATCATGTGGGCACATGTCTGTATATGTGAGTGCATGCTTGGGTGTGTGTGTGTATGTCTGTATGTGTGTAACTGTCTCTCTCTCTCTATATATATCTGTTTATATATATGTATGTATATATATATACACACATTTATGTATATATGTGTGTGCGTGCATGTGTGTAGGTATGTGTAAGTGTGTATGACCGAATTTGCATCTGGATGAGTGTGTGTCTGTATGTGTGTGTGTGGGTGTGTGTGATTGTGTGTGGATGTGTATATATGTGTGTGTGTTTTCCTGATCGTACAATTCCTCACACTCAATATGATCCTCACCATCAGAGCTTTCACCAAACAAAATTTCTTCCACATTTAGTTCAGGGATGCTTTTCTTCTGTTGAGCCATTTTTCTAATATTATTTGAAAGAAAAATGAATCAAGTCTAGGTACAGGTCATACTAATGCTAATACCACCTTATACCATTACCATCAGTGCATCACACCTGCGGAATATTACCACCATCACTAATCATGGGTATAGCACACCCAACTTACATTACCAAAACCACTAACCACAGGTACAGGACACCCAACTTACATTACCACGAACACTAATCACAGGTAGAGCACACCCAACTTACCAAAAACACCATAGATGTGAAACACCATTACTTCTGTAACTGATAATCACTAACCATGAGTTCCTTACACCTGAAAGTGGGTCTTGAGCAGATAGTCACGGACAGAGAGTTAGGATATGATGTATCCATCAAAGCCGATTGGTAAATAAGAGTACCAAGATAAATGCAACTTTTATGCATCAAGCAATCTTGTAGACTCAACTTCATTAAAAAACAACATATTGCACATACAGTATGTTATATGAATTGCTATGGTAGTATGCAAAGCTTAGTAGGTCAATTTCACATTTTTTTTATAAGCCTTGCTTCTTTGAACAGTAATAAAATATGATACTTTTTCATGTTTTTCCACTAATGCTTTGCTGGTACAACATTCCATTTTCATGTATATTATTCATTTTTGTCACATTTTCTAATGTTATACTGGCTCATATAAAATACAAAATCATCTGATTAAATGAGAGAGAGAAGAAGCAGGTAGATCCAAGACATACATTTGAGTGCCAACCTGGAATGTTAAATTACTCCACTTTCTTTTTTACTTGAATGTTTGGTGATGCTTAGGTGATAGCAACTTATCTGAATAACATTGTTGTATTTCACTTAATTATCAAAACTAACTCGTTAACTATCCAATACTTAACATCCCCAATCTATTTTTCTGACATCTATCTTTACAACCTTGTCAACTGCATCTTTACCTCGAAGAAAGAAGAAAAGGAAGAAAAGAAGAGAAGAGAAGAGAAGAGAAAAAGAGCGGAAAAAGCAAAAGAAGAAAAAGAAGGAGAAGAAGAGGAGTATAGGTTGTCTGCATTTCTACTGCTTTAGGCCCAAGATTCCGAGTTTGATGACTCAACAGCCATGTGTAATAAAATCACAATATGCTTAGAATCAATCACTTTATGTAATATCAAAATATTACTTACATATTATGCATTGTAAAATAATCAGTTCACATTCATTCCTTTCCTACAGATGTCACAATGAACAGTTTATATTTTACACCTCACACGACTAGCTGTCCTACACTTGCCGTCACAGCCGAAACCTATGCTAATAATTGGTACAAAAATACATTCTTCTGTGCTTGTTCTAAGGTTAGTAAAATACAGAAGAGAGAAAGACAATGCCAAATAATTATAATTATAATAAAAAAAAATTATCTTTTTCTAGACAGACAATGATTCTTATTTTCCACACACCCATATTAAAAGAAAATGTAAAATGTTAGCATAATATGAATCAACTGCTTCACCATCACTGAATGCAACAAGTAAAATAAAATCATTACCATCTACTGTTTAAAACACTAAAAAATTACACAAACCCCATGTATCTGAGTATGGAAGATCAATCAGTTGACTTGCAGCATTATCTACTGTAAAATATAAAATATAATCAATATACTATACAGTCATATCACCCATTGAATCTGACTAATAAAAAATACTGCTATGAATAATGGCCAAAAAGATGCATAAAAAAATGGATTATAAAAATTAAATATCTTATAAAAGAGTGTGCCCATACAAGAGAATAATCCTATATCTAAATCATTTGTAACTCTTCAAAATTCCACAAACATCCTGAGACACAAAGCTAACTACTTATACTTAAATCATGTTCCCTGTTATTTCCTGAAAGGCACGTAAAATCTGAACGCTGAAAGTGGATGCATACAAACTGCTTTGTAATGGAACAATATTCCTCTCCTTTTTGGACATACTCTTTCTCCTTAGTAATCTTGCTACTCTTGGTAAGAAATCTACAATAACTTAGGTATAAAATTTTCCTGTCATAGAAATAGATAGGAATTGCAGGAAAAACATTCATTAGTGTAGGAAGAAAAGTACAGTCGTTTCATCTATTGGCAAATCGTAAGTAATGCTAAACCTTGTATCTGAGTCTATTGCAGTCCCTGTCGAGCCATTTCAAGGACCTTCTGAGTTGACCCTGTGGAACCAAAACATTGTGTTGAAGTTATACTAGTGCTAAATATCAAAAGAATAGTGATGAATATTCTCTATCAATTCTTGACTTATCTAGGGAAAAACATCCATATCAAAATAATAAAATCATCATTCTGTATATCCATGATGATTTCAAAGTTGAATCATGCATAAGCTAGCTGAAACAGGATGAATTGTTACCTTCATCATCAGTGACTTGATCAAAGTTTTTCATGAGTGATGAGGCATGGGCGTCTAAGAAGCTTTGTTCTCCTTCCTCCAATGTTTCTCCCAGTTTTTGCAATGCACTCAGGATCTCGAGCTATGGAAATATATCATACTGTACTCATTGAGACACCTGAAGACACATAACGTATACTTGCAACATTTATAAACTAATGATACTATTATCTACCACAAAATGGGAACTACAAAAGAATAATAAAAAAGTACAATAAGCTTTATAACCTTTTGTTGTGTATAAGAATCCATGGTTAGCTTTCCAATTTTCTGGTCTCTCTCAATCTGGAACAGCTTTTCACGCAGCTGATCAGGTTGCTTCTTCGCAAACATCTGAATCACTTCAGGTGTCTTGAAGGCTTGGGAGATGGCTGCCTGTATTGCCTGTATGAGAGGAAAAATCCCTTCTTTAAAAAAAAGAATTGTACACTACTGTGTGAAGCATCATACTTGTAAAAGGAATCTCAAGATAATTAATATCATTGATTATGTCTTTGGATATTTAAATGACCCACCAGTTGCATAGCACTAAGTGAGTCAACAAGAGTCATGTTCCCACTGCTCATGCGAGTTAGAGAGGCCTGGAATTCGTTCAGCTGTTCAATTGTGTCTTTGTGAACCTCATCGTATTCTTCTGGGTCCAATTCTCCTCTGTAAGAAACAGCAAAAAGGTGGGTCAAAGACGAGGATCAGTATGATATCAAGTCATTGCGAAAAATGTGATAACTGTGACATAATTCCTGATGTTTCAACTTGTGTAATTCTATCATACAATATTTCTCACTTGCACTCCTCCAAATCTGCAAGCTGAGCTACCAGTCGATCCAGCTGTTCTTCCAGCTGTTGCCGCAACTTCTGTGTCTCTGTTGTTCCACGACTTGCCATGGTTCTTATTCAATCTACAAGTGATAGTATTAGATCAATTAACATGTGTAAGGCATAAAATAAAAGCTCTATTATAACATCCAGTGAAAAAGGGTCATTAGTAATATAAAAGAAACATGTATGTATATAAGGCACTGGCAAATAATAAAACATAAGATACAACTGAGTATTTACTAAGTCCCAACCAGAACTGTTAGAAAACCACAATAAAGAAAAAAAATTGTCTATATTATAATTCTTGTTCCATAAGTGGGAGAAACATTGATATCAAGAGGTCCCTTATGTTAGAGTGGGGTATATATCTCAATTTTACAAAAAGAGAAAGAAAGAAAAAAAATAGCCAGTACATTAAAACACAAAGATGAACTTGTACACATCCACACACACACACACATACACACAAACACACACACACAGGAAACTAAAACAGTGAAAAAAGAAAAAAAAACAAGAATAGGACTCTACATACACCGTACTGCACCTCAAGAGATTTTCAAG
>NW_020872860.1:202666-207666 GCF_003789085.1 Penaeus vannamei
CCCCTTTCCTTCCCTCACCCCACAACACCACCTCCCTTCCACCCCCACAAATCACCACCCTACATCACCCCCTCTCCACCCCCCACACATTACCCCTCCCTCCATCCCCCCACATCACCCCCTCTCCATCCCCACATCCTCACCACCACCCACCCACACCCCCTTTCCTTCCCCTCCACCCCTTCACCCCCACCCCCCCACCCCCCCACCGAAACCGCACGACACCCAACGAAGACGGAATAACGCCGAGAACTTCCCTCCGACGCTCATTAAAGGCCTCCGTGCACTCTTCCAAGGGCCTGTGTTTCGCCCCGCGGTTTATGAACGAGGAGGGGAGGGAGGGAGAAGGGGGGGGTGGGAGAGGGGGAGGGAGGGAGAAAGGAGGGGGGGATGGGGGAGGGAGGGAGAAGGGGTGAGGGGAAATTAGGAGGTGGGGGGAGAAAGAAGGGGAAGGGGAGGGTGGGGGAAAGGGAGTGGAGAGGGGTGGGGGAAAAGGGAATGGGTGGAAAGGGGTGGGGGAAGGGGAGGGAACTTAGGAGGTGGGGAAGAAGAGGGGGAAGGGGTGGGAGAAGAGGAGGGGTGGGGAAAAGGGGAAGGGGTGGGGGAAAGGGGGCGGGTGGAGAAGGGTGGGGGAGAGGGAGATTAGGAGGATGAAGAGGGGAAGAGGGAGAGAAGAGGTGAAAGTAAGAGGTAAATGGGAAGTGGGAGGAGAGACTGGGAATGGGAAAGAATCTGGAGGAGGGAGAGGAAAGGGAATGGGAAAGGAAAGTAAATAAATAAGATAATAAGATAAGAAAAGAATAGAAAAGGGCAGAAAGAGGGAGGAGGAGGAGGGGAGATCCTATCCCTTGTGGGTGGGATCTCGTAAGGGTGATTTCGAGGGTGTGGGGAGTCCTCAAGAGAAGGGGAAGAAGAGGGGGTTGGGGAAGGATCTAAAGGTAGTGGGTAAGGGAAGTAGAGGGGGTTGGGGAAGAGTTAGAACAGGGGGGGGGAGGTAGCGTAGAGGAGGAGGGTTCTCGCTATTCTAAAGCTTGTTTCCTGTCTATTGTTTTACCTGTTATTCCATCAAGGTGTATGCTAATTGTGTGTGTGGGTTGGAGGGTGGGAGGCCGTACTCATGTTATTTGTTGGTCGATCTTTTGTTTCCTTTTCGTTTCTAATGACTGAATCATTATAGAAACTCTACAATATTCTCGTTTCTTCCTTTCTTACTTCCAGTATATGAATATCATATAAGATAAAAGGAAAATATTTAATTTTGTCTCCGTCTCTCTCCCTTGTGGATTTATTCTTCTGGGCACAATTCATGTATAAAACAAGAGCTATTTACCATACATCTTGCATGTAAATCGTATTCTGCATGGAATTCTGTCTCCAGTTTCCTCTTCCACGTCAAGTTGCACAAAAAGTCAGAGAGAACTAGAGAGAGAGAGAGAGAGAGAGAGAGAGAGAGAGAGAGAGAGAGAGAGAGAGAGAGAGAGAGAGAGAGAGAGAGAGAGAGAGAGAGAGAGAGAGAGAGAGAGAGAGAGAGAGAGAGGCGGAATCAAAGACAGAGAAAGATAGAAAAGTGAAAAGCTAAGGAGACACAAAGAAAGCCAAAAAGTCAACAAGAGATACAAAGAATAATTGAGAGAGAGGAACACACGCAAAAAGTCAATTCTTAAATTTCAAGACATAGAAATTCGACACATCTAAAAATGCAGCTAATTTAACACAGCCAAACCATTTACTAACCGCATATAACCGAACTATATCCGAAGAACAAATGGGTGAAGAACAGAACCCAAACTCATCTGCATCCGATGCGCGCCGTATGTTCAGACACAGCTGTGCGTGTATAGTTGGAGCGGCTGTTCATAATTAGTAATCGCAAATGCATTATGCAAATTTGCGAGATCTCAGAGGATTATATATACAGTGACTTCAGTTCGGAATCCATATTTAATGAGATGTTTCACTTCTGCCAGAGTAAACGCTATAAGTTACAAAATCCCGATTTTTTTCAAGTCACTGCTAATTACCAGGTATTAGAACATTAATTAATTCATTGACGTGTTGTAAGTTCTCTTCCCCCAGACTGCATTATGTGATATATAGGCAAATCATCCGACATTTTTTTATGTATGAAATATGCGTAGAGACTAGAGATGGTTCTCATTGATATACATTTATATGCAGGGTTTATGGGCAATTTTCTACGTGACCAATTATAGCTTGGGTGAAAATAATGCTTCATCTTTTTTTCTTTTCGAGGGAGGTGGGCGTGGGGAAATTGAGGTAAATTGTTACAAGTTATATAATATGATTCATAGGAATATATCTATTCGTCTTTCTTCAGTTGGGGTTACGAAATAAATGTCAAGGCAAATACTGTCCTAGAATTTTGACTAACTCGGGTTTTCATTTTGCTGATAATGGAACATCTCCCACACTTCCCTCCTTTTTCCCTTCCTCTTTCACTTCCCTCTCTCCTCTCCCACTTCCCCCTCCTTCCTTTTCCCTCTTCTCCTATTCCCTCCCTCCTCCCTTTTCCATCCTTCTCCTATTCCCTCCTCTTCTTCCCACTTCCCTCCCTCCTTCTTTTTACCTCCTCTCCCTCCTCCTTTTTCCCTCCCTCCTCCTTTTTCCCCACCCTCCTCCCTTTTTTCCCTCCTCTCCTTTCCCTCCCTCCTCTTTTTCCTTTCCTCTCCCCCTTCCCTCCTTCCTCCCTTTCCCTCCCTCTTCTCCTATTCCTCTCTCTCCCTTTTTCCCTCCTCTCCCCCTTCCCTCCCTCCTTTATTTTCCCTCTTCTCCACCATCCTCTCCTCCTCTCTTATTCCCTCCCTCCTCCCTTTTCCCTCTTCTCTTATTCCCTCCCTCCTTCATTTCCCTCCTCTCCCCTTCCCTCCCTCCTTTATTTTCCCTCCTCTCCCCCTTCCCTCCCTCCTCCTTTTTTTCCCTCTCCCCCTTTTCCCTCCCTCTCCCTCCTTTTCCCTCCTCCACCATCCCTCCTTCCTCCCCTTCCCCTCCCTCCCTCCCTTATCTGCCTTCTTTCCCCAATGTGAGACAGAAACAAACGACATTTTCAAATATCTTGAGCTGCGAAATCGTCGGCGTTGCCCAGAAGACGCGACTCGTTTGAGACACTGACAAATGTAGCGTGAAAGCGTAGATTCGTCTTGCGGGGTATCAGGTCGGCTGGAGGGAACGGGGCCTCTCGCTCTCTCGCTCTTTCTCTTTCTCTCTTTTCGCTTTTTCGCTTTCTCTTTTTCTTTCGCTTTCTTTATCTCTTTCTTTCTCTTTCTTTCTTCTCTTTTTCTCTCTTTTTTTTCTTTCTTCTTTCTCTTTTTCTTTCTTTCTTTCTTTCTCTCTCTCTCTCTCTCTCTCTCTCTCTCTCTCTCTCTCTCTCTCCTTTTTTCTCTCTCTCATTTTTCTTCTTTCTCTTTTCTTTTTCTTTCTTTCTCTCTTTCTCTTTTTTCTTTCTCTTTCTCTCTCTTCTTTTTTTCTCTCTCTTTCTCTCTCTCTTTCTCTTTCTCTCTCTTTCTCTCTCTCTTTCTTTATTCTCTTTTTCTCTCTCTCTCTTCTCTTTCTCCCTCTCTCGCTCGAGCACACATAAGCAAAACCCAGAAAAATAATAACACGAAAAATCGTTAGACAAGCAAGTAAAACCTAGCAAAAGAAGAAGAAGAAGAAGAAGAAGAGAAGAAGGAAAAAAGAAGAAGAAAAAGATCATAAAAGACTAAAAAGGAGAATGGTTAATGACGCGAAGAAAGACGGGGGAGATTATTCACAGCGATGATTCAAGTCTATGGAAGGAAGCCTTTTAAAAGGGATTGAATTGCCTGGTCAGAACATGATTAATCGCGTGTTAAGGTCTTTGGAGGTTCCTGGAACGCGTTCATAAGACGGATAGATTTTCCTTTATTTTTGATGTCTTTATTTTCATCTATTCATGATTTTTTCCTGTTTTTTTTAATGTATATCTATTATTATGTTTATTTTTGAGGGGTCACTGACTGTGTTGATATGTTTTTTAGTTAAAATTCAATAATAGCATTCTATTCCCTATGCGTGCAGATAGTAATTATAGTTCGAAATATATGTAAGCTCGAGGAAGAAAAGATTTCAAAAGGGCCAAGATTTTATAGAATCAAAATGAATCATTCGTTTCTTCCTCATAAATAGTTTTTACTTAGCTTCGCAGGTCAGGTATGTTGAAAAGGCATGAGCTGGATCCGTCTGAGGTTTCGGCAGACGAGAGGTGTGTATGTATGTATGTATGCATCTATCTATTTAACTATCTATCTATATATGTGTGTGTGTGTGTGTGTGTGTTGTATGTGTAGATTGATAGATAGATAGCTATAGATACACTTTTAAACTACTGGTTAATTCTTCACAACACGGAAGCTTTCGCAAGAGGTTAAGTCCCCAGCTCCACGTCACACAATTCATTCAGCAATCTATGTTGCCGTGACTTGGCGTGTCCTAGGGGAGGATTGATGGGGGCCTCTGTCCCTAACATCCTCGCGAAGTATTTTCTTCACTTCGATATGCACGGCGAGTTGGAGCTGAAAGTCGGGAACACTGAGTGGACTTAAGGGCTGTGTCCGCAAATTATTTTTTGCACCGACGACTGCAGCTTATAGGCCTCCGCCAGTTTGTAGAGTTTGGCAAAAAATATTTGCTCAAATTCTGTCCGGGCAAATGTAGTTCTCGGGTAACTTTCCGCGCACGCTTGTTTTTTTAAATATTTTTCCCGCATTAAATTCTTTTGACCTTTCCGCGCGCTTGTTCCATCATCCGTCCGCAGATCTGTCCGCGCAGATCTCTTTTATGAGCTTTATGACAAGACTTTATCGCAAGAATGTCATCTTCAATTTGCCCTAATTTAATGTGTCGGCACCGTTGATATTAACCAAATATTGTTATTGTTATGTCAATCGATGTTTGATGTCATTACTTCAGTAATTTTCCAATTTCTTTATTCTTTCAAGTAAAAAAAAAAAATCAGAAATTAC
>NW_020872860.1:225166-305787 GCF_003789085.1 Penaeus vannamei
TCAGATACCATTTCTGGTAGTCTTCGCCATATTGATGAAAACATCCATCGCCAGACCTAACGTCTTAAAGATATATTCGATGAAATGGTAGAACGAGAGGACAAGAGATGTCTTAAGCATATATATGTGTAAATACCCGCGGGCCCACACACGCGTATGAATATAGGGACGCCAAAGCTGTGGGATTATATAGTTATATGATACAATCATCCACTCCAACAACAACAACAACCACTACCACTACCACTACCACCACAACGCCACCCGTTCGCCAACAAATTCTCGAGACTTCGTCCAAACAGCCCGGTGGGCGGGATAATCCGTGATCAAGTCTGGCAATATTTATATTATTTCTCTCTAGCTCTGAGGTAAACCTTGAGATTTTGATTATCTCATGATCCCATTTATCAAGACCCTGAGGTTGAGGTTCTCTAGAAGAAGGCTTATATTCGCGAGATGTTCAAAGTATTCCCGACATTGTTGAATACGCTGAGGGTGCAATGGAGTGTAAGGGGCGTTGTGAGAGCATGCGAGTGGGCCACGGGGTAACCATATGAAGCATCTGTGGGAACACTATGATGCCATATGACGTTTAAAAGGAGGACAGGAACAAGTCAAACATGCATAATCGCTGCTAATACCCCTTGGTATATGTGAGGTGTCTGGCGTTATCAGAGAGCTTAGGACTTCCTTTATTATGTTATTGTCAGCTTATCCGAAAAGTGCTTCAGCAATCGCTCCTTTTTTCCTTCCGTTGTTTGATGTGACACTACCCTAGGGCAAGGCATGACAGACTTAGGGATGACGGCGGGGATTGCCAGATTGCACGTGGAGTATAGCTCCGCGAGATGCCACTCCACATGACATATCTTAAGAATGTTAGTGCCTCTGGCATCTCGCTGGTATGGCAAAGCAGCGGCCAGCGGGTGTAGAAAATCGCCTGACAAGTGCTGAGTACATGATGGTTGTAAATGGTAGCTTTGGCGACGGGCGGGCTTGACCGAAGTTAAAATAAAAACATATTGTTTGCATTAGTTGTGTGGTAGAATGGACACTGCGCATGTGGTGCATCATAGTAGAGGTTGGACTGAGGACACCATCTTGGCTAGGTATTTATATGACAAGAGTGAACACCTCCACATATTCTACCTTTGGCACCTAGCCTCCCCTGCCTTCCCCTGCTCCTCCCCTGTTTTTCTCTTCTTGCCACTCCCCTACTGCCTCCACCCATGGCCCTTCCCTTCCCCTTTCCCCTGGTTTGCATAGCAGGCTTACCCTCCACTGTGCATAGTCTGAGATAGATATCAGTGTTAAAAAAGTCCAGCATTGTTTTTATCGTCGATTTTGTTTTGTTTATGAATCTCTGTTCATGAATTTATGTATGATTATCCTCGTCATCAGTTTTCACAATATTCTACATTTTTCTAATTCATTTATTTCCGGAGGTTTGAATGTGCTATGAATAAACTTTATTCACTGCCAGGCCCTGTGGTGGCGTGTCAGACACTATGGGTGCTTAAAATACTGATGCACAATTTGTTCTTTTTTCCTGTTAAGTTCATGAAGTTCGTAAGATTTCTAACGTTTTTGATTTTGTTCCCAAACACTGCTCTTAGTTAGTTGTTCAAGTTCAACCTAATATCACTGCTAATCTGGTTGTTTGCAAGATTGTTTTATCGCATCTTCTATTTATGGTATTATGGATATTGTTATTGTTATTTGTATTATTGTTATTGATAATATTGTTACTCTGTAATGATTGTTGTTATTATCATTATCATCATTACTACCATCACCATCATCATAACCATTATCGTGATCATTGACTTCATCCTGAATATCATTATCAATGTTGTTATTGTTGTTATTAGTAACATTATTATGATATAAATTGAAGACCCTACATCATATATACATTTTCTTATTTCTGGCCAATGATTACCAGTGCCATCATTATTTTTCAACATCATTACCATCATAATTATTTATATTGATTGTTATCATAAATACTGAACTATTATCCTGAATCACGGCAAATTATATCCCAATTATTTCTTTTCTGGCATTCACCAATTATTCGCGTAGAATTCATACAATTAAGTAAGTTTTTATATAGATCTTTAAGATTAGTACAAGGTGTGTCTATATAGGCCTATGTAAGTTAATCAGCGAATAACTACCGAATACTACTTATTGATACGTCAGTTAGTAGTTCACAACGCACCAATTGGGTACTTCTAGCCATGAATGCGATCAATTTTGTTTAATAAGTATTTTGGATAGTTAGGTGAAGGTTGTAGGAGTAATGATGTGTAACTAATACCTGTGTCAAGAAGGGTCAATATGCGTTAACATTCTTGAAAATATAGACCTAACAGCGACCAACTGCATTTCCGCAAACAAAAACAACTATAAATAAGCGTTTCTTTCGAGAGAATAGTCTGTCGTGTACCAAAGACTCCACACCTAAAATGTTCATCACCATGAAGTACAATAGACTAGGCTTGATTGAAAATCTAGCAGATAGCTTTCAAGTCAGAATTATAGGCCTATAAAAAATGAACATGGCGACTAGAAATAAATGTTTATATTTTGAGGACTTAGCTATCCCAGGGGGGAAAAAGGCTTGGCAACCCAAAGCGAAAGTATGGCAATCGCAAGGAAAAAATGCATGACAATCCCAAGGGGAGAAAAGGCATGGCAACCCCAGTGAAAAAAGCCTTGAAAATATCACGGCTGAAAATGGTGGGTGTGAGTGTTTAATCATGGGTTGTCCGGTGTCATGGGCGCAAGCATTCTGTAAGTTTCTTACATCGCAACTGCCTTTTGCATGTGTTAGGAAAACATTGGAGAGTTTTCTTTGTGATTCACAATGGCATTTACTTGTTTATTGATGCAATATCTAAATGTGTAAGGGTGCGTGTGCGTGTTTGTGTTCGCGTGTGGGTGTGGTATGTATGTATGTATGTATGTATGTATGTATGTATGTATGTATGTATGTATGTATGTATGTATGTATGTATGTGAATCTCCCCCAACCGCCATATGTGCGAAAGAGAATATATAAAAACATATTTACTGTTTTCTACTTAAAAAAGATTGTTTGAAGTGACTGCCCCGAGGTACCACTCTTGTTACAGCGCCAAATACGTCCTTTCGTGCTTGCATGTTGAAGGTTCGGGGTAAATGCTGTTTGTAATTGTTATTGTTGTTTGTACTGGTATTATTGTTATCATTATTGTTTTCTTTGTAATTATCTTCATATTCGTTTTTGTTATTTTTATTGGGATTATCATCAAAATTATCTTTATTGTTGTCATTATTATATTATTTTTATTATGGTTATTAGCATTACCATTATTAGTGGTAGTAGCATTGATTATAATTATGATCATTGTCATTATCATTATTATTGTTACCGTTACCATCATTATCATTATTACTAGCATTATTAGTATAATTATCCAGTAATAATATTATCGTTATTGTTATCTCCATCATCAGACCTAATGCTACTGCTACTACTATTAATTATTATTATTGTTATTATTATTATTATTATTGTTATTATTATTGTTATTATTATTATTATTATTATTATTATTATTATTATTATTATTATCATCATTATCATTGTTATTATTGTTATTATTATTATTATTAGTATAGTAGTATCATTTATTGACATTATTATTGTTATTATTATTATTATTATTGTTGCTATTGCTTTTATTGATGATGTTTTTATTAATATCAATGTTATTGTCTATTATCATTATTGCTATTAATAATTTTCTTCTTGTCCTTATTTTTGTTTTCTCATTAATATTGTTATTGTTAGTGGTATTCTCCTTATTGCTATTACCAATACTTTTACTATTGCTATTGATATTGTAATTATTATCGTTATTATTACTGTTATCATCATCATCATCATCATTGCTAATATCATTATTTTATTGTCATCATCATTGTTATTTTAGTTATCGTCGTTATTATTATTGTTGTTATATTATAGCTGTTGATATTGGTATTATGATTATGATTATTATTGCTATTATTATTATTGTTATTATTATATCTTAACTGTTATTACTATCATCATTATCCTTATTACTATTGCCATTGTGTTTTTATATGATTATTATTTCTTATTATTATTTTTATCATCTTTGTCATCTTTGTCATCATTATCATTTTGTCATTGTTATTGATATTATCATTTTTACTATTATTATTATTGTTGTTGTTGTTTTAATTATCATTGTTATTATAATAATTATCATCACAATTTTAGTATTGCTAGTATCATCATGATGTATCAGTTATTATTATTATAATTATTGTTATTATCATTACCGTTATTTTTGTTATTGTTGATAATGATATTAATACTTATCTCTCAATAACTATCATTACCATTATTTTTATTATTATTATTATTATTGTTATTATTATTAGTATGGTCAATGATGATATTATTATTATTTATCATCATTATGATTATCATTATTAATATAATCAGTATTATTATTATTATCCTCATTATTACCACCTTGATCATCGTCATCGTCATTATTTTTCTATATTATTATTATCATTATCTTTATTATTAGTAATTGTTATTTTTATTTTGATCCTTATAATTGTGATTATTTTGTCATTGTTATTACCAAACTAATAATGATTATTTATATTCATGCTATAGTTATGATTGCTTATCGATGTAATTATGATTATGATCACCATTGTCATAATTGATATTGTTAGAATTGTTATAATTTTTATTGTTATTATTATTAGTATTAGCATTATTGTCGCTATCATTATTAATATAGTTATTCTGATCATAATTATTGTTGGTATTGTTTTTTTATTGAAATTATTATTATTATTACTCAAAATCACCATTATCATTATTATCATTTGCATTATTATGTAAATGTTATCATTATTACACATGCACACATTTTTCTTGTGCTTTCGTATTTCTATTTTTACGTTCCCTTATCTCTACCACATTCCTTAATGACCCTTGAGTTGCCTTCTTTCATTATCCAGTCTTTTTTATGTTCACTGAATATCGTGCCCAGAGACAAACTTTATCCTTCGTCATATCAACATGATATTCTTAATATGGGTAACCTAATTACCATTTTCTATATTCAATTTCAATACTTCGTGGTGGTATAGCACATCTGGCAACTGACAGTAACGCCCAGATCTTGAAAAAGAGGAGATTTTACTTAGAGAAAAGAAAAGCTGTTGATAAGATAGTATTATTCTGTCTTAACCCATTTCCTGTTTGAAGTGATTTTTATGGAAAATAGATGTAATTTAGTAACGATCTTGTTATGAGTCGATATGTGATATGTCGTTGTCTCTGTTTATCTGTATGTAATAATTTGTGCGCGTGACCCTTCTATATATATATATATATTTTTTTTTTTATCTAGTTTAGTTTCATTTGTATATTACATGTAAGAGCACACGTCTGTTACAGAGACCACGATATGAGTATACTGGAAGTGCCTATTTTGGTCAACATGTTTGTTTTATATGATGATGGCCTGTTTACCACAGCGTTTGCCGTTTAGATAATTTTGGATACAAGAGTTAAGAATTGTTTCATCTCCATGGGCGTGGAAACTCTCTAGAAGATGGAATTCATTGTGATAAGAGGCTGATAATTTGGTCATCCATATAATCTGGTTTCGGAGATTTGTTTCATAGATGTTTAGTAGGAATTAATGGAAATACTGTAAATTTGTCAGCGCAGAAAAACAAAATCGATCGTTTGCTTTATTATCGTTGAGAGAAGGCACACAGCTATTGTTACATTGTTTCTAATTATGAATTTGAGTTTTAACCCCTTTTGAAAATTTTCGTTCAACATGAGCATAATCACAATCTATGTGATAATGAAATACAAATGAATATTCCTTATCGTATAGCATAAACTACTACCTCCTCGGTGGTAACACTGGTGCGCTGCCCAGCCCAAACTGATGCTCATTTCGCTTATAAAGACCTATTTTCATACGAGTCCATGTACTGTTTTTCTGTGATTGATGAACATGGTAGAAATCCATAATGATTTGTACATGCTCCTGTAAGATACTAAGGCGACAAAAGTTGGCTTTGGGTTAGGAAAATTACAGTCATATAAATCCGCATGTGAAACTGTTGCGCGTGGCGATCGGTGCGCGTGCGCTTCGCAGCTAAGGGGATACTTCAACAACCAGACTTGGATAATATCATGATTATATTGTACTTTTTAGAGAAAACTTGGATATATTGATTATATTGATAGCTACACTAGCGCATTTCGTGTTGATATTAAACCAATAAATACTCGGGAAAAATCGGATAGCTTTTTAACATCGAATGATAATCAAAGAGCGTGGGTCGAGATGGTGGTGGCTGGTAGGGTGCGCGCAGCTACACACCTCAGTGTGCAGTGCGCTAGGCTTAGCTGCGGATCCTCGCTGCCCTTCTTCCGTGGCGTGTGTGTGTGAGTGGTGTAGTGTGGTACAGTTGTGGCGCTGCCACTGTGTTGTGTGGTGGAGGTCGGTAGGACCGTCTAGCCAGGTCGGTGAGGAGCGCCACCCGACACCGCAACCATGGGCTGTGCCATGTCTGCGGAAGAGCGGGCCGCGCAGGCCCGCAGCAAACAGATCGAGAAGCACCTGAAGGAGGATGGCATCCAGGCTGCCAAAGATATTAAGTTATTGCTACTGGGTAAGTATCCGAAGGGTTAAAAGCGCCATTGGTAATGCACAGCTTGCGGAGCAAATATCATGAAGCATTCGTGGGCGTCCAACGCTACTGTGGTGCCCCGAACCGAGGTGCGGAAGCCTCGGGCTGGACGCCCATCTTACGGGCGCCGGCACAACTGGCGTGGCACAATCATGCGCAAGTCATCCAGATGGGCGTGGTCACCCAAGTTAAAACTTCGTGAATGACGTCGCCTTGTTCAACTGTATTGGAAACAGATAACTTTCCAAAATCCCCCTGTATAGGAGAACGCAAAGACGTCCCACAAGACTCCATCGCCGACTTTCTGGCGAGGGTAGCGTGGGTGGTGCCATCTGGAGGGTGACGGGGAAAGCTCGCTAAGCAGCACTGGAGCTTGGACAGCTGACTTGGGAGGGGCAGTTCGGAAAGGGGAGGGTTGGGGGTGAGGGGGGGGGGTGTACGGGCAGCTGGCAATAGGGGCATGCGGTGTCAGCAGCTTACTTTGGATAGTAATAAGGGGATTGGGTAGCCAGGACAGCGATAGGGAGGAGAGGCTCGTAATGGTCGTAAAGGGGTCATATTGCAAGGGATTCGATGGTGTTGGATCTCCTTTTGGGGGAAGGGGGGGGGGTAAGCGAGGCACGAGAGGAGGGGGGGGGTGAAGGAGCAGCATCAGGACTCTGGCAGGGACAAAGAGCATCCAGGAGCGAGGAGGAGAGCCAGGACTTCAGTAGGGGCGTGAGGGTCGGACTAGGTTAACGTCGAGGAAGAGAAGGGTCCAGTTTAGGGTGATAAAACGGGCAAAGGAAAACAGGCTTTAGGGACAGGCAAGAGAAAGGCAGTAGCCCTTGGCAAGCAGGGTTTCGAGGCAATTAGCGACCGCTGGAAAGCAGGGAAAGAACCCTCACCAAGCAGTCTTGGGAGAGGGGGGGGGGGAAACAGGATTCAAGGCTAGGTTTGAGTCATCAAGAGGGAATATGAAAAGGCATAAACGCATACATACACGCGCAGACATATACATACACGCGTACTTTCTTTTATGTGTGTGTGTGTATGTGTGTGTGTAAATGTGTGTACGTATGTCTTGTAATAGTTTGACTAGAAATGAAATTGTATATTTATACTTCCATATACAATATATATATATATACATATGTATATATAATATATATATATATATATATATATATATACATGTGTGGTGTGTGTGTGTGTGTGTGTGTGTGTGTGTGTGTGTGTGTGTGTGTGTGTGTGTGTGTGTGTGTGTATGCATATGTATATGTATAATATACATATGTATATATGCATATTGTATATATATATGTATACATATATATGTTATATATGTATATATATATATATATATATATATTATATGTTTGTGTGTGTGTGTTGTGTGTGTGTGTGTGTGTGTGTGTGTGTATACATATAATATATATGTCTATAGATATGTTAATATATATATATATATATATATATATATATATATATATATGTACGTATATATATATATGTATATTACATATGTATATATATACATATGTATATATGTTTATATATACACATATGTATGTCTATATATGCACAGATATATATGTATATACATGTATATACATATGTATATATATGTCTATATATACATATATATATAATATATATAATATATATATATATATATATTATATATGTATATATATGTCTATATATACTATTGTATATGTCTATATTATCTATTATATAATATATATATTATATAATATATATATATCAAGAATATATATACATATGTATGTGTCTATTTATACATACATACATATATATAATATATATATATATATATATATATATATATATATATATATATATATATATATATACATAGACATGTATATGCACACGCACGTGTGTGTGTGTGTGTGTATGGATGCATATGTATATATATTTGTCTATAAATACATATGTATATATATGTACATATATATTATGTACTTGTATATGTATTATGTATTATATATATTATATGTATATATGTATGTATATAAGTACTGTATATATGTATATGTATATATATGTATAGATATATTACATATGTTTATATATATGTAAATGTGTATTACGTATGTATACGTTTATGTGTATATATGTGTTGCATATGTGTATATATACACACACACACATACACACACATATATATATATATATATATATATATATATATATTATATATATATATATATATATAACATGTATACTATCATATAGATATATATATATACACATATACATATATACATGCATATATGTGTGTGTAAGACTGATAAATATGTATGTATCTGTATATACATTATACATTATATATATTATATAAATTATAGTTATATTTATTTATTATATATATGTAGAGATGTATATTATAGGTGCATGCCTGATATTTGTATGTATATATGTAAGATTTACGCAGAAAGGAAAAGAGTTTAGTATGAATAATTAAAGTTATATACATTATTTCATATCACACACACACACACACACACACACACACACACACACACACACACACACACACACACACACACACACACACCACACACACACACACACACACTCACACACACACACCGCAGAGGACATATACAAGAACACAGATATAGTGGAATGGAGAGATGACGAGGAGAGTGGGTGACTGTGAGAGTGAGGTGGAGTGAGGGTGAGAGAGAGAGAGGGTAAGTGAGAAGGGAGAGGAGGGGGAGATAGGGTGGGGAGATAAACGGAGAGAGGAAGAGATCTTGAGGCAAACGGTCATGGTGGCCAATTCATTTTCAGTGATGCTGCATTGACGATCGTAGCCGCGGTTCATTTGAATGCAATGCGTGATAAGGCATTCACCAGAACTAATGACAACCCGTATTCTACGCTGAGTTACAATATGCAGAGCCTGAAAGCGCTTGCAGGTGCTGAAACGCAAGGAGAGAGCATGTGTTAGACGTTGAAACAATTGACCAACGCACTGAGGAGGCTTCTGTCGCCGTCGAAGTTGACTGAAAGGACAACACGAACACAACTTTCACATATGATAAGAGCCAGAGTTGTATCGACAGCTATGATCGACTGAACAAGAGGCCCGGGGGTTGTTCGACAGGGGAGTGTGCCGTAAACTGCCGGTAACTGATCCCAATTATCAGTTAGAATAGAGTTAAAGGGACGAGCTGTTCCGCCCTGTCACACTCGCCCGTACACATCTACCGTCTGCCGTGTATGCAAGTCGTGCGCATGTGCAAAGGGCGTAAAAGAGCTGTTATGGCCGCTCTCTTCTCCCGGTTTTTGTTTCATCTTTATTAACACGTCTCTGCGGTTCGCCTGGGATCGTGGACACACCCTAATTGCGTGTCACAGAACGTCATTTAACTCGATTGGCTCCCGCATTCGTGCCGCAAGTCGCACGGTGCCTCCCAACACATTCTAGGTACTTCGTGGTGGTTCGAGTCTGGAGATGAAGGTGGTGTAGATGATACTGATGATCTTACTCTCTTCCTGCCCTTCCCTTTCCGTTCTACTTCCCTTCTATCCTTTTTCCTCCTCTTCTCTTCCCACATTCTCTCGTCTCAACTCACCCTCTCTCCCCTTTTCTCATGTCTCTCATAACTTTCGCTTATATTCCCATTTTTGCCCCTCTTTTTCCCTTCTCTTCACTTTCTTTTCCCTCCTTCCCCTTCCCTTCCCTTTCTTTCTCTTCCATCCCTATCTTTCCCGTCTCTTCTCTCCCTCCCCTTCCCTTCCTTTCCCGTTTCTTCTCCCTTACTTTCCCCTCCTCTCCTCTCTGTCCCTTCTCCCTTCTCTTTATTCCCCTCCCTTCTCATCTCTCCTCCCTCCTTCCCTTCCTTCTCCCTTTCCCCTTACCTCCTTCGAGCCTCTCCCCCCCCCCCCTCCTCCCTCCCCCATCTGTTTATGCGCACATATGTACATGTATATATGTATATATATCTACGAGCTTACGTGCATCCTCCTGTATTCAGGGCGTGCTCACGTAACGCAAGCTGCATCCTTCTATAACAAACCGGCGTCTCACTTTGGCGTATCATTATTCGGCTTACTGTTACATAGACTTAACCTTGGGGGTGGCTCGAGGTCCTACAGGTCAGCCTCGGGAAGTCCGTGTTGTGAGCAGGGTGCTAAATGTATGTGTGTGTGGGGAAGGGGGTGAGAGAAAAGAGAGGGAGAGGGAGATGGAGGGAGGGAGGGAAGGGAGTGTGTGTGTGTGTGTGTGTGTGTGTGTGTGTGTGTGTGTGAGCGTGAGTGAGAGTGTGTATGAGAGAGAGAGTGTGTGTGTGCGTGTGTGTATGAGAGAGAGAGAGAGAGAGAGAGAGTGTGTGTGGTGTGTGTGTGTGTGTGTGTGTGTGTGTGTGTGTGTGTGTGTGTGTGTGTGTGTGCGTGAGGTTGCAGGATTTGTGCTTTATTTAATTGACTTCAGCTGTGCTTTTACAGTTATTTGTTACTGATTATAGCACGTTTGCTGCTATCATCACTGCTACCACCAAAACTGTTATTACTACTACTGCTACCACTGATACTACCAAAACTGTTTTTACTATTACTACTAAATTCTCTATCGCTATTACTCTCTGTTGTTGCATTTTTTTAGTGTTGCTACGGTTTCCTCAAATGGTGCCGATATCACTATTACTGCTGATAATTTGTTGTTGCTGTTATTGTTTGTTTATTCATTTTCTTATTCTATATGCGTATTATCACGTAATCACTAATCATCGCCTGTTTTTCATAAGTCTGATTTAGTGAAGTTGTTCCTTCCCCTAGAGTCACGCCAGGCGAATCTCACCCTTACCGCACTCTCGCCTCCCCCCCCCCCCTCGCTCGGTGGGTGATGGACCGCCCGATGATTATTTTTGTAGCTCTTGTTCGCTTTCTGCAGCTTCCTCGCGGTGTGGGGGCGGGTTGGGGTATTGGGAGGGGCAGGAGCAGGGGGAGGGAAGGGGAAGGGATGTGGGGGTACATGTGGCAGGGTAACGTTCTCGCCGTGGAAGAGGAATGGGAGGGAGGTGAGCGAGGTTGGCAGTCGTATGACCCGTCCACATGACCCCCTGTGTTTACTCTGGAGGCGCGTGCACGTATTTGCGGGAGGAGGAGGAGGAGGAGGCGTCGAGGAGTTCGGGCGGAGGTGGGGCGCTGTGATCTGTGTGCGGGGCGCCGCCGGGAGTGGGAAAACGGGGTGGCACGAAATGGGACAAGTGGCAACGCCAGAGGGCCTTGTTATCCCTTCCTGCCACGGCCCCGTCTCCCTCTAGATGCGCTTTAACTAGGCGACTACACCAAGTCTGGCCGTTCCAAGCAGGCGTTCGGGAGGTATTCCTGTCGAAGACTTCGCCGGCAGTCACGATGGCGTTTGGTTGGGGAATAATCGGGCCCCGAAGAGGCGTTAGGGAGTGGCATGACACTTCTGTCATGTGGGAGGGTGCCTCGGTCTGGGTTCTGTCTCGTACAGGTACGACCCGCCCTCCCCTTTCCCCTTCCCCTCTCCTGCCCCATCTCTTTCCTCGTGTGCTCCAGAAGGTACAAGGAAGTGTTGACATTTAGATTGGACGTTGGTGACTTGTTAAGAAACAAGAGTGCGAGGTGCTAGGACTCTCCTCCGTCCTAGATAACACATCCTCTCCCCTCCACATCCTGTCGAGCTCCCACAACCTCACTCTTACTCACTCCTCGTGACCTTTTTCATTCACTCTCCTCCATACACACGCCCTTGCACTTTTACAGTAGAGGGCGACCATGTCCCTCGAAGCAGCCCAGCCCTCAAGCTTTCCAACGTTACACAGTCCACACACATTGGCGATACAGTTATCACGCCGCTCGGCCCACACGCTCGCCAGCGCAGACGGGGTTGGGTTATAATCATGCAGACCGCGTCTTGATCTGGAATAACTTAAAGCGCGCAACATAATGCGGCGACACGATGGGAATCCGTTTTTTTTTCTGCGTTCGCCACCATAGACCGATGTACTCTCCTTGCAGACGAATTGGGATGAGGCGTATTTATAGCCTCGCCCGCGGTCGTCACCCAGGGCAGGGGTGGGATCGTCGAGGGGTCAAAGGTCGGGGCGTTTTCCTGCAGTCTAGTACGCCTTCAGGGGGGTGTTAAGTCAGCGCCCCCTTGTTGAAGGTCGAGATAGCCTGGGGCCCTTCGGGGCATGGCGCTTCAGGGCATACCCGTGCGTGGAGGACCGAGGGAGCCAAGCACGGTTACATGACTCCTCCCGCCCTTAGTACCGTCACACGTATCTGCTCGCCAGATCATAAGTTGCTTCTGTACAGTGTTAAAGCCAAGGCCAGACAGGTTTTCAGATGCGCTGCCGAAAAACCGAGGAGTTTGAGCCTAACGTCAGATAGTAAGACGGGTCAAGATTTTTTTGTGTGCCGTGGCCAGATGCCTCTTTGCAGCGACGAGAGCAAGATCTTCGTTAGTCCTCCATAATCCGGTAGTAAGACAGGAAACCAAGTCGGCAAGAGGCTGGCACCAGGTATCCACTCTGACGCATTGTGGGAGGGGCGCCCGAGGCACTGGTCGGCGACATGAATCGCACTGTAATCTGCGATTTTCTCTGCTCGGGGAACGTGCTAGCCGCTGTGACGAGAAACAAGCAGCCTAAATCCACTGAGCCAGACTTGCTCTATCACTTCACGAAAACTCATGCAGGTTGCAGTAGGATCGCAATAGGAAAGTTTACAATTGACGCGGACAGCTGCCTATTCTCACTTGCACTGTTCCGCGGATTGCTCCTCGGCCCCTCCTTGCCCTCTGCAGGTACCCGGGGCAGACGATTCCAGGCAAAGTCCCTCCAGCCCGCCCCCGTGTTGTATTGGGCTTGGGAGGGACTGTAGTCGCGACGGCGGGAATTCATTGGCCGCACAGTGGCGCCTTCTTATCCAGATTTAAAAGAAGAAATAAAAATGGGTCTGAAGATAAGAGCATTTTCATAGAGAATACCGCGTGCCTGCAGTAGGTTCGTGGTGAATATATTGAAAGTCCATGATTTGGAAACTAAATTGTCACCAGTTGGGAAGCCGCATTTTAAACGTTGTCCCTCAAGCCTGAAGCCTGAAGTCTGAATATATATCAAGTCCAGTCTACTCTCATCAACCATCTCGGGCAGGACAGCATATGGGGACTACCTATGCCTATCATGTATCCGTCGCCTTATTGATGAAGAGTTGGGTAACGTGCTCACAAGAGATGCTGGCTGCATTTAATCGATAGCTAATGAAGTTTCAAGGAAATGGATTGTTCCGTCTCCTGCGTGGTGTGGATGTACACAACATATGCCGTTACCATGATGTGTATCTGTGCTCGTTTATTCACTCTTGATGCCGTGTCGATAAGCTGTTCGATTTTCGAAAACCGTGCGTCCTTTTTCCACCCAAGCCACATACAAGGGAAGTAGAGTCCCACGAAAAGACGCGAGCGTATCCTTATTTAGAATTAAGAGCAGAGGGAAAGAGAAGTGGCAACCGCACGCACAGAGACGGCGCGGGAAAAATCGATCTGCCGCTAACTCCACATCTGTCCGTTGGAGATGTGGCAGCACCGCGCTCTCGGCTCCTAAGCATGTTACTCTCCTCCTTCCTTTCCCATCTCCTTCGTTCGGCGCTGGGGACGCCGAACACCTTTCCTCCGGGATGGAGAGGATATAACGCTATCAGGGCGTGGAGAGGAGATGGGAAACTAACGGAGAGAGATGCGAGAGCAGCAGCAGAAGGAGGAGGAGGAGGAAGAGGAGGAGGAGGGGCGGGAGAGGGCTCTCGCTTACAGATCGATGTTGGTGGATGTTTGTGTGACGAGGCAGGACGCACTACCACCTACTTCTGGCCACTGCAGGCGCTCGAGGAGGAATATCGATGCCGTGATGGCGGACAGAGAGAATAGGAAACCGATGAGGAGATCTTGTCATTAAGAGGAACTTGATAGGTGTTAAGCGCGGTGACAGCGAGAGGGAGTTTGGGACGAGCTCGTAATTCGGTCCGAGTCGGCGAGGATCCATGAATGGTGGAGAGGGGTTTGTGGCCGTGGAAGCGCCGCGCTCATGTAGAGGTGTAATTGGCATTCGGTTGCGGGTAGTAAGAGCCGTGAGCCATATTCATGAGCTTGGTCACACACACACATATATACACACGCGCGCGCGCACAAATCATACACACACACGCGCACACGTAGACAAAAACACACACGCACACACACGCGCGCACACGCACACACCGCACGTGCACACACACACGCGCACACGCACGCACACGCACGCACGCACACCACACGCACGCACGCACGCACGCACGCACGCACGCACGCACGCACACACACACACACACACACACACACACACACACACACACACACACACACACACACACACACACACACACACACACACACACACACACACACACACACACACGAAAGAATGAAAGAGAGAAAGGTATGAAGAAAGTGGATAATGGCAGGGAGCTATGGAGGGGGGGGTGGGTGGGTGAGACGGGGGTTGGAGAAGAGGGAGAGGGAGGGAAAGGAGGGAGAGGGAGGGAGAAACCCCAGGAAATAACTGAGCCTTGTTTGGCTACCTGAGGAAGCCCGAATGTATGGTTTGGAAGGACCTTGTTTCGCGGTCCCTGTTTCCGAGTTGTGTAATCGAGCTGGGTCGGGTGGGGAATGCGACGGAGGAGGAGGGGGAGGTGGAGAGTGGGTTGTGAGGGAATGGAGTAGGGGGGTGGAGATGGAGAGGAGGAGGGGGTGGGTGAGGTGGAGGAGTGGAGGGGGTGGAGTGGTGTGGGAGAGGAGGTGGAGGAGGTGAATTTGGTGGAGGAGGTGAGTGAGTTTGGGAGTGGGTGGAGGAGGTGAAGGTGGTGTGGTGGAGGAGGAGGGGAAGGCGGGTGGAAGTGGAGGTGGGAAGGCGGGTGAAGTGGAGGAGGTGGTGGAGATACGAGGTGAATGTGGGGGAGGATGAGGAAGAGGGGGATAGAGGTGGAGCAGAGAGGGAGAGAAAATGAGGAGGAGAAAAAATGAGTAGGAGCAAGAGGTTGGAAGATAATGAATGAAAATGAGAAAAGAGGAGGAGGAGAGGAGGAGGTAGAAGGCGTGAGGCGGCGGGAGGGCGTGTGAGGCGGTCTGTTTGCTTTTGGGTTTTGTGATGCTCTGCGCCCGGGAGGTTGAGGCCCTTCGCCGCGGAGGCTTGTTTTTAGTCCTTTTTTTTCTCAAGGTAGTTCTCGTCGAGGTCCTGTTGCAGGATTTTCGCTTGGGCCTCACTCTCTTGTCGTTCTTTTTTTTTCTCGATTTTTTTAATCTCTTTCGTTTCTCTGTCTCGTTTCTCTTTCTTTCTCTGTCTCGTTTCTCTATCTCTCTTCTCTCTCTTCTCTCTCTCTGTCTCTGTTTCTCTCTCTCTCTCTCTCATCAGTCTCTCTCTCGACTCTTCTCTCTTCTCTCTCTCCTCTCTCTCTCGTCTTCTGCTCTCTTCTCTCTCTCTCTCTCTCTCTCGTTTCTCTCTCTCTCTCTCGTTTCTCTCTCTCTCTCTTCTTCTCTCTCTCTCTCTCTCTTCCTCTCTCTCTTTCTCTCTCTCTCTCTCTCTCTCTCCTCTCTCTCTCTACTCTCTCTCTCCTCCCTCCCTCCCTCCTCCCTCCCTCCTCCCTCCCTCCCTCCCTCCCTCCCTCCCTCCCTCCCTCCCTCCTCCTTCAATCCCTCCCTCCCAACACCTCCCTTCACTCCCCCCTCCCTCACCCCCCTTCACCCCCACCCCCCGCCTCGCTCCTTCCCATCTGTTCATTACCGACCGAGCAAAGCGTGGAGGTTTCGCGGTCGGCGCTGGGCTGTCGGCCGATCACGCTCGAGTCGGGGAGTCGGTCAAGGTTGTCATGCTCGGAACGGCGGCATGAGGGAGGCCGATAAAACTAGCGAAGGAAGGAGAGAGGGAGAATAAAAGAGAAAGAAAGAGAGAGGGAGAGAGAGAAAGAGGGAAAGGGGGGGGTGAGTGTACGAGAGGGAGAGGTTGAGGGGTGGGGTGAGGGAGAGAGTAAGAAAGAAAGAAAAAGAAGGGAAGAAAGACAAAACGAAAGGAAAGAAGGAAAGAAAAAAATGAAAAGCGAAAATGGAAAGAGAGGGAGAGAGAGAGTGCGTGTGATTCAGAGATAAATGAAATTATAAGTGGGAAGAAAGCAGATGGAAATTAGCGGCTGGTTCACCATATATGGAACGTTAGTATGAACAGAGATTCATGAGAGAGAGAGAGAGAGAGAGAGAGAGAGAGAGAGAGAGAGAGAGAGAGAGAAGAGAGAGAGAGAGAGAGAGAAGTGAGAGATAGTGAAACATTGAGAAATGAACAAGAGAGATAGATAGTCTTATAAACCAAAGGAAAACATTGGAAAAGCGCAAACTGTCCCCCATAATTATAGTACGGGCAGAGAGAGAAGTTGGAGGCATGGAGGGGTCGGGAAGAAAGGGGGGGAGGGAGAGGGGTGAAAGGGGGGGCGAAAGACAGTGATCCCCGGGTTGTAGTCGATGACACGCCCCGGGGAGAGAGAGAGAGGGGGGGAGGGGGGGGGAGGACGAGCTTCCCCGCGCATGGTGTATGTCGTCTGTGTCACACCGTGTCATGTTCCGTGCCATCTGTATCCCGAGAGAGGTGTCACAAGAGGCCTGGGGAGGATGTGCGTGCGGGCTGGCGTTAGGCGCAGACACTGCTAATCCCACAGGCGTTTTTTTTTTTTTTTTTTTTTTCTCTTTCTGACTTCGTTTGCCGTTTCGTATCATTTCTCGTCTCGTCTTTTGATTGTATGTTATTTTTTTTCGTTTCTTCTCCATTTTTTTTTCATACGTGCGTTTTTTTTTTTTCGTTTTCCCGTTCTTTTTTTTTGACTCTTGGTGTTTTTTTTTCCTTCCCATCTCTCTCCTCTTTATCGTACGTTTTCCCCTTTCTTTTTTAATCTCTTGTCAGTGCGTATTTCCACCCTTTCTCCTTTCCTCTCGTTTCTCTTGTCTTCTGCGCCCGCTACACCCTCTCTCCCCATCTTCATCTCTTTCTTGACTGTGTCCGCGTGTTTGTTATGTGTTTGTTACGGCCAGTCTCCGCGCGCGTTGGGTAACACGTTGGGTGACGTTACATAAACAGGTTTGTTTCGGCCTCTTTGCGGCTCCTGACTGAGGCCTTTTTTATTTTTATTTTTTATTTATTTATTTATTTATTTTTGGAAGGGGGGGGTTTCCATTCTCAGGCGAAGCGGTACATGATGCTAGCGAGTTTGACGTCGTCATGATTTTTTTTTTTTTTATGTGCATGTCTGGAGGATATGTAAGCAACAGCGTTTTTGCATGACTTTTTGTCGATTTTTGGTCGAAATGCGTCGACGAGTTTGAGAAATTATGCCTCGTTAGGATGAATCATGAAAGTGTCTGGCGCAGGTAATGACGAGGCTTTGCATATTAAAATTGGCCAAGATTTCGCACCTGTATGCAAAGGCTATTAATCCGAACCTTGACGGAGAAATTGCATCGAGTTTCTCCGCATTCTTCATTCTTCTCCGTTTCTTATTAGCGTTATCACTGCACTCGGGACTCTGACACGCTTCTTTAATCACGCTGCAACCGTTATTTGTCGCAGCTGATCTGTGTTTCAGCTTGATTGCCGAGGCGTCTGGGGCTGGATAGATAACAGCGGTGCAGGGAGAGGGGTATGGACCAGATAGGTAGGGGAGAGGGGGAAGGCAAGGGACTAGGGGAGGGAGGTGGGTAGAAAGGGCATACGGACACGGGAGGGCAAGGGGCATAGGAGGGTAGGGTGGATAAGGGGGGATAGGAGTGGAGTGGCCATTTAAACTCGTGCATGGTCGGCGCGGAAAGGCAAGGTAGCTCGCGGAATGAACAGGACAGCGGAGTCCGTTATACTCGAGTCGCCGCTATACCCTGGGGCGGGCGGACGGGCGGGCGGGCATGGGTGTAATGGCAGGTTAGAGGACATACCTGAGGCCTGTATTGGGCGCGGAAGGCAAGGCGAGTGACGAGGGATTTTGGGGTCGGAGAAAGGGACGGCAGGGAGGAGCGTGGAAGGGGACGTCGGGGAGGGAGGGAGAGAGGGAGGGAGGGAGAGAGGAGAGAGAGGGAGAAGAAGAGAGAAAATATGTAACCAAAATATCGAATTGATTTTTCGCTTTCCGCATTTCTTTCGCATCGCCCAGTCCGTCCAGCTCTTTCCGTCTCCTTGGAGCGTAGAAGAAAAAGCTTTATAGTCTCCTGGTCCTTCGATATGGCCCGACCGCGTGTGTTCCCGGCCCCACTTTCCACGCCGGTCAGCGGTCACGGAAGGATCCCATGCGTGACCCCCTCCCCTTTCTTCCCCCCCCCCCCCCCACCGAGTCCACGCACTTATCGGTGCTTGCGGTCGCCGATGGTCCGCGCCGCTCCCGTTTCGTGGCTGTGTGTTTGGTGCTTGCCGGTATAGATGTAGGCCTATTTACCGATTTGCTTGGACGATTTTCTCTCTCTCTCTCTCTCTCTCTCTCTCTCTCTCTCTCTCTCTCTCTCTCTCTCTCTCTCTCTCTCTCTCTCTCTCTCTCTCTCTCTGTCCACGAACACAAACACAAAATAATATTACGAACCCTTTAAAAGGTCGATTATGATTGATAAACACAAATATGAATATCTGATGAACTATTTCATTTCGGTTAAAACCCCAACAAGAAATGTTTATACTGGGACCGCCCACTGCCTTAGACTTTTATTATAATCCGCTGTATTTCCGATGTAGTGTATCGAATGATAAGATTCTGTGTGGACGTGTTTGTGGTGTAAGGTAAACAAGAGGCGGATGTTTATGTAAATATCGTATAATCCCATGCTATATCCCACCGCGGCTCCTTGATACGCCTAGATCTCCATTATAATAATCCGTTCATTGGTATCAAGTAGCGTATAATACCGCCCTCTCACCCCCCTTACACACACCTTAGGGTCGGGGTGCTGGTGTAGGACAGGTAGGTGGAATCGGTGAGGGAGGGGGATAGAGGAAGAGGGGGGGGGGGAAGAGAGAGAGGAAGGGGGAAGGGGAGATAGAGGGAGGGGGAAAGGGGGTGGGGTGAAGGAGACAGGGGGAGGGGAGGAGGGGAAGGGGAAGGGATGGGGCAGAGGGAGACAGAGGGGGAGGGGCAGGGGAAGGAGGAGATAATAAGGCTTCGTCAATTGTTATGACACGCCCCTGCCCCTCCCCCCACCCCTCATCGCCCCTGCCCCTCCCCCCACCCCTCATCGTGGGTCTTTACCTCCTCGCCTCGCTTTCCTCGCCTCACTTTTTGGCTTCGTAATCCAGCAAAGCTTATTGTTTTGGGTGTAGATGCGGATTGTCGTTAGCATCGCCGCTCCAGAAGCCCGTGTAATCTCCCGGTTTATGAATGTTTCGGCGGCCTGGTCACTCTAGCGGGTTCGGGAGATTATGAGGCAGGGAAGGGAGAGCTCGGGTGAGCCTTCAGAAGTTGGAGCTTTGGAGGCGAGAGAATGGAATATTGTCGGATTTTTTTTTTTTATAATGATATAAGCCTGAATACTGTCGACTTAGAACGACATAAATACTCGACATTTGAGTACTTAGTAATTGAAGTCGAATATTGAGACATTGAGGGTTTGTCCTAATGACATGAGCCTGAAATACTGTCGAATATATTGGACCAAGAAAGTAATGACATAGGCCTTGCGTTACGTTTAGTCCCGTGATAAATAGGGGTGAAGGGGCAGTGTGTTTGCAAAGAACAGATAAACTAAAGTCTTGTTGGCATGTGGCGTGACAAACGAGGGAAAACAAATAAATAGGATACGTGACAGTGAGGGGACACGCAGAACGACTGCCAGCAGCTTGTCGTGACAGGTGAGGGAGCGACGACTTTCTCACGAGGAGCGGAATTGGACGATCTCCCGTCATGCAAGGGAAGCGAAATATTTGTGCAGGGGTCAAAAAAAAGTTCTCGTTCAGATTGGAGCTTTTTTGGCCTTGTTCCGTGCCCTTTAATGATGTTCATCAACTCGAGTAAATATGTGTAATTCCATCAGATTGCTGTGTCGGAGTTTTGATTCAAGGGTAATCTTATTTGGGGATCTCTTTGTTTTTATTTTTTATTATTATTATTAATCATTCATGGCATCACAACGTAAGTCGTGCGAGGAACTAAAGGATTTTTTTTTGCGGATTTTGGCGAAGTGCCCGAACTTGTCCGAAATGTAAAATTAAAACAAAAAACAAATATAAAAAAATCTTCCAAGTGCGAGCGGATTCTGTTGCGAATTAATAAAAGTTCAATAGATTTGATTTTAACATTGGACTTTGTTTGGGATTTACAATGCCTTGATAGATTATTCCGGTTCGTAACAGTCTCGAATAATATACACAAAAAACATGCGCACGAGTCAAGATTATATAATTGAACTCGTCACTCATTTGCTCAGCCCGAGGAATATATAAGGCGTTTGTATGCAAGATCTATATAAGAATACACAGACCTTGTATGTATGTATATATACACCATATCAACGTCATCTCCGTTTGCTCTTCTCGTTAAAAGGAAGACAGGTGTGTGAATAGATACACCTGACTCGATACCTTAATGAGCAACACCTCAGGGCATCTTCGGTAACTTCAGCATCAGTAGAAGTTCGATTGTGACTGAATGAAATGAGAAGTTGAAGGGAACGTTAATGTAAAATAACAGATTCCGTGTTAGTATTCTGGAGTATCCGCTGGGTGGATGTGTGTGGATGGCACGAGGCAACATTGACACGTGATTTGATTGTGTATGGCACCTGATATCGGTATATACGGTACCTGATGTTGTTGTATATGGCACTTGTGTATGGCACCTGATGATCTTGTATATGGTACCTGATACCGTTATATATGACACCTGATAGTATTAGGACGGGACATCGTTATATGTAACACCTAATATCGATATGTATGGCACCTGATACCGTTATATATAACATATATCATTACTATGCATGGTACCTTGTATCGATACGCATAGCACCTGATACCGCCATATATGATATACAATATAAGGCACCCGTTATATATATATATATATATATATATATATATATATATATATATATATATATATATATATATATGGCACCTAATATCACTATGTATTACGTACCATATTCGACACCTGATATGGGTATGACTGGCACCTAATATCCGGCACCTGATATTGATATTATGGCACCTCATATCGTTATGTATTGGGCACAAGGGCGTTGCAGGCGCTCTCTACACTCGGTGCGGGCGGCATGTGTTGTCAGGCGGGGTGGAAACACCTGCTCGCAACACCTGTGGCCTCGTTTCGTCGCCGCTGTTGTCGACCCTGGCGCTGCAAGATGGCACTCGGGCGGTTATTGCGGTTTGTGTGTGTGTGTGTGTGTGTGTCTACCTGTGTTTGTTTTAGTTTTTGTTTTTTGGTTTTATTTGATTTTATTTTTATTTTTTGGAGAATCGTGTTTTTGTTTTTGTGTGTGGCTACCTGTGTTTTAGTCTTATTTTTTTGTTTTTTTTTATTTATTTTCTTTCTATTTTTTTGGAAGTGGGGGATTTAAAAGAAATAATGCGGATTGTTTACGAATGTTGATTTTTTCTTCTGTTAGTTTTCTGGTAATGGCGTCTTTGTCGTCACGATTGCAGCTGTTGCTTGTAACACGTGTGGCCTTTGCTGATTTCCATTTCCCTTTCCGGATTATCGCGTTTTCTAAAAATCCGGGGAGTCGCATGCATTTCGTTGTACGTACATGCACATAGGTACTTATACATCCATACATCACGTATACTCCATGTATACCTCTACACCTCAACCCAGAGAAAGAGGGAGGGAGGGAGGGAGGGAGAGGGAAATGAGAGAGAGAGGGAATGGAGAGAGAGAGGGAGAGAGAGAGGGAGGGAGAGAGAGAGGGAGGGAGAGAGAGAGAGAGAGAAGAGAGGGGATGAGAGAGAGGAGAGAGAGAGAGAGGAGAGAGGGAGAGAGGAGAGAGAGAGAGAGAGAGAGAGGGAGGGAGAGAGAGAGAGAGGAGAGAGAGGGAGAGAGAGAGAGAGGAGAGAGAGAGAGAGAGAGAGAGAGAGAGAGAGGAGAGAGAGAGAGAGAGAGAGAGAGAAGAGAGAGAGAGAGGGGAGGGAGGGAGGGAGAGGGAGAGGGGGGAGTACTCCTTCAGGTGAGTGAGTGAATTGGGAATTGACGTCAGAAGCGCAGCTGTTCCTTGACGTCACGACGGCCGTAGAGACGTAGACATCTCCTTGTATACGTCGGCGGGGTCATCCAGGTACGCGGCACAGGTCGTTTCCATAATAGGTCGATAGGCATATCCACTCGGGCCTGTATGACGCCCCATGCCTTCGTTATAAATGATGTGGCTTTTATCGGTGGGAATGAGCCGAGGAATACGTACACAAGGTCTATAGAAGTACTATAGAAAGTACTTAAATTTCATACACAAGGTCTATAGAAGTCCTTAAATAGACCTTGTACATGCATTCTTTGAGGGGAAGCCACAAAGCCCGCGTCGGAGAGAGCCGAGCGCCGCAAAAGCCACCGTGGGCGGAAGGCGTCACTTGCCTCCGTTCTTGCGATTGCAGTGGCGGTCGTGCCCTGCTGTTTGTCGTTCTGGTTCTTCGGGCTTTTCACGAACGTACGGCGCGCGAACGACGGTCTCCTCGTTCATACTCCTCGCCGGACTCCACATTCATTCAATCATACGCGGAGTACTCATTCATTCATTTACCGCTCATCGTTCATCCAGTTTGATGGATTTGTGGGGAGCGGTAGTCATGGTAGGGTGGGCGGATAGCCCCCGCGTATGGCATTGCGCGTTGCCCGACGTGTTCTGTAGCCCGACGTGTTCTGTAGCCCAGCGTGTAGTCCGGCGTGTAGCCCAGCTTGTAGCCTAGCTTGTAGCCCAGCGTGTACTGTAGCCCTGTGCTTATCCCGGCGTGTACTGTAGCCCAGTGCTTATCCCGGCGTGTATTGTAGCCCAGCGCGTAGCCCGGCGTGTACTGTAGCCCCCGCCGATAGCCGAAGCAAGGGTGGCCTTATCCCGCGGGCGAGGGGATCCATCTCGCCTGAACTTGGGTGTCGGGAGGTTTGTTTATTGAAACAAGGGGCTCGTCAGGTCTTCTCTATAAATAGCCTTCCCCTGTGACGTCTGTCTGCCACGTCTCTCCATCCCTTCCCCTCATCGCTCTCTCTCTCTCTCTTCTCTCTCTCTCTCTCTCTCTCTCTCTCTCTCTCTCTCTCTCTCTCTCTCTCTCTCTCTCTCTCTCTCTCTCTCTCTCTCTCTCTCTCTTCTCTTTCTCTCTTCTCTCTTTCTCTCTTTCTCTTTCTCTTCTCTTTCTTTTCTCCCCTCCTTCCTTCCTTCCTCTCCTTCCTTCCTTCCTTCCTCCCTTCCTTCCTCCCTCCGTTCTTCCTTCCTTCCTCCTCTCCCATATCCCTTTCCTTCTCTCTTCCTCTTCCTCTCTTTCTCCCTTCTTATTATCTCCCTCCTTCCTCCCTCTCTTTTCCTCTCCCTCTCCCTCCCCCACTTTCCCTCTCCCACCCTCTCTCTTCATCTCCCTCCCCCACTTTCTCTCTCCCCCCCCCCACTTCCCTCTCCCACCCACCCATAGAAAGCCCGACATTATCCTTACCTTATCGCCTGGATTCACACTTGCTCATCTGCACACGGCGAGCGTACTAGCGCGTCTCTCTCTCTCTCTCTCTCTCTCTCTCTCTCTCTCTCTCTCTCTCTCTCTCTCTCTCTCTCTCTCTCTCTCTCTCTCTCTCTCTCTCCTCCCCCCCCCTCTCTCTCTTCCCTCTCCCCCTCTCTCTCTCCCCTCTCCCTCTCTCCTCTCTCCCCGCCTCACCGCCCCCCCCTTCTCTCTCTCTCTCTCTCTCTCTTCTCTCTCTCTCTCCTCTCTCTCTCTCTCTCTCTCTCTCTCTCTCTCTCTCTCTCTCTCTCTCTCTCTCTCTTCTCTCTCTCCTCTCTCTCCGTCTCTCGTCTTTCATTTTCTCGCTCTTCTCTTACACTCTCTCCCATCTCTTCCTCGAGACTTTTCTCTTTTTTTCTACACTCTTTTTCCCCTCTCCTCTACCCCCTTTCTTTTCCTCTGTCGTTTCTCTTCTTTTTGCTCTGTCTTTTACTTTGTCCACGTTCTGCATCTTTTTTCTTTTTTCTTTTTTTCCTTTCTTCCTGCTCTTTCTTCTCTTCCTTATCTCTGTCTCTCTTTGTTTTTGTTTTACTTTAGTTAATTTATTATTATAGTTATTTATTGTTATTGATATTATTATTATTATTATTTTATGGGGGATGGGGTTGGGGGGTAGGGGTAAGCTTCAACCCACCTTTTCCTTTTCTTCCTCTTGCATACCAAATCCACCTCGGACCGTCGTCTGGTATCGTCGACCCTGATCCAAGGTTATATGGATTTCCGTGGCTTGTCGATATCCACAGACGGGTATGCATGTGCTTTTTTTTTTTTTTTTTTTTTTTTTTTTTTTTTTTTTTTTTTTTTTTTTTTTTAAGATATTTTGGGTAACCACGGCGCACGATCGAACGCTTCTTATATATGCATGGCTTCCGAAGTCTATATTTTCTCCATTCACTCTGCAGTGTCTGTATGTTATTCATAGTGGTGTTGTGTATTATAGGATTTTAGATGGGGGTGGGGAGGGGAGGGGTAGGGGAGAGAAGGAGGGAGGAGGGAGGTAGGGGAGAGAAGTGAGGAGGATGGGGTAGGGGAGAGAGGGAGGGGAGGGGGAGGGGAGAGAAAGGAGGGAGGAGGGTGGAGGGTAGTTGGAAGAGAAGGGAGAGAGGAGGGGGGTAGGGGAGAGGAGGAGGATAGGGAGAGGAATGGAGGGAGGAGGTGAATAGGAGATAGAAGGAGGGGAATAAGGGAAGAGGAAGGTTGTGGTATGAGGTATGAGTGGTAAAGGTAGGGGATAATATTGTGGTGGGGCAGAGTATGTTGAATATGTGAGAGGTAGTGGTGTGGGTGGTTGGGTGGGGAGGAATTAGAAGGGGGGGGGGGGTGTAGAAGAAACACGTGAAGATGGACACATGTGGCTCTCAAGAGGTCAGGATGCAGATGCTGGGAACCTTAGTGACGCGAGACACCCGTAACGCAGCCATGTCGACCGGCGTCCATTGGCGTACGGAATTTTGGAAGGAAGAATTTCCCTTTTTTGATCCGCGTGTAAGCCGAAGATATTATCCTCTCCCCCTCCCCTCTTATTTCTTTCCTCTCCTCTCCCTTTTCCATTTTTCCCTTCCTCCCTCTTCCCTTTCCCCTTTCTTCCTTTTCCCCTTTCCTGGCTCTTTACCTCTTCCCTTTCCCTCCCTCCTCTTCTTTCCACCTCCCCTTCCCTCCCTTCCTTCCTCCCTCCCTCTCACCACCTCCCTTTCCTCCCCCCTCCTCCCTCCCTCGCTCCCTCCCCCTCCCTCCCCCTCCCCCTCCCCCTCGATAGCGTTTTGCGGATACACATTGGCATTCTTAGAATCGAAAAGCCGCTTATCTAACCCACTCGCTTACGTTCGAATTAAACTCTTCAGCTCTTAGTGGTTCAGCGAAGCCCCGGGGTTCGGGGTGTGAAGGTGCGCTCTTGTTTTTGCACAGCGCGAAAGGATCGTGCTTCTCTTTTTTGCGATGAAATGGATACCTTCTTCTCTCCCTCGCTCTCTCTCTTTTTCTTTTTTTTTCTCTCTCTTCCTCTCTCTCTCTCTCTCTCTCTCTCTCTCTCTCTCTCTTCTCTCTCTCTCTCTCTCTCTCTCTCTCTCTCTCTCTCTCTCTCTCTGTATTCTATTATGTATGTTTGTATGTTGTGTGTTGTGAAACGAAAATGAATGCGAGTGTAAAACTGCGTGTGAGAGTGAGAGTAAGATAAAGATAAGAGAAGGAGAGGATCATGCGAGCGAGTGTAAGAGTGAGAGTGATGAGAGGAGGAGAAATCGCGAGATTGAGAGAGAAGAAAAGATTGAGAAGGTGCTTATAAGACCACGGCACTTGGAATTATTTATCCTTATTGATTTATTGTGTTGTTGTGTTTTGGAACGGTATGTAGTTTGATACGGTTTTGTAGTCACGATATAAAACATTTTTTCTCTATCCCAGGCGTCCGTGGAGAGTATTCAATTCATCAAGCTTTTTTTCTCTCTCTCTCTTCAGGTAACAAGAGTCAAGAGTATGACCTTACAAAAACTAACGATATAAAAACTCCTTTTGCTCTGATGATGATAACAATGATTCTCCTTCTTCCTCTTTTTTTTCTTTTTCTTCTTCCTCTCCTTCTTCTTCGTCTTCTTCTTCTTCTTCTTCTTTGTGTGGTTCTGGTATCATCAAAGGGAATTGATACCGCAGCGGATCGTCCTTTCGCATAATGTTAAGAGCTTGTTCGGTTTCGACATTAATGCTTGGTCGCATCTATTGTAAATCCCAATGTATTCCACTTCAAAGCTTGATAGAGTCCACGTAAAATCGGTATCGATTCCACATTATAGGCTGTGATGCATTCCACACTAGAACTGGATAGATTCCACTGTAGATCTATATACATTTCCTGTTAAACCTTGACTATTCTACATCAAAGCATAATGGATTCCACATTAAATTTGGATTGATTCCGTAACAGAGTTTGGTATTTTTCACATTAAGAAGTGCTAAATTCCACATTAAAACATAATAGGTTTTATCCCACGGTAATTATTACGTGGTGGATCCCACTTTAAAGTTTGTTGTATTTCACGATTAAATAGATAGATTTCATAGTAGATCTTGTGAGATTTTGCATGGATTAAATCACACATTCCACATTAATGCATAATAGATTCCACATTAAACCTTGATGAAGTCCACAGTAATGAAAACATTATATAGATCTACATCAACGCATGACAAATTTCACAAGAAACCTTCATTGATTGAACAAAATCAAAACCTAGCACATTCCACAATAAAACACGACAGACCACATCAGGCCTTGACATTTTCCACATCACACCTTGCCAAACTCCACATCAGACTACATGGACCTTAACATCCTTCACACCAGGACCTTCACATCCTCCCACACCAGTCCAGATCCTCCACACCAGACCTTCACATCCTCCACACCAGACCTTTCACATCCTCCACACCAGACCTTCACATCCATCCTCCACACCAGACCTTCACATCCTCCACACCAGACCATTCACATCCTCCACACAGACCTTCACATTCCACACCAGACCTTCACATCTCCACACCCAGACCTTCACATCACATCCTCTCCACACAGACCTTCCAGACCTCTCAATCTCCACCCACGACCTTTCACATCCTCCACATCAACCTCACATTCCTCCACACCAACCTTCACATCCTTCCCATCAACCTTCACATCCTCCCACACCAGACCTTCACATCCTTCCACAACCAGTCATCACATCCTCCACACCACCTTCACATCCTCCACACCATCACATCCTCCCACCCAGACCTTCACATCCTCCACATCAGACACATCCTCCACACCAGACCTTCACACCAGACCTCCTCCACACCAGACCTTCACATCCTTCCACCTCCATCCAGACCTTCACATCCTCCACACCAGACACATCCTCCACACCACATCCTCCTCCACACCTTCCACTTCCACCCAGACTTCACATCCTCCACACCAGACCTTCACATCCTCCACACCAGACCTTCACATCCTCCACACCAGACCTTCACATCCTCCACACCAGACCTTCACATCCTCCACACCAGACCTCACACCTCCACACAGACCCAATCCTCCACACCAGACCTCCTCACAGACCTTCACATCCTCCACACCAGACCTCACATCTCCACACCACCTCACATCCTCCACACAGACCTTCACATCCTCCACACCAGTCCTTCACATCCTCCACACCCAGACCTTCACATCCTTCACATCCTCTTCACATCCTCCACACCAGACCTTTCACATCCTCCACACCAGACCTTCACATCCTCCACACCAGACCTTCACATTCTCCACATCAGACCTTCACATCCTCCACACCAGACCTTCACATCCTCCACACCAGACCTTCACATCCTCCAACATCACCTTCACATCCTCCACACCAGACCTCACACCCCTTCAATCCTCCACATCATCCACACACATCAGACCTTCACATCCTCCACACCAGACCTTCACATCCTCCACATCCTCCACACCTTCACATCCTCCACACCAGACCTTCACATCCTCCACACCTTCACATCCTCCACACCAGACCTTCACATCCACACCAGACCTTCACATCCTCACACCAGACCTTCACACCTCCCACACAGACCTTCACATCCTCCACACCAGACCTTCACACACCAGACCTTCACATCCACACCAGACCTTCCATCCTCCACATCCAGACCTTCACAATCCTCCACACCAGACCTCACATCCTCCACACAGACCTTCACATCCTCCACACCAGACCTTCACATCCTCCACACCAGACCTTCACATCCCCACACCAACCTTCACATCCCACATCAACTCACATCCACACCAGACCTTCACATCCTCCACATCATCCACACCAGACCTTCACATCCTCCACACCAGACCTTCACATCATCCACACCAGCCTTCAATCCTCCACACCAGACCTTCACATCCTCCACCAGACCTTCACATCCTCCACACCTCACATCACACCACCCTTCACATCTCCACACCAGGACCTTCACATCCTCCACACCAGCCTTCACATTCCTCCACACCAGACCTTCACACATCTCCACACCAGACCTTCACATCTCACATCCCACACCAGACCTTCACATCATCCACACCAGCCTTCACATCCTCCTTCACATCCTCCACACCAGACCTTTTCACATCCTCCACACCAGACCTTCACATCCCTCCACACCAGACCTTCACATCTCCACACCTCCTTCACATCCTCCACACCAGACCTTCACATCCTCCACACCAGACCTTACACACCACACCAGACCTTCACATCCCTCCACATCCTCCACACCGACCTTACATCATCCACACTCACACCAACCATTCACATCATCACATTCCACACCAGACCTTCACAACATCCTCCACACCACAGACCTTCACATCCTCCACACCAGACCTTCACATCCTCCACACAGACCTTTCCACATCCCTCCACACCAGACCTTCACATCCTCCACACCAGACCCTCACATCCTCCACCAGACCAGACCTTCACATCCCTTCACATCCTCCACACCAGACCTTCACATCCTCCACATCAGAGCATAACAGATTCCACATGAATCAGAGGCTCGCCAGCGGCCTTGTATCTGCCCTGTCGGAGGCGGACGCGCAAAGATGATAAACAAACGCTACGCTTTGTGTTTACCGTATGAAGAACGCCTCGTTGTGAATCCGCAACCGGATGTTACCTTTTTTCTTATTCTTTTTTTCATTGTCTTTTTTGTGTGTCTTTTTTTTTCTTTTCTTTCTCTTTTTTTTTTTTTTTTTTCTTTTTCTTTCTTTTTTTTCCCATGCATCTTATCTTTTTTCCTTTTTCTTTCTCCTTCTCTTCTTCGTCTCTTTCTCTTTTTCTTTTTATCCTTTTTTTCCTGGCTTTTTTCTCTTCTTCTTTTCTCCTCTCTTTTTCTTCTTTTCCCTCGTCTTTCTTTTTCTCTTCTTTTCTCCTTTTTGGTGTTCTTACTTTTTTTAATATAGAAAGGAGAGGGAGAGGGATAGGGAGGGAAGGAAAAGGAAAGGGAAGAGGAGAGAGAGGGAAGGAAAGGAAGGGAAGGAGAGGGAGAAGAGAGAGAGAGAGAGGATAGGAGAGGAGGGAAAGGGAGAGAGAGAGAGAGAGAGAGACAGAGAGGGTTGGAAAAAGGAGGGAGAGAGAGAGCGCAAGACATAGTCCCTGTGGTTGTTTTGTGCAAAGAATCCTGCCGTGCCTTGCTGCATGCGCTGTCGCTTGTTGAATATTCTCTGTGTTGTTCCGTCTTGTGTGCCCGATAAGCCAAGTCTCCCTGTCTGGAGGGAGATTTGCAACATGTCCTGCTCCTATGCAACAGACAGTGGCCGGTAGAGCCTTGCAGGGATGGCGGGGAGGGGGGGAGTGGCAGCCCGGAGCCAGAGTGGTGCAACAGGAACCGCTTATGAGGATGGCAAGGGACGCGCAAGTACTCCGGCAGCAAGGGACCTCTCATGGTTTTGCCTCATGTCGCAGGGTGGACAGCTCACCGCGCCTCATGCACGGCAACCTCGCCCTTAGCCGCCTGTGAGGGGTGAGGGCGGGGTAGGGGGAGGGGGGGAGAGGGGACTGGTAGGGAGGCGTTACCTTGGGAAGGTTTTAATCTGCCAGGAAATTTTTTTTTGGACATTTTTATGCCATGTATTTAGAAAGGGAGACGGATAAACTCTTCTTCTCTTTCTTCTTCTTCGTCATCTTTCTTTGTCTTCTACTTCTTTTTTCTTCTCTTCATCATCATCGTTTCTTTGCTTTTTTCTTTTCTTTCGTCTTTATCACCATCTCATCCTTCTACTTCTTTTTTCTTCTTCTTCTCTTTCTTATTCTTCATCATCTTCTTTTCCTTCTATTTTTTTCCTTCTCTTTCTTCTTCTTCATCATCTTTTTCTTCTACTTCTTGTTTTTTCAAAATACCGTAACACCGACAATCAAATCATAGTTGTATTTCATTAGCATAAGAAGTGACTCGCAGCGCCTCCTCTGACAGGAACACATACCTAGTCCAACACAAACAGACTCGCTCTGTTTACATACAGATGGGAGCACCAACTCCAGATCTCGGCGAACAAGTACACAAACACATGCCTATCCCAACCCCCCCCTCCCTTCCCCCCCAAAAAGCCAGACATTAAACTATTTGCCCCCAAATAAAGCCAAGGATTCGAAGTAGAGAAAGTGCCGACAGCTCAGACAGATGGTTGCTGTTGCTAGGAACAATGACAGGCTCTGTGCTGCCGGTGCCGCCCTTCGCTGCCCCCGCCCAGACGCCCACGCATACCTGACGTAGGTCTACTGATGAAAGCCAGGGCACTGCCAGGGGGTGGGGCACAGGGTACGTTGGAGAGAGAGGGGGAGGGGAGGGGAGAGGGGCGTGGACCATGGGATGTGTTGTTGGTAGGAGGGATCTGGTTTGGGGCAGAGGGGGGGAGGGGCATGGGGATTAGGGTATGAGGGAGGTGGGGAAGGGGATTGGGGCACAGCGGGGAGGGGATTGGGGCACAGGGGGATGAGCGGGAGGGGGAGGGGAGGGGTGGTGGTAGGGAAGCCAGAGCGTCGGGGAAAAAGAAGATGCGTGTTTTTTTATTTGCGATGTTTATATCTTGTTGCGATCTCGCGTGGTCTCCGTTGATCCCGGGACGTTGAGAAGTCGTAGATGAGTTATTGAGTGAGAGGATGACTGATAGGATTGGTAATTGAGTGATTGGGTAAGTGGCTTGAGTGAGGGGCTATGAGGGTGAGTGAGTGAGTGAGAGTTGTCAACTGAAAGCTTGAGGTCATGAGTGAAGGATTGAGAGGCAATGCCAGTGGTTGCATGATGAGGAACTATGAATGAATGAGTGATTAGACGGGCGAATAAGCGAAAGTGGACGCGCGCGCACGCATACACACACACACACACACTCCCCCCCCTCCCCCCCTCTCTCTCTCTCTCTCTCTCTCTCTCTTCTCTCTCTCTCTCTCTCTCTCTCTCTCTCTCTCTCTCTCTCTCTCTCTCTCCTCTCTCTCCTCTCTCTCTCTTCTCTCTCTCTCCCTCTCTCCCTCTTCCCTCCCTCCTCCCTCCCTCCTCTCCCTCCCTCCCTCCCCCTCCCTCCCTCTCCCTCCCCTCTCCCTCCCTCTCCCTCCTTCCCCCTCCACTCCTCTCTCTCCTCCCTCCCCTCCTCTCTCCCTCCCTCTCCCTCTAAAACTGTACGTATAACATTAACGAGAGGGCCATGTATGCGTGCGAAAGATGGCGTGTAAGCAGGTGAGCGTCCGTATGTATCCGAGCACTTGTCTCTGAAAGGCTCGGTCACTTGGCCGGTGTTATGGATTCAAGCAGAGGCGAGGAGAGAGAGAGGAGGAGGAGAGGAGAGGAAAAAGTGCTCTTCTGTTTGACGCTTTTTTTTTCCGGCTGTTGCGCTGAAGGGAAGCCTCGGCGTTGTTCTGTTTGTTTGTGGAGTCGGCCGATACCTGGGGCGGGACGAGGCTGTGGCGCCGCGCGTTCGCCCCTCTCTCTCTCTCTCTCTCTCCTCTCCCTCTTATCGTCCTAATCTCTCTTTTGTTGTGTTTTGCGATATGCGTCATCTCTCCCTCTCTCTGTCTGTCTCTCTTTCTCGCTTACTCTTTCTACACCACCTCTCTCTCCTCCTCCTCCTTCCTGTCTCCCACCTCTCTCTCTCTCTCTCTCTCTCTCTCTCTCTCTCTCTCTCTCTCTCTCTCTCTCTCTCGTCTCTCTCTCTCTCTCTCTCCTCTCTCTCTCTCTCTCTCCCTCCCTCCCTGTATCTAACTCCTAACCCTCCCCCCCTTTCCTCTCCTCTCTCTCTCTCTCTCTCTCTCTCTCTCTCTCTCTCTCTCTCTCTCCTCTCTCTCTCTCTCTCTCTCTCTCTTCTCTCTCTCTCTCTCTCTCTCTCTCGGCCGCCGGCTAGCTCGTTGGACGCAGAGCCACTTCACGGCCATGCAGCTGCTCTGCGACGATGTGAACTCTGGCAGTCAATATTGATGGACAATTTCACATCGATCGCGAGGGGGAGTCGCTGCATGATTTCTTCTTTCCGGTTGTGTTTTCGCCTGTCTGCCTCGGCGCGATTTATTGGCCGAGGCAGACAGATAGACAGACGGACTGACTGACTGAGACAGACAGGCAGACTGACTGAATGAGACAGTTAGACTGACACACACACGCACACACACACACACACACACACACACACACACACACACACACACACACACACACACACACACACACACACACACACACACACAGGCAGGCAGGCAGGCAGGCAGGCAGGCAGGCAGGCAGGCAGGCAGACTGACAGACAGATTTTCTCTCTCTCTCCCTCTCTCCCCGTCCCTCTCTCTCTCTCTCGCTCTCATACACAGAGCAGCCCACAGATCGGGCGCAGAGGCAAAATATTTACCAGTATTGACGGATGGTTTACTCGCATAAGGACAGTAACAATGCAGGTTTTCTTACCTTGGTTAGTGGCGAGGGGATGGGGGCTCCCCGCGGGCGCAACAGAGCACGGTAAAGATCAATGGGGGGGGGGGGTTATGGGTGGGTGGGTGGGTTGGGGAGGGGTTATCGGTGGGTGGGTGGTTGTGGGAAGGGTTGTAGGTGGGTGGGTAGGGATGGGTTGGGGAGGGGTTATGGGTGGGTGGGTGGGTTTGGGAGGTGTTATAGGTGGGTAGGGATGGGTTGGGGAGGGGTTATAGGTGGGTGGGGGGGAGGGGGTTGTGTGCCTGGTGATCTGTAGTCGCCTTTATAGCTCAGGTGATTACGTTTCCATTTTTTTTTTTCCTTTTTTCATTTTTTTTTCGTACTAAAGATGCGAACGTTAAATGGCGTTATGGGGGTTGTGAACTTTTTGGGGAGGAGAGGAAAGGGAAGGGAGTAAAGAGAGGGGGGGAGGAGAGTATAGGAGAGGAGGTAAAGGAGAGGAGGGGGAGGAGAGGTAAAGGAGAGGAGGGGGGAGGAAGAGGAGAAGAGGCAAGAAAGGAAAGGAAAGAGGCAAGGAAAAGAAAGGAGAGGAGGGAAAAGGGGCAAGAGGAGAAAAGAGGAGAGAGAGAGGAAAGGAGATGAGAGGGAGGAGTAGAGGGAAAAGGGGAGAGAAGAGAGAGGAGAGAGGAGAAGAGGGAGGGAGAGAGAAGAGAGAGGGAAAGAGGATGAGGACTGCGCACTGCTGATGAGTTTCTTTGACTATTCACGTGGTGTGTTAATATTAAACACGACGAAGGCTAATCCGCTCGTCCCGGCGGCGGGCTCCTTCCCGGTGCCACTCCCGCCTTACGGCCCGCACCAACCGTGCGGGGGCTCCTCGACCTCAGGGGCGTGATTGCAAGATGTGGCTGGTCTCTAGCCTCGGCCGCCCGTGACCTTGTGACCCGGAGTGAACCCCGGAACCGATATTTTCACAAGCAGTAAAACAAACCTCGTCGACACCTTGGGTCCTTCTGGCGGGGGGCGGGGGCGGGGGCGGGGGTGGGATCAAAGGGTGGGGGCGGGCGGCGGTGCGGGGTCTTCCCCGTCTCCTCTCCTTTCCCTCTGCTCTCCAACCCCCTGTACCTCGGTCTCCTCGCTCTCCACCCCCTTTACCTCGCTCTCTCCCCCCTCTCCCCTTCTCTCCAAACCCCTCTCCCTTTTCTCCAACCCCTCTCCTTTCCACCCCCTCTTTCTTCTCACTACCTATTCCTTATCTTTCCTATGCTCTCTCCACTCCCTCTCCCTCGCTCTTTTTCCTCCCCTCTCCCTTCTCTCTCTCCACCCATTTCCCTCTTCTCCTTCATCTCCCTCGCTGTCTGCAACCCCTCCTACCACTCCTCCCTCCTCCCTCCCCTCTCTCTCCTACACCCTCCCTTTACCTCTCCTGCGTGGCACAGTGAATCACCTCGGCCTCGGAGTCATTCGAGGAAAGACTTGAACCGCGGGACCTCGAGGGCGACACCGGGATAGGACGAGGAAGAGGAGGAGGGGGAGGGGGGAAGGGGGAGGGGGGCGATGGAGAGGGAGAGGGCGAAGGGGACATGGGGGGCGAGGGAAAGGGAAAGCGAGAGAGAGGGCGAGGGGAGGGGAGGGGGGCGAAGGAGAGGGAGAGGGAGAGGAAGGCGAGAGAGGGCGAGGAGAGGGGGGGGGCGAGGGGACGGAAGGAGACATGTGGGGAAGGGGCGGTTTTGTGATTGTGAAGGGAATAGATACTCGAGTGCGTAGGTGGAAAATCAGTGTGTAATGTGTGTGATACATGTATATTATTTTGTTTTATATATATATATATATATATATATATATATATATATATATATATATATATATATATATATATATATATATGTGTGTGTGGTGTGTGTGTGTGTGTGTGTGTGTGTGTGTACATTTATATATAAAGTGTGTATGTGTATTTGTGTTTGTGTGAAAGTATGTATGGATGGTTTTATATATGTGTGTGTGTGTATGCGTGAAAGTTTGCGTCCGTTTTATGTGTGGCTGCAAGCGCTTGTATATGCCCATACTGTATATACACAGTCCCCACGAACCATTCGACCCCCTCCTCCTCCGCCCGTGTCCATCCCTCCTCTCCGTCACCCCCCTTGCCCTCCCCCTCACCCGTGCCCATCTTTCCTCCGCTCCTCCCCTCCCCCATGCCCATCCTCCTCCGCCCCTCGCCCCTCCCCTCCCCCTGCCCATCCCTCCTCCCCCTCACCCGTGCCATCCCTCCCCCCCTCCCCTTTCCCCTAGCCCTCCCTCTCGCCCTTCCCCTCACCGTGCCTATCCCTCCTCCGCCCCTCCCCTTTCCCCTAGCCCCTCCCTCTCGCCCCTCCCCCTCACCCGTGCCCATCCTTCCTCCGCCCCTCCCCCCGTCCCTCCCCTCGCCAAGGAGCGATTAGCTGGCGAGAGTGAGTCGGATCGCCGTTTCGGCCGAGTGCCGAACGCCGCGCCATCGAGCAGTGCAAAAGGCTAAAACAATATCGAGGTTGGCGGCGGCGGGGCTGGCCATTGTCGAACTCTGGCCGTGCAGTCGAAAGAATCAATGATCAGTGACGTCAGCGAAAGAGCCGGCCCGAGATCAATGAAAGGATGGAGTGTCTCGCACCTTCGCCAGGAAGTAGGGCCTGCCGCGGCCGGGCGCTCATCCCCGCGCGCAAACAAACACGAAAACGCATGCGCGCGCACGGGCGTATTCACTCTCTCTTCTCTTCTCTTCTTCTTTCTTCTTCTTCTTCTCTTCTTCTCTTCTTCTCTTCTCTTCTCTTCTCTTCTCTTCTCTTCTCTTCTCTTCTCTTCTCCTCTTCTCTTCTCTTCTCTCACTCACTTCACTCACTCACTCACTCACTTCACTCACTCACTCACTCACTCATCACTCACACACACACACACACACACACACACACACACACACACACACACACACACACACACACACACACACACACACACACACACACACACACACAGATATAGTCTTACACACACAACATTCACGCTCGCACGCTCCTCGCACACTCACACATTTATCTCGGGCGCAGCATGCCCATCTCTCACTCTCTCGTGTCTTTTGTCGTCCCCTTTCTCGGAAAACTCCTTCTTCCCCTTCGTCCTTTCGCTTTCCTTTTTTATTTCGTCTTCTCTTTTCTCCGTTCCCCTCTCTGTCTCTTCTCCGTGTTATATTTCGTTTTTTCTTGTTTTTCTTTTTCCGTTTGCCTTTCTTTTCCTATCTCCTTTCTTCTCTTCGCTTTTCTCTCTAGTCTCCCCAATACTTTCTATTCCTATTTCTCCTTAATTCTTCTTTTCTCCCCCCCCCCCTTCCCTTCTTTCGTTGTCCTCTGCTCTTCCTTCTTATCCCTTTTGATCCGCCTACTCTGCTTCCTCTCTCCGCTTCATCATCTCCTTCACTCTCCTCTCCTCTTCTTCTATCCCTCTCCTTCCTTCCTCTCCTCTCCCCTGTCGTGTCATCACTCATCTCCTCCTTGTTCCTTCTGTCCTTCTTTTTTATCTTCACTTTCCTCCCCTCGCTCGCCCTCGCTCGCGTTCTCACACCCAAACACACATACACACTTAAACCCACACTCACAACCGCCCTCGTTCACAGACCCATACCTATTCCCATTCCCACACGCCCTCCCCCACACACGCCCACCCCCACACACGCCCAAACACTCGCCCTCGCCCCTCACTACTCCCAAACCCCCCATCCCGCCCTCTCACTTGTACCCCACACTCACCCCCACACTCCCTCACACCCCCACACCCCCACACTCCATCTCCCCGCCCACAACCCACACCTCACCTCACTCCCTCACACCCACACACTCCACCTCACACCACACTCCCCCCCACCCCCACTCCCACACCCCCACCCCCATCCCCCACCCCCGCCCACACCCGACGCGCCCGCACTCCTTCCAGACCTGGCGAGCAGAGCGTTGATTCATAGCTCGGCTGGACCTCCGCGCCAAGTACAAGAGGCGAAGAAAGCTCAGGCCGGCTCAATGGACGCTTTGTTTACTAATCAAACACGAGCCACAATGGAGGCGTTACTCACTCTCTCTCTTCTCTCTTTCTCTTTCTCTTTCTCTTCTTTCTCTTTCTCTTTCTCTTTCTCTTTCTCTTTCTCTTTCTCTTTCTCTTTCTCTCTCTCTCTCTCTCTCTCTCTCTCTCTCTCTCTCTCTCTCACTCTCTCTCTCTCTCTCTCTCTCTCTCTCTTCTCTCTCTCTCTCTCTCTCTCTCTCTCTCTCTCTCCCCCCCCCTCTCTCTCTCCCCCTCTCCCCCTCCCTCTCACTCACTCTCACTCTCTCTCACTCTCCTCTGAGTCTCGTCCTTTCTCTTATCTTTCTCGCGAGTTTTTTTTTTCTTTCTTCTTTCTCTCTACGATCTTCTTTTCTTGTTCTTGGGTTCTGCTACTCGCATTCTCACTCGGAATTCTTTCTCTCTGCTCTCTCTCTACTCTCCTCATCTCTCTCTCTCTCTCTCTCTCCTCTCTCTCTCTCTCTCATTCTCTCTCTCTCTCTCTCTCTCTCTCTCTCTCCCCCCCCCCCCTCCCCCCCCTCTCTCTCTCTCCCTCTTCTCTCTCTCCTCTGAATATCTCCCGGTCTCTCTTTCACTCCCTATCTTATTCTATCTTCCTTTATTCCTCCATTCTCTACTTCTTCTCTCGTTTTCTCTCCCTCCCTAGTTTATTCAGTTAGTTTTGCCGGTTCAGAGTTGGCAAATTTGAATAGATAGGATGACTTGCGGTTCGATATAAGGATTCGAGCTCTCCGGTTTCTCAAAAGGTTGCACTAGGTCAAATGAAGTATTTAAATAGGTTTTTCCTTGAACTAAGTTTGCGATATACAGCTCGAGAGTATGATGTACGCGTTCATACGTACGTACATGGCGATATTCGGTTTTGTTATTTGTGTGTTGTTTATACTGGTATTGTTATTACGATATTGTTGATGTCATCATTATTGTGTCATCATCATCATCATCATCATCAATCATCATCAATCATCACCACCACCACCACCACCACCACCACCACCACCACACAATCATCATCATCACCATAATCATCATCATCACCATAATCATCATCATCATTATCACCACCATCATTATCAATGATTTAACCCTATCACATTATCCTCATCACCGTCACCCTCACCATTTTTTCCCCTCCTAATCCTTCTCAAAAAAAGTTCTTTCTCCCCCTTTGTAATTTCCCCTTTCGCCTCCCTTTCCCCTTCCTGTCATCGACCCTTCATCCGGCCAGCCACGCTTCCCTGGTCCTTTGGCACGCACTCTCTCCTGCTTGGCACCGTGGCACTCTTTTTGTCCCCCCCCTATCCCCCTCTCCTCACGCTTTGTCCCCCTCCCTATCCCCCTCTCCCCCCCTCCCCGCGCTTTGTCCCCCCCCCCCTCCCGCGCTTTGCCCCCCCCTAACCTCCCCTTTCCCCCCTCCCCTCCCCCCGCCCTATCAATATCCCCCTCCCCGCGCTTTCCCCCCCCCTTTGCGCTTTCCCCCCCCTATCCCCCTTTCCCCGCGCCCTACATTACCCCCCCCCCCCCCCATTTGAGCATGGAGTTGTGGTCCTTCCATGTCCGGGCGCAGGAGAGGGTCCTTCCTTTCTCTCAATATGTGGCTTTCTGTGATGGACTGGCTCGGTTGTGGGTCTCTTTTGGCACACCCGCCTGGCACTCCTCTTTTCTTTTCTCTTTCTCCTCCCCTTCGCTTTGGTCTTCTGCGTTGTCTTCGTCTTCGTTTTCTTCGTGATTTGCTTTTCTATTCCTCTTTTCTCTCTTTTTGTTTTGGTTTCCGTGTCTACTTCCACTTTCGCCGCCCTCTTCTTCTCCCTCCCACTCCTTATCTTTCTTTTCCCTCCCTATCTTTCTCTCCCCGTCCTATCTTTCTCTCCCCTTCCTATCTTTCTCTCCCCTTCCTACCTATCTCTCCCTTCCTCTTTCTACACCACCCCTGTCTCCCTCTCCTTCTCTCTCCCCCCCCCCTGCCCTCTCTCTCTCTCTCTCTCTCTCTCTCTCCTCTCTCTCTCTCTCTCTCTCTCTCTCTCTCTCTCTCTCTCTCTCTCTCTCTCTCTCTCTCTCTCTCTCTACCTCTCTCACTCTCAACACACACACGCACACAATTGCAAGTGGCACTCTGTCTCATTAACTAATTCCATTTGCAGTGAATCTCTCTCTCTCTCTCTCTCTCTCTCTCTCTCTCTCTCTCTCTCTCTCTCTCTCTCTCTCTCTCTCTCTCTCTCTCTCTCTCTCTCTCTCTCGTTAACCAGTTTCAGTTGCACTCTCTCACTCACTCTTTCGCCAGTTCCAGTGGCACGCTCTCACTCTTATTACCACTGGCTATGGCACTCTTTCTTACCTGTGTTCAATGGCACCCTCTTCTTACCAGTTGCAGCGGCATTCTTTCTTGCCGTTTGCAGTGGCACTCTCATTCTCAACCCCCCCCCCCTCCCGCCCCCCGTCTTCTTACAGCTGATAATATTTCTTCCCGTCCAGTCCTGGCAGAGCGGCCATTGTTCGTTGCAAATGATTTTTCGTACCCGGGCCCGTCTCGTCATACAATTTACTTAACAATATGTACCTGCCTTGCGCTTCACCTGTGAGCTCTTCGTGGCACGGTGGCCCTTTCGTTTTCGTTTTTTTTTTGTCGTTTTGTTTCCGTTTTCGTTTCTTTTGGATTTGGTCTTGATTTGGTTTGATTATTTTCGGGTGTTTTATTTTAATAGCTGTGTTAAAGCGTTTTATTTATTTGTTTATTTATTTTGTATTTGGTCTTCGTTGAAAGCTATGTTAAAGATTTGATTTTGTTTTTGAAAGCTTTGTTAAAGATTTTTATTTATTATTATTATTATCATTTTTTTTTTTTACTCTTGTCAAGTTCGACTACGAAAGATACATGCTATACTGCCAGTGATACGTGGGAAGTGACTTGTAAAGATGTTGCTTGTTGCGAATGCACGCCGCTCAGAGAACAGGAAGTGACGATAAGTGTTTAATTACCGGGAATAATAACTCACGGAATATTTTTTTCTCACGGAATTTTTTTTTCTCTCTCTCTCATTCTCCGGCCTTTCAGCTCCCGTCGTCTCTCGTTTTCGCAAGTATTTTGGTTTTCCACTTGGTTTCGTGTGTTCTGGTACGTTTACGTTTTCTGTCTCTCTTTTCTCTTCCTCTCTCTGCATGTCTCTTTCTCTCTCTTCTTTCTCTTTCTCTCTCTCTCTCTCTCTCTCTCTCTTCTCTCTCTCCTCTCTCTCCTTCTCTCTCTCTCTCTCTCTCTCTCTCTCTCTCTCTCTCTCTCTCTCTTTCTTTCTCTCTCTCTCTCTCTCTTCTCTCTTCTCTTCTCTCTCTCTCTCTCTTTCTCTTCTCTTTCTTCTCCTCTCTTCTCTCTCTTCTCTTCTCTCTTTCTCTCTCTCTTTCTTTCTCTTCTCTTTCTCTCTCTTTCTCTCTCTTTCTCTCTCTCTCTCTCTCTCTCTCTCTCTCTCTCTCTCTCTCTCTCTCTCTCTCTCTCTCTCTCTCTCTCTCTCTCTCTCTCTCTCTCTCTCTCTCTCTGATAATGATAATTATTATCACTTTTCATTATGTCTCCTCTTACTTCAGACATTTTAATTAAGGTACGATTTTATTTAAAGAATAGGTAGCTGGCGGTACATCTTTCTTTTCACTGTAAAAGGGAAGTCTTGGGTATAGACGTGGCGGATGGGGGTTGGGCGATGGCTGGGGTAAATATGGTGGGAGTGTGAGAGTTTGTAGGATGGGTGGTAGGGGTGTAGGGTAGGTTATGGGGAGTGGGAGGCTGAGAGTGCGGGTAGGGGTGGAGTGGAAGGGGGTACATAGGGGGTGATTGGTAGGGTATGAGAGTTCAGGGATAGGTGGAGTGGGAGGGGTTTACACTGGGTTTGGGGATGACATGAGAGTGGGGGGTGGAGGGGGGGGAGGGGTGTACATAGGGGTTGGGGTGAGTATGGATGTTGGATGGCTGTTTGTAGAGGAGGAGGGTAAAATACACAGTTACTGAAAGAGGGTATTGGAGCAGGGTTAGGGATGGAGAAAGAGGAATAAAGGGAAGGAGGGGAAGGGGGGGGGGGATCTTGGTAAGGGAAGTTTGGAGTGTCGAGCGGTAAGTGATATCACGTGATCCCCGCGATAAAAACGAGAGGCATGAAGGGAATGCGTTTTTTTTATACAAGTGTGAGTGCGCTTTTTTATTGCAAGGGAGTATGAGTGTTTTTTGTTGTGTGTGGGAATGAGTGCATTTTTATAAATATTCAAGTGTATGGATGCAGGTTTTGATTTACTTGTACACGCACACACGCAAGCAAGCGGCTGGCACACATATGCACACGCATAAATACATTCTCACGCACACTCTCGCACATGTACGGACACACACACACACACACCACACACACACACACACACACACACACACACACACCACACAGCACACACACACACACACACACACACACAACACACTCACTCAAAAACACAACATACAACGTATTTATAAAGACAACACATATATTTCTTTCGCACGCACGTATAGAGAAAAAAAAGCGGAAAAGAAATAGAGCGAACTTTTTTTTTTCTTTAAATAGAGGAAAACCAGCACCCATTTTTGGAGACGAGGTGTAGCGGAAGTACAAGTTGTGAGTGATGAGGTGGTGACGGTTCTTGATGGAGTGAGCAGGAGGGGGGGGGGGAGGCATGAGGGGAGTCGTAGAGGTGTACTGCGCCCTCCCCTTCCCTCTCTCTTCTCTCTCTTTTTCTTTTTTTCTTTTTCTTTTTCTTTTTCTTTTTCTTTTCTCTCTCTCTCTCTTTCTCTCTCTCTCTCTCTCTCTCTCTCTCTCTCTCTCTCTCTCTCTCTCTCTTCTCTCTCTCTCTCTCTCTCTCTCTCTCTCTCTCTCTCTCTCTCTCTCTCTCTTCTCTCTCTTTCTCTCGTTCTCTCTCTCTCTTCTCTCTCTCTCCTCTCTCTCCTCTCTCTCTCTCTCCTCTCTCTCTCTCTCTCTCTCTCTCTCTACTCTCTCTCTACCCCATTCTCCTCACTTTCATCTCATCTATCCTGTCGTATCTCCTCGTCCCGATCATCGTGTCCCCCTCTTCCCTCCTCCTCCTCCTCCTCCTCCTCCTCCTCCTCCTCCTCCTCCTCCTCCCCCTCCTCCTCTCTCCTCTCCCCCCCCTCCTCCTTTACCTGTGAGATACCACCTGCCTCCCTTCCCCTCAGGTCGTCACCTTCCACCCTCTGAATCCCCGCTTCACCGCTGACTTTCCCTCGGCCCTTGGGTGTGAGGGGTCACTTTCTTAATCCCGACGGGCTATTTTTTTTTTTTTTTTTTTTTTTTTTTTTTTTTTTTTTTTACCCCTGAAGGATAGGGTCACTTTCTTAATCCCGTCGAGGTAGTTTTTTTTGTCTGAAGGATGGCAGGATAACGCGACCCTTGGCCAAAGGGATTTCTCCGAGGGCGAAAAGGGTGACGCAAATAGCTCGTCGAGCCCCCCCCCCCCCCCCCCCCCCCCCCCGCCCCCTTCATTTTGCCGCTTGTCACGCCGCTACCAAGGAGGAGGGCCTCGCGACGGCGCCCTTCGCCAAGATTCGGCGCGCGCGTCTTATTTCGCCGTTCCGAGGCACGCCGCGCGGGCTGGGTTTGATGCACTCCTCCTTCGTCTTCTTTTTTTTTTTTTTTTTACTTCTTTTTCTCTTCTTCTTCTTCTTCTTCTTCTTCTTCTTCTTCTTCTTCTTCTTTCTTCTCTTCTTCTTCTTCTTCTTCTTCTTCTTCTTCTTCTTTCTTTTCTCCTCCTCCTCCTCCTTTCCTCCTCCTCCTCCTCCTCCTCGTCCTCCACCATCACCTCCACCACTACCTCCTCCACCTCCACCACCACTACCACCACCTGTCACACCTTTTTCCCACCTGTTACGCTAGCGTCACCACCTGCTCCACGGCACCTGGCCCGCGCGGAGCCTCATTCACGTCACGCTACACACCCTCTTCCCTCTCCTTCCTCTCTCCTCGCCCCTCTCTTTTCCCTCTACCTGCTCCTCCTCCACTTTCCCGGTTGCCTTTACTTAATCTCCTACCTACCTGCCCTCTTTCTCCGTTACTCTTTTACGACTTCTTCTTTCTTCTTCCTTCTCGTCCTTCTCCTTATGCTGCTGCTTGCTGTTGTCCTCCTCCCCTCCTCCTCCTATTTTCCTCCTTTCTCCACCCACCTTCCTCCATCCACCTCTTCCTCTCCGTCTTTTTCCTCCCTTCTTCCTCCTCCCCATCTTTCCTTTACCCCCTACCTCTCCCCAACACTCTCATCACCCTCCCCCCCCCCCCCCCCTCACCCCTCCCCCCCAAAAAAAAAAAAAAAAAAAAAAAAACAAAAAAAAAAAAAAACAATTCCAAAAATAGATTTGCCTTTGCTTCGGGGACGACAGGCGCGTGTTTGCCGTGGAGATTGTTGCGGCGATGATCTCTGTTTGCCGGGGAAATTAAGGCGGCGGGATGCGGCGGCGATTTCTGGGATTACTTTGGCCATTAGAGGGATTTTCTTTTTTAATTGTTATCGGTTTGTTGTTGTTGTTGTTGTTAGTCTGTTTATTATTGTTATTATTATTATTATTATTATTATTATTATTATTATTATTATTATTATTATTCTCTTTATCATTGTCATCGCCATTGTCATTGTCATTCAATGTCATTATCATTATAAGGAAGCTTGACAGTAATTTTTGTTTTTATTTATTTTTTATTTTTATTTTATTATTCTTTTTTAAGCCTCAAAGAGGGCTTTAGTGTTCAAAAAACGGTAATTGGGCGGAAGTGTAAGAGTGGAAGAAGTAATAGTGGTATAAGGAAGGTGGGGGGAAGGGGGAGGGGGGGTAGCGAAGGTGTTTTGTAAAGGGTGGAGAGGGGAAGGGTGGGGAAGGGAGAGGTGCGGGGAGATTAAGGGGGAGGGGGTAGGGGAGATTAATGGTGTTTGGGGCAATGGGGAATGGGGAGGGGGAGGGGGAAGGGAAGATGGGGGTTTAGCGAAGGTGTTTTGTTACAGGGTGGGGAGGGGAGGGGAGATTAATGTGTTTGGGGAAAATGTAATGGGGAGGGGAGGGAGGGGAAGGGGGAGGGGGGAAGGGGTTTGGTGGCGGGCACGAGCCCTGAATTCCGGTTCGGATTTTCCGGATTTTCGGCGTGTGACTGTGTCATGTTTTTTTCTTGGCTGTGTTCTGTTTGTGTTTTAGTTGTCGTTTCTCCTTTTCTCTTATTCGTGTTTTGCAGCGTTTTCTCCTCCTCCTTGCTCCCCTTACACCACCTCCTCTCCTCCTTCCTCTCCTCCCCCCTCTTTCTCCACCTCTTCGTCCTCCTCCTCCTCCTCCTCCCCTCTTTTCCACCACCCACCTCTCCTCCTCCTTCTCTTCATCGTCTTTCTCCTCTTCCTTTCCCTCCAACTCTTTCTCCTCTCTTCTCCTCTCTCTTCCTCTTCTCTTCTTTCTTCCTCTTCTTCCCCTCCTCCTCCTCCTCCTCCTCTCCTTCTTTTTCTTTCTTTAGCAACAGTGAAATCTAATCTTCATATTTGAATTTATATTTATTCATAAATGAGAAGCAAGACCTTTTGTTTCTTCTAAAAATATTTTCCGAATAATGTTTATAATCGAGAACCGTACATAATATTTGCAACATAGAAAATAAATCTTATACGTTAATTTTTATCTTCTAAGGGTAACTATGAACAAATTCAGACCTGCTTGCACAAGATCTTTTTATACGTGGATGTATTTTCAGCATTCAGTTCATACGAATCCATTTGTTATATGGCCGCTCTTTGGAAATCATCAATGTTGCAATCAGAGTGCAAATTCATTACGGTGTTGCCTAATATTCTGCCAGTTTTTTTTCCATGGCCTTCGAGTCGGTGTTGGCGATGACGTCACTCGTTCTAATGACACATTTCTTTCTTTGCAGGAGCGGGAGAGTCCGGCAAAAGTACCATCGTAAAACAAATGAAGTGAGTAAAACGTTCGTTGTTTTTGCTTGATTTTGTGGTGTTTGTAGTTTTTTTTTTTTTTTGTGTGTGTAGGTGGGAGTGTGTGTATGTATGTATGGTATATGTATGTGTATGTATGTGTGTGTTTGCGCGCGTGTGGGTATGTGTATGTTTGTTTGTATCTGTCTTGTGTGTTTTTGTCTTCGTCCGTGTCTGTGTCTGTGCCTTTGTGAATTTGTTGTGTGTACATAGGATAATCTGAGTGTGTGTTATGTGTGTTTGTTGTGTGTGTGTGTGTGTGTGTGTGTGTGTGTGTGTGTGTGTGTGTGTGTATATATGTCATTCATATAATTTCACACCTCTAACTAAAATGGATTATCCTGCATATGTTCATAGGTAAGCAACACGTTTGTGTACCCAGGTGTGTGAGTATGTATATATGCATGTGTATATATGTACATCCCGTATGCGTTTATGTATGTACCTCGATGCATACGTATGTGCATATATTTATGTATGTATATGTACGTATCTATCCTTATGCGTGATACTTACGTTTAGGAATACACCTATCTGTCAGCTGATATATCTGTCTATATGTTTATGTCTGTCCGTCTGTATGTGGTACCCTACCTACCTGAAGGAAGGAAGGAAGGAAAGAATAGGAAGAGGGGTAGAGAGGAAGGAAGGAAGGAAGGAAGGAAAGGAATAGAAGAGAGAAGAGCAGATAAAGGATATGAAGAAGGAATAGGAAGAGTAGAGAAGGAAGGAAGAGGTTAAAGAAAATCGCCAGAAGAGGTCACCAGGTCCGCCAGGCATCTGTCACCTGTAAATATATAATTGAGTGCCAGTCGGCGATCAGCTGTTTCAGGTAATGGCACTGCAAGGCCGTCGCGTCACCCTGGCACCGGACGATGACGTCAGCAGAGTGGCTCCGCTTGGCTTGATTTTTATTCGGATTTGGGTTTTTGTGACGCGGGTGATAGCGAGCGGGTCGATTCGGCTGATTGGCTGTCGGGTTGGAGGGGGTCGGGTGGCTTGTCTTTTGTGCTTGTTTGGTTGTAGAGTTGGTTGTAGGTGGTTGGTGTGTTGTCGTTTGGTCGTGCCGGAATTTTTTTTTGCCTTTGTTGTGTGAGTGTGGTTGTTTGGTGGTTGTGTGGTATTTTATGTGGTGTGCGTGTTGGTCGGATTTTGTTTTTTTGTTTTTGTTGCTTTTGTTTCTGGTGTGGAGTGTGGTGTGTGGTAGTTGTAGTGGGTTGGTGGCTGTGTGGTTGGGAGGGTGGGGTTGTGTTGTTGGTCGGATTTTGTTTTTGCTTTTTGTTTCGTGAAGTGTAGCGGTTGTAGCGTGGATTGGCAGGTCGAATTCGGTTTGTGAGGGCTGTATGGTTGGGGGGTTCGGGTGGCTTGTCTTTTTGTGCTTTGTTTGTATGTGTCTGTGAGTGTCGTGTTTGTTCAGTCGATTTGGCTGTTAGGCGTCGGGGTGGGGCGGCTGGTTGTGGTTGAGTGTGGGTTGTCGCGGTGTTGTTTCGGGATTTTTTGTTGCTGTTGTTTGTGAGTGTGGGGGTGGGTTGTAGCGTGGTTGGACAGGGTCAGATTTGGTGATGTTGTGGTTGAAGGTGTGTTGGGGTGGCTTGTCTTTTGTCGCTTGGGTTTGGTGTGTTTGTGAGTTGTGGGTTGTCAGGTCGAATTTGGCTGTGTGGTTGGATGGCGGGGGTGTGTTGTGGGTTTTGCGAGTGTGGGTCTTTGGGGGTCTGGATTTTTGGTTGCTTTTGTTTGTGAGTTGTGTTGTGAGGGGTGTTGGCATGCGTCGATTTGGTTGTGGTGGTTGGACACGGGTTTTGGTGGCTCTGTGTCGTTCTCTGGTGTCGTTGTTGTGTGTTTGTTTCGGTGTGTAGCTGTGGTATGTAGGGGTTGGGGCGGGGGTGGGTCTCAATTAGTGGGTCGGGTTCGTATATGGGCTGTCTGGAGTTGAATGTGGTTGTGTTTTGCGTTTGGTGTGGGTATTGGGTGTCTTTTGTGTTTCTGTTTTCTGGGTTCGGTGTTTGAGTTGTTGGTCTTGTCAGTGTCATCGATTTGGCTGTGTGGTTGGAGGGTGTGTGCGCGGTTTTGGGGTCGGATTTTGTTTGTTGGAGGCTGTGTGGGTGTGGTTGGTAGTCGGGTGGTGGGGGCTGTGGGTGATGGGTGGTGGTATGTGCGTTTGGGGGCCGGATATTGTTTTGGTTTTTGGTTTGCTTTTGTTTGTGGAGTGGTGTTGTAGGCTGGTCTGGGCAGGGGGCAGATGTTGGGTTGGAGGGGGTTGGATGGGCGTTGGGTGGCTTTCTTTTGTGCTGGTTGTGGGGTGTTGTGGAGGCGATGTGGTATTTAGGGGACTGTTGGTGGCTGTAGTGGTTGGATTGGTGGTTGGTGGCTGTGTGGTTCGGAGTTTGGTTTGGTGTTTTGTTCTGTTTGTTTGAGTGAGTCGTGGTTAGTAGGTGGTGGCAGGTGTTCGATTGCGGTGAGGGTGTGAGGGGTGTCGGTGGCTTGTCCTTTTGTATTGTTTGTTGTTTGTGAGTGTGGTTGTTAGGCTGGTTGGTGGATGTGTGGTTGGAGGTTGTGGCGCTTGAGTCGGTTTGTTTTGTATGTTTTGTTTGTCTTTTATTTGGAGTGGGGGTGGGTGTGGGGTGGGTGGTTTGGTAGTGTCTGGTGTGTATAGTGTTGAGGGTTTGTAGGTCCCAGGATGTTGGTCGTAATTATGGCTGTTGTGTGTTTGAAGAGGTTGCTGGTTGGTGAATGCGTTTTGGTTGATTCGTGTGGGGTTCGTGGGTGTTTGTTTCTGGTTGGATTGTGTCAGTGCTGGTTGGTTGTTTCAGTGATCGATTTGGCTGTGTGGTTGGAGGGTGGTTGTGCGTTTGCGTCTGAGGTTTTGTTTGTTTTGTTGTTAATTTGTTTGTGTTGAGTGTGGTTGTTGATTAGTTGGAGGTCTAATTTGGCTGGAGTAGAGACTTGACTGTATCTGGTTGGAGTGCTGGGGGGTATGCGGGTTGACTGGGGAATCCCGGATTTTGGGGTTGTTTCTGTTTGACTTTGTGGTGGATGTGAGGTGTTGTTGGTAGAGTGGTTGGGCGGGTCGATTTGGCTGCTATGGTAGGTTTGGGTTGAATTGCCTGTTTCGTGTTTGTTGGTGTGTTGTGAGGTGTGGTGTAGCGGTGTTTGGCGGATGGCTGGCAGGTGAAGGTCGGATTTGGCTGTCGTGCGTTAGGGGTGGTTGTTAGCGTTTGGGGTGGATTTGTCTTTGTCGTGTTTGTTTCTGGTTGTTTGTAGGTGTGTGGTTGTCAGGTCGATGTTGGCTGGGTGTTGGAGGTGGATTGTGACGCGTTTTGGTCGGATTTTGTTTTTGTTTGTTTTGTTTTGTTTGCGAGTGTGTTGTAGGTGGATCAATTTGGCTGATTGACTGTCTGGTTGGAGCTGGTTATGGCGTTTGACTGGAATCCTTTTTTTTTGTTTGTTTGCTTTGTTTGATTGTGAGTGGTGTGTGGTGGTTGGATGGCGTGGCGGGTTTGGTGGGGTGGGGTTGGTTGAGCCCTTTTTGTGTTTGGTTTGTTTAGTGTGTGGTTGTGTTGTAGGTGTTGGCGCGCTGCTCCAGGTGGATCGATTTGGGGATTGGCTGTCTGGTTGCAAGGTGGTTTTGCGTTTGGTTAGATTGTCTTTTGTGTTTGTTTCTGGGTTGTTTGTGAGTGTGTTTGTGCAGGTCGATTTGGCTGTGTGGTTGGAGGTGGTTGTGCGTTTGGTCGGATTTTGTTTTTGTTGCTGTTTTTTTCGTTTTTTGTTGTGAGTGTGTTGTTGGTGTGGATCAATTTGGCTGATGATGTCTGTTGGAGGGTGTGGTGAGGTGGTTTGCGTTTGACTGGAATCCCATTTGGTGGTTTGTTGCTTTTGTTTGTTTGTGAGTGTGGTTGTAGGTGGTTGGCGGGTCGATTTGGCTGTATGGTTGGAGGGTGGTTGGTTGGATTGTCTTTTGTGTTTGTTTGTTTGTGGAGGTGTGGGTAAGGTGGTTGGCGGCTGGCCCCAGGTGGGTCGATTTGGCTGTCTGGTTGAAGGGTGGTTTTGCGTTTGGTTGGATTGTCTTTTGTGTTTGTTTCTGGTTGTTTGTGAGTGTGGTTGTCAGGTCGATTTGGCTGTGTGGTTGGAGGTGGTTGTGATTTGGCCGGATTTTGTTTTTGTTTTTGTGTGTTTGTAATTGTGGTTGTAAGTGGTTGGCGACTCCTCCTGGTGGGTTGTTTGGACAGAGTTGCTTAAGGTTTTATTAAGTGTTCAAATAAATGACGAAATAACAAAAATTATGCTGGTGGTGTGGTGATGATGATAGTGGTGGTGATAGTGATGAATATATTACCGATGCTTAAAAAAGAATGTGGATGATAATGATGATAATAATGAGCATTATAGAAATAAAACGACAATAGAGCGGAAGAAGATTTAAGATTGAAGTTGGATTGAATTAGAAACGGACCGTATTTACAAAAGAAAAAAAAAGTTACTAGAAAAGTAAAGAAAAATGCTTACTTAAAGTGATAGATGTTTACTTCGAAAAAATAAGTTTACCCAGACTGACTCGACTGATATTGACATTAGAGGATTGTCAATTTATATTTTCAGATAAAGTTTTATGAGTTTGTTTCGGCTCAGAGTTTCATCGGGTTTCAATAGCGGAGGAACGGGTCAGCGGAAACTGGTGACTAGGAAATAGGAAATAGGACGGACGGAGAAAAACGATTTTTCGAACTGTTGAGGAATTGCTAGGAGTGCCGTAGTGTGCGAGGCAAGCATTGAATAGGTTTATGTACGTAAATAAACAGAAGCGGAGATGGTTATGTACGTACTGAAACAGAAGCGAAAATGGTTATTATGTACGTACCTAAACAGAAGCGGAGATGGTTATGTACGTACCTAAAGAGAAGCGAAAATGGAGACGGCACTGGAAGAAGCGACACACAGACGCAGAAACACAGACACAAGTACAGACTCCCAGATAGGGATAGGAGGGGAGAGAGAGGAGAGGTGGGAGGTGAAAAAGGGAGGGAGAAAGGGAGGAAAAGAGAGAAAGAGAAAGAGGAAAAAAGTTCTATCCCTCCATTTTTTTCTTCTATTCCTCCCTCCTCTCTATCCCTTCCTCTTCTCTCCCTCCCTTCCCCTGCCCTCCACTCGTCTCCTCTTCCTTCCTTCTCCTCTCCCCTCCTCTTTTCTCCTCTCCTCTCCCCTCTCCCGCTCCCCTCCTCTCCTCCCCTCCCCTCCCCTCCCTCCTCTTCTCTCCTCTCCCTCTCCTCCATCCTCTCCTCTCCTCTCCTCTCCCTCTCTCTCCTCTCCCTCTCTCTCTCCTTCTCCTCCTCTCCTCTCTCCTCCTCTCCTCTCCTCCTCTTCCTCTTCCTCTCCTCTCCTTCCTTCCTATCTCCTCTCCTCTCCTCTCCTCTCCTCTCCTCTCCTCTCCTCTCTTCTCCCATTTTCTCCTCCTCATCCCGCTCTTTCCTCCTTCCGTGAGCTCTCCTCTCCCTTCGCCCCATCTCGAAACCGGTCACGTGTGATGTAATATAAAAGATCAATACTTGCTTGCGTGAGAGGGTGTAGCCGGTGTAGCCCTGTTACTATTACCAGCGGGGAGAGGGGAGGGTGAGGGAGAGGTGGGGGAGGGTGGGAGGGTGTGGGTGTGGGGGGGTGAGGTGAGACGGGGAATGGTTGGGAGAGGGGTTAGGGGAGGCGAGAGGAGAGAGGGAATGTCAGGGAGAGAGGGAGGGTGTGGGTAATGGGGGAGAGGAGGAGAGGGAGAGAGGAGGGGAAAGGGGGAAAGGGAGAGGGAGGGAACGGAGAGAGAGGCGAGGGGAGTGGAAGGCAACGGGGCGACAGAGGGAGAGAGAAAGAGTGTGTGGAGGAGAGCTGGCGGGAAGAAGGAGAGGGAAAGGGCGAGGGAGAAGGGTGGGAAACAGAATAAAGGGAAGGAGAGGGAGAGGGAAAGGTAGGGGGGAGATAGGTGTGATGTATAAGGATGGGAAGTGAGGGAAGATATAGAAAGAGAAAGAGAAATGGAGAACGCTAAGGAAGAGCAAGAGCGCGAGAGGAATGTTAGCGAGAGGAGATGTTAGAGAGAGAGAGAGAGCAGGAGAGAGAGACGCGAGGAGGGAGTATATAAGTCGAGAGAGGAATGCTATGAGCATGAAGAAAGAGGAAGAGAGCTAGAGAGAGAGAGAGAGATGGGAGAGAGAGAGATGGAGAGAGAGAAGAGAGAGAGAGAGAGAAGAGAGAGAAGAGAGAGAGGAGGAGAGGGAGAGCGGAGAGGGAGAAGGAGAGAGGAGAGGGAGAGAGGAGAGGAGAGGAGAAGAGAGAGAGAGGGAGAGAGGGGAGAGAGAGAGAGGGAGAGAGAGAGGGAGAGAGAGAGGAGAAGAGAGAGAGAGAGAGAGGAGGAGAGAGAGAGAAGAGGAGGAGAGAGGGAGAGAGGGGAGAGGAAGAGGAGAGAGGAGGAGAGAGGGAAGAGAGAGGGGAGGAAGAGAGAGAGAGGAGAGAGAGAGAGGGAGAGAGAGAGGAGAGAGAGAGGAGAGAGAGAGAGGGAGAGAGAGGAGAGAGAGAGGGAAGAGAGAGAGGGAGAGAGAAGGAGAGGAGAGAGGAGAGAGAAGGAGAGAGAGAGAAGAGAGAGAGAGAGAGAGAGAGAGAGAGAGAGAGAAGAGAGAAGATGAGGGAAGGAACAAACATCAGGAGCAAAGAAGAGACTGAAAGGGAGAGGAAGAGGAAGAGAGAAAAGGGGAAGAGAAGGGAAGTGAGAGTGAGAGATGGGGGAGTAAAGGGCAAATATTTACCGAAAGCGCGTTACACAAGAAGATAACATAAATGAAGAGCGGCGGGGGATGATGAACCATAAATTATTTACGGTTTTCATAAAAAAAAAAAAAAATGACGTACCTCTTGAATATGGAAAAGAACGGTTAGGTTAAAGAAGGAAACCGATGGAGGAGAGAAGGAAGGGAGGGAAAGAGAGACAGAAGGAAGGGGATAGAGATGGGAAGATGGGAAGGAGAGTGAAGGGGAAATAGAGAATAAGTGAGGGAGTGAATTGACTGAGTGAGGGAGGGAGTATGTGAGTGGGTGAGTGAGTGGATGAGGGAATGAGTAAACAGACTGAGTGAGGGAGGGAATAAGTGAGTGAGTAAGTGAGTGAAGGAATGAGTGAACAGGGTGAGAGGGAGGAATAAGTAAGTGAGTGGATGAGGAATGAGTAAACAGACTGAGAGTGAGGGAAGGAATAAGTGATTGGGTGAGTGAGGGAGGAGTGAAGGGATGAGTGTGAACAGGGTGAGTAAGGAGGGGGATAAGTGAGTGGGTGAGTGAGTGAGTGAACAGACTGAGTGATTGAGGGAATGAGTGAACAGACTGGGTGAGGGAGTGAGTGAATGAATGAGTGAATAAGAGTGAGTCACTGAGTAAAGTAAGCAAGCAAGCAAGCCAGTGAAAGCATTGAGAGAGTAAGAGAAGAAAGTGGTGTGAGAGCGTAAGTGAGAAAGTATAGTGAGATAAATAAGCATATAAGTTGAGTGAGTCAGTGAAAACGTCGAGAGAGAGAGAGAGAGAGAGAGAGAGAGAGAGAGAGAGAGAGAGAGAGAGAGAGAAGAGAGAGAGAGAGAGAGAGAGAGAGAGAGAGAGAGAGAGTACCGTGAGTTAGGAAATAGTGTATGAGTAAAGTAGATTAGATTAGAGTAAGTGAAAGTTTTCAAGGGTAGAGGAGAGTGCGTGAGTGAGTGAGAGAGTGAGAGTAGATTGAGAAAGAGGAAGAAGAGATAGTGAATGAAAAAGGAGAAAGCGATAGAGGGAATAACAGTAGATGGACTATGAGATGAGATGAGAGTGGAGAGGCGAGCGAGATGCAGAAAAAAGGAGGGGGAGGAGACGCAGGGAGGAGAGGAAAGGAAGGGGAGAGGCAGGGAGGAGAGGAGAGGGGAGGCAGAGGCAGAGAGAAGGAGAAGGGAGGGGAGGCAGGGAGGAGAGGAGAGGAGAAGAGAGAGACAGGGAGGAAAGAAGAGGCGAGGGAGAGGCAGGAAGGAGAGGAGGGGCAAAGGGAGATGGAGAAGGGAGAAGAGTAGAAAGAAGAGAGGGAGAGACAGAGGCACAGGCAAGGGCAGGGAGAGAGAGAGAGTGAGGAGAGGTAGGGACAGAGAGAAGAGGAGAGGAGAGGGAGAGAGAGGGAGAGGGAGAGCAGGGCAGGGAGAAGAGGTGAGGGAGATACAAGAAGGGTTGGACGGGGGAGGGGAGAAGCAGGGAAGAGAGGAGCGGAAGAGGCAGGAAGGAGGAGAGGAGCGAGAGAGAGGAGAGGAGGAGCGAGAGAGGAGAGGAGAGGAGGGGCGAGAGAGGAGAGGAGAGGAGGGGGCGAGAGAGGACGAGAGAGGAGAGAGAGGAGAGAGAGGAGAGGAGGGAGAGGAGAGCGAGAGAGGAGAGGAGAGGAGGGGCGGGAGAGGAGAGGAGAGGAGGGGCGGGAGAGGAGAGGAGAGGAGGGGGCGGGAGAGGAGAGGAGAGGAGAGAGAGGAGAGGAGAGGAGAGAGAGAGAGAGAGAGGAGAGGAGAGGAGGGGGCGAGAGGAGAGGAGAGGAGAGGAGAGGAGAGGAGAGGAGGAGAGGAGAGGAGAGGAGGGAGGCGGAGAGAGGAGAGGAGAGGAGGGGCGGGAGAGGAGAGGAGAGGAGGAGAGAGGGAGAAGAGGAGGGGCGAGAGAGGAGAGAGAGGAGGGGGCGGGAGAGGAGAGGAGAGGAGAGGAGAGGAGAGGAGGGAGGCGAGAGAGGAGGGAGAGAGGAGGGAGCGAGGAGGAGAGGGGAGGGAGCGAGAGAGGAGAGGAGAGGGAGGGGGCGAGGAGAGAGGAGAGGAGGGGCGGGAGAGGAGAAGCGAGAGGAGAAGAGGAGAGGAGAGGAGGGGGCGAGAGAGGAGAGGAGAGGGCGAGGGAGAGAGAGGAGGGGGAGAGGAGCGAGAGAGGAGAGGAGAGGAGGGAGCGCGAGAGAGGAGAGGAGAGGAGGGGCGAGAGAGGAGAGGTGGGAGAGAGAGAGGGCGGGAGAAGAGGAGAGGAGAGGAGGGGGCGAGAGAGGAGAGGAGAGGGCGAGGGATGAGAAGTGGGGGGGGGAGGAGGAGGAGGACTTAGCGGGAGAGAGATCAATACGCGGTCCCGCTGCTGAGCTAACTCTGGCGTCAACAAAATGTCACAGATAATTATAGTCAGATTCCCCTGTTTCGGGAAGATGGGTAGAGGGGGTATGAGGAAGGTGTGGGGGTTGGGGGGGGCAGGAGGTCTGTCGTGCTGTTATCTCCAGGGTTGGGGGGGGGGGAAGGGATAAGGGGACCCCCACTTGCCGTATATAGCGAGTTTTTCTTTAGTGGGGGAGAGTGGGGGGGGAGATTTTGGGACCCCCGCTTGAGTGTGTGTGCGGGGTTGGGCGTTTAGGTATTGTGCGGGTCGGGGTCGCGGGAGAAGGGTGGGGGTGGGGTAGGGTGGGGTGGGGGATGGACGGGGCTCTTTAAAATGACCTTGGTTTTGGGGCGAACGGGAAGAGGGAGAGAGGGGTGAGGGGGGTGAGTTTCAACACGGGGGTTCGTGGAATTAAGGGAACTTTGGTGTGGATTAGATGCTGCCTCCTCTTCCCTTTCCTTTTGTTTTCTTCTCTCTGTTCTTTACTCTCTTTCTCTCTCCTTTTTTACTCTTCTTTTTCCTTTTCACCGACCACAATCAGTTTCCCTTCCCCTACATTTTCCACATCCCCTTCTCCTTCCCTTACCTCCTTCCTCTACCTCTTCTCCTGCCTTTCCTCATCCCCTTCACTATCTATTTCTTCTACCCCTTCCCCTTCCCCTACCTCTTTCTCTTTCCTCTACCCTTTCCCCTGCCTTTTCCCCTTCCCCTTCCCCTACCATCCCCTACCTTTCCCACTATCTCTTTCGCTTTCCCTCTAACTCTGTTTACCCTTCCCCTGTCCCTCCTCCAATTTTCTCTGCCTTACTCCTATACACCGTCTATCCCCTTGGGCAGAAGAAGCTTATAACACCCATGCCGGTCCACACTCTTCTCCTTCTATTTATTTATTTGTTTCTAATTTTCTTCTTCCTTTATGCTTTTTTTTCCTGCTGCCTCTTTTTCTACTACTTCTCTAATTTTCTTCTTCCTTTTCTGCTTCTTTTTTACTTACTACTACTGCTACTACTACTTCGCTTTCTTTTTTCCTTCTTTTTCCTTTTTTTATTTTTTTTCTTCGTTTCTTTTTCTCTTCTCTTTTGATTGCTACATTTCACTTTTATTTATTCACCATCACTCATATCAGTCTTTTCGCTCCTCCCCATCATCTTGGTCCTTTTTTTCCCTCTCTTCTTCAACTTCTCCTTCTTCTTTCTCCTCCTCCTCTCTCCTCTCCTCCTCCTCCTCTCCTCTCCTCCTCCTCCTCCTCCCCTCCTCCTCCTCCTCCTCCTCTTTCTCCTTTTCCTCCCTCTTCCTCCTCTTTCCTCCTCTTCCTCCTCATCCTTTCTGCCCTGTATCTGGAACGATCACGGACTCCCGACCCTTTTCATTTTCTCTCCTCCAGCTTCTGTCAGTTGCAACCGGTCTCCTTTTTAGGCCTAGCTATTGCGTCCATTCTTCTGTTCCGGTCACGTCCCGGTCACCACCAGTCTGTGCGCCTGCCGTGGCTCCAAGGCCGTGGGTTTCGTGCGGTATGAGACTCGCTGTGTTCGGGTTACAGACGGTGCAAGAGACTGTGTTCGGTTTTGCGTACGGTACCAGACTTCCTGTGTTCGGGTTACTTACGGTTTTTAATCACATTGTTTTCGGGTTACGTAAGACTCGCTGTGTTCGGGTTTACGTACGCTTAAGAACCAATGTATTCGGGTATTCGGTATACGACCAATGTGTTTCGGGTTACTTACGCACCCCAATGTGTTCGGTTTAACGTACGATATAAGAGTCACTGTGTTCGGTTTAACATATGGTGTAAGACCCGCTGTGTTCAGTCACTTATCTCATGTTGTGGTTCCCAGGTAGGGTGGAGGGAGCACGTGAAGAGGGGAGGGGGGGGTGGGGAGAGTAGTGGTGAGAAAGAAGGGGGGATGGGGGTAAAGGCGGTCAACAGATAAAGGGGGATAGGAGGGAGACGGGGAGAGTAAGCAAATTGGGGAACGGAGTAAAATAGGTAGGAAGCAGATGATAAAGGGAAGAAGAGGTGACAGGAGAAGGAGAGGGTGTAGGGGAGAACCAAGCTGGGGTGGGGAAGGGGGAGAGGGGGAAGTGGAGGAGGTGGGGAGAGGGAGGAATTGAGGATTAAAGGAGGGGCAGAAAGGGGGTAGGGGCAAGGGAGAAAAGGAATAGACAGAAGAGAAGGATAAGGAGAGGAGAGAGGGTGACAGAAGAGGGGAGTGGAGGTAATAGGGGAAGAAAGGGGAGAAAATAGGAGAGAAAAGAGAAGAAAGGGTTCTACAGAGGGAGAGGGGGTAGGGGAGAAAAGAGCGGAAGAAAGGGGGGGGTTCTAGAAGAGAAAGGAAAGGGATAGGGAAGAAATTAAGAGAGAAATGATGGGCAGAAAATAGATAAAGGGAGGGGATAGAAGAGAAAGGGGGGGTACATGGGGGGAGGAGGATGTTGACTCATTCATCCAGCTGCTGTTCTATGCGTCCTACTGCAGCGGAGCGCGTGTGGGATTTTAAAACACGCTGTTGTGCTCTTTAGAGAAAGGAAAATGATATCTCAGTGAGTAACATTTCAAGAGCGCATATCGGTGGGAGGCAGAGGAGGGGAGTGAGTGACTGATTGAGTGGGTGAGTGAGTGCTGTGTGAGTGAGTGAGTGAGTGGGTGAGTGAGTCTTGTGTGAGTGCTGTGTGAGTGAGTGTGTGAGTGAGTGAGTGAGTGTGTGAGTAGTGTGTGTGAGTGAGTGTGTGTGAGTGGGTGAGTGATGCTTGTGTGAGTTGAGTAAGTGTGTGAGTGAGTGCTTGCCGCTTGGGTGAGTGAGTGAGTGCTTTGCTTTGCGTGAGTGGTGTGTGAGTGAGTGAGTGAGTGTGCGCATATATGTGCCTGGTGTGTGTGTGTGTGTGTGTGTGTGTGTGTGTGTGTGTGTGTGTGTGTGTGTGTGTGTGTGTGTGTGTGTTAGAGAGAGAGAGAGAAGAGAAAGAAGAAAGAAAGAAAAAAAAGAAAGAAAGAGAAATGGGTGGGTGAGGAGGGGGAGAGAAAAAGAGTGATTGAGTGAGAGCAACGAGAGAGTGAGAGACGAGACGAGACAAAGAAACGAAAACACAGGCGAATGTTTTCAAAATCAAAGTTGGAGAACAGGGGATGTATTTCGTTTCTGGTTCCGTGGTCGCTTCAGTCTCTCTCTCTCATCTCTCTCTCTTCTCTCTCTCTCTCTCTCTCTCTCTTCTCTCTCTCTCTCTCTCTCTCTCTCTCTCTCTCTCTCTCCCTCTCCCTCTCCTCTCCTCTCCCTCTCTCGTCTTCTCTCTCTCTCCTCTCTCTCTCTCTCTCCTCTCTCTCTCTCTCTCTCTCTTCTCTCTCTCTCTCTCTCTCTCTCTCTCTCTCCCTCTCCCTCTCCCTCTCCCTCTCCCTCTCCCTCTCCCTCTCCCTCCCTCCCTCCCTCCCCTCCCTCCCTCCCTCTCTCTCTCTCTCTCTCTCTCTCTCTCTCTCTCTCTCTCTCTCTCTCTCTCTCTCTCTCTCTCCTCTCTCCTCTCTCTCCCTCCCCCCTCTCCTCTCCCTCCCTCTCCCTCTCTCTCCCTCCTCCCCTCTCCCTCTCCCTCTCCGTCACTTTAACTAGTAGTAGATACGGTGTAATGAGGTAAGCAGACGAGGTTGCAGGTCTAAGGTGACAAGAGAGGAACCACCGGCGATGTTATCAGAAGCGACCAGCTGTTGAGTCTTATCAGCAGGGGAGCGTGTTTATCTTTCACCTTAATTACTACGTTAAGAGCTCCTCTTGCGCTCCCACCTCGCCTCGCTCTTAAAGCTACACGGGAAGGGAAACCGGAGTCGTGGTAGACAGGCAGAGTCAAGCAGGGACAAGGCAGAGTCGAGCAGGGACAAGTAGAGTCTACAAGTACCAAGCAGAGTCAAGCAGGGGCAAGTAGAGTCACATAGAATAAGAAGAGTGAAGCAGAGAGAAGTAGAAACAGATTGAGGCGGAGAAAGACAAACGGAAGCAAGCAGAACCAAGCAGGAACAAATAGGGACAAATGCAGTCAAACAGGGTAAGCAGAGTCAGGACAAAAAGACACAATCAAGAAAAAAATATAGAAAGCAAGCAGGATCAAGCAATTGCAACCTAAAACAAACAAAGACAAGTCAAGAAAAGGCTTCAAAGAGATCGTAAGATAGATTGTAAGCAAAGGGGAGCCACACAATCGAGGGAATTCCCCCGACGAACTCTGCTTTTCCGAAAAAAAATAAAGAAAACTCGCCTCGGGAAAATTGTAAATTTGTAACAAGCAGATAACGCACTCTGACGCCAGTTCTCGCCTTCTCCTGGCAAGTCTTTGGAGAGTCGAAAGGTCAAGAAAAGTCGGCATGTGAACGTTCAACTGCTAAAAAAAAAAATGCAGTTTGATTTAAAGGATGTTGAACACTGGCGATAGTCGAGAGAGAGAGGAAAATGAAAAAAGAAACACATCACAACTGGTTTTTGATATCGCCATTGTAGTTTAGAAAGATTAATAGAAAAATGAAGAAATCGAAAGAAATAAAAATATACATAATATATATATATATATATATATATATATATATATATATATATATATATATACATATATGTGTGTGTGTGTGCGTGCGTGCATGTGCGTGTGTGTGTGCGTGTGCGTGTGCGTGTGCGTGTGCGTGTGCGTGTGCGTGTGTGTGTGTGTGTGTGTGTGTGTGTGTGTGTGTGTGTGTGTGTGTGTGTGTGTGTGTGTGTGTATGGATTAGAGGGAGAGATAGATAGAGCTTATCGTCGGTGTGTCTTATCGTATCATTGATAAGGAAATCTACGGCTCGTCTCCGCCATGAATTCGTATAATAATGATAGTAATGATGATGATGATAATAATAATGATGATAATGATGAATAATAGCAATAAGATGATAATGATGATGATTACTGTGATTGTTTCGTCATTCAGAAAAGTCTAATCGGCAATGTCCCTACTGCAACTTTTTTATTTATTATCATTATTTTTTTTATCAGTTGCTTATGACGAGTAAACGCACATCACTTTTTGTGTGTGTGCATAATGAGTAAGCCGATATCAGTCTTTCTTGAACAATGAGTAAGGTGATATCTATTTTTTTAAACGAGTATCTTAACTTTTTTTGAACAGCGAGTAATCCCATATCACTTTTTTGAGCAACGAGTAAGCTCACATCACTTTTTTGAGCAACGAGTAAGCCCACATCACTTTTTTTGTCCTGTGAGTAAGCCTACATCACTTTTTTGAGCAACTAGTAAGCCCACATCACTTTTTTTGTCCTGTGAGTAAGCCTACATCACTTTTTGAGCAACGAGTAAGCCTACATCACTTTTTTGATCAACTAGTAAGCCCACATCACTTTTTTTTCCTGTGAGTAAGCCTACATCACTTTTTTTGATCAATTAGTAAGCCCACATCACTTTTTTTTTTTCCTGTGAGTAAGCCTACATCACTTTTTGATCACGAGTAAGCTACATCACTTTTTGATCAATTAGTAAGCCCACATCACTTTTTTTTTTTTTTTTACCTGTGAGTAAGCCTACATCACTTTTTGATCAACGAGTAAGCCTACATCACTTTTTGATTCACGAGTAAGCCCACATCACTTTCTTGATCAACGAGTAAGCTCATATAATTTTTTTCAACAACGAGTAAGCCCACATCACTTTTGTTTAACAAAAGTGATGTGATTTCTTTGCATTTTCTTATAGCCAGTAATTCAACATCAGATTTTTTTCAAATTTTTGCATAGCGAGTAAGCCCGTTGACATTTTTTTTTTCCATATTTACATAACATTTCGAGGTTCCCAAAATACGAGAAGCGAAACAAGAAGTAATTGGACTGGCAGTGAATGCTTTTGATGTATTTTTATCTCGTCCAAATTTTAGTTTATTCTCGTTATGCCCAAAAATAGAACCGTTGTTGTCATATCGAATCCGCGTGTCTCTCGTTGTATTTTTGGTTTTATCAGGTTCTCCCGTTATTTTGGTTTATTTATTTATTTTAGTATATATATATATATATATATATATATATATATATATATATATATATGTATATATATATATATATATACATATATATATATATATATATGTATATATATATATATATATATATATATATATATATATATATATATATATATATATTATATATATATATTATGTATATATATATATATATATATATATATATATATATATATATATATATATATATATATATATATATATATATATATATATATATATATATATATATATATATAATATATATATATATATATATATATATATGTATATATATGTATATATATATATATATATATATATATATATATATGTATATATATATATATATATATATATATATATATATATATATGTATATGTATATGTATATATATATTATATATATTACTATATGTATATGTATATGTATATGTATATATATATATATAATATATATATATATATATATATATATATATATATATATGTATGTATATATATGTATATAGTCATTCGAGGTCGGAAACGTCCTGGAGATTCTTACAAAGATAAAACTTTACATTTAACGGATTCATTTTACAGAAGAAGGTTTAATCCGAGTTTCCTTCTCATCATCATCATCAAAAAGAAGAAGAAAAAAAGATAACTCGACCGGAATATTCGAAACGGGAGGGGGGGGGCACGCGACAACGGCTCTGGCAGGGTATATCATAACAACATAAAGCGGGGGAGAGATATCACACTCGCGGATTCCCAGAGTTTCACCAGTTGGAAGTCTCCGCCGTTCTCCCCTCTATCCCCCTCCTCTCTTCTCTTCATTTCTACTCTTTTTCTCTCTTCTCTCTTCTCTCTCTTCTCTCTCTTTCCTCCTCCCTTCTCTCGCGTCTCTCCTCTTTCATCTCTCCTCTCTTCACTCTCTTCCTCTCCTCTCCTCTTCTCTCTTCTCTTCCATCTCTCCTCTCAACTCTCTCCCTCCTCCTCCTCCTCCATCCTCTCTCGTCTCTCTTTTCTCTCTCTTCCCTCCTCTCTACTTCTCTCTCTCTGCTCTTCTTCTCCCTCCTCCCTCCTCCATGACAGCTTCCCGTGACAGGAGGTGCTGAAGCTGCTCGTCACATCGCCTCTTCACGCTGAGGTTACAAGTTACGTCGGTTTGGATGGGGCGGAGTTTTTTTTTTGGGGGGAGAGGGGGGTAGACGGAGGAGAGGTGGGGAGGGAGGGGAAAGGCGAGGAAAGAGGGATGGAGTAGTGAAGGGTGAGGAGAGAGGGCGAGGGGAGAGAGGGGGGGGGTAGACGGAGGAGAGGTGAGGGAGGGAGGAAGGGAGGAGGGGAAAGGGCGAGGTAAGAAGGATGGAGTAGTGGAAGGGGAGGAGGGGAAAGGGCGAGAGGAGAGGGGGGCGGACGGAGGAGAGGTGGGGAGGGAGGAAGGGAGGAGGGGAAAGGGCGGGGGGATAGAGGGATAGGGTAGGGGAAGGGGAGGAGGGGAAAGAAGCGAGGGGAGAGGGGGGGCGGACGGAGGAGAGGTGGGGGAGGGAGGAAGGGAGGAGGGGATAGGGCGAGGGAAGAGGGATGGAGTATGGAAGGGGAGGAGGGAAAGGGCCGAGGAGAGATGGATGAGTAGGGGGGGAGGAGGTAAAGGGAATAGATGTGGGAGGGAAGGGAGGAAGGGAAAAGGCGAGCGACGGAAGATGGGACAGGAGAAGGGGAGGAGGTGAAGGGACGAGGGATGGGGATAGGAGGTGGGAGGGAAGGGAGGAGGGGAAAGGGAAGTGGGATGGGATAAGGGAAGGAGAGGAGATAAATGGAAATGGAGGTGGGGAGGAAGAGGATGAATGAGAGATGGAAGATAGGGGTACGGGAGACGGTGAAGGGACCCCAGGGATGGAGAATGGAATTGACGGAGGAAAGGAGAGAAGGAGATAGATGGAAAATGGAATAGAGGAGAAGTAGAAGAGGTGGAGGTGGAGGAGGAGAAGAGGTGGAGGTGGAGGTGGAGTGGAAGTGGAGAGGTGGAGGTGGAGGTGGAGGTGGTGGAGGAGGTGGAGGCAGGAGGTGGAAGAGTGGTGGTGGAAGAGGAAGTGGTGGTGGTGGAAGAGGAGGTGGAGGAGGAGAGGAAGAGGTGATGGAGGAGGAGTGAGGAGGAGAGAGGAGGAGGAGGAGGTGAGGAGGAGGAGGAGGAGGAGGGGAGGAGGAAGGAGGAAGGGGGAGGTGGAGGAGGAGGAGGAGAGGAGGAGGAGTAAGAAGAAGAAGAGAAGAAGCGGCGAAGAGTAATCCATGCCCTATCAAACACGCAGTTAGGACACCATCAATGCTTTTGGGGCCATCGCGGCGGCGACACGGCGGTCCGGTCGTGATTGATCGTGTATCGAAGGTCATCAGATGGGGCGGGAGGGGAGGGGGGAGGTCGTGGGAGTCGTTGAGAGGTCGTGGAGGGTCGTGGCAGATCCTCTTTAGTCCGTTCGGGGTCGTGTGCTGTCGGGAACTCCGCTGGGGGGGGGGGGGGGGCGAGTTAGTGAGTAGGGGGATGGGTGAGTGGGGGGACTGGTGAATGAGGGTGGAGATGAGTGGGAGACGGGTGAGTGGGAGAGCGGGTGGGGGGGGGCGCGAGTGTGTGGGAGAACGGGTGAGTAGGAGACGGATGAGTGTGAGGGGTGAATGGGTGGGACAGATGAGTGGAGACGACGATGGGTGAGTGGGTGATGGTGAGTGGGAGATGGGTGAGTGGGAGTGGGTGATGGGAGATGGGTGAGTGGGTGAGTGGGAGAGCGGGTGACGGGGGAACGGGTGATTGGGGACGGATGATTGGGAGACGGGTGAATGAGGGGGACAGATGAGTAAGAGAGCGGATGGTGAGGGGACGGGTGAGTGGGAGACGAGTGAGTGACGGGTGAGTGATTCCCCGTTGCTTTTGATGGAGAAAGAAAAATCCTGGCATCCCGTGAGCTCGCCGGATGCACCATAGGTCATCCGACTTGCCCAAGGAGACCCGTGTCTTCATTATCTTTTGTGGTTTTGCTATAACTGGCGTTGTGTCAGCCTTTCCTTTCCCTTTTCCTCTATCTCTTCTCCTCTCCCTCTCCCTCTGTCTCCTTCTCCTCTCCCTTTCCCTCTGTCTCCCTCTATCTCCCTTTTTCTCTCTGTCTCTTATCTCCCTTTCCCTTTCCCTCTGTCTCCCTCTATCTCCCTTTCCCTCTATCTCCTTTCCCTCTCCCTCTCCCCGTGCCTGCCTCCCTCCTTCCCAGCCTCCATATCTCCCCCGTCCCTCCCTTCCTTGCTCCCTATCTTTCTGTCCTCTCCCTCCCTCCATATTCCCTCCTCCCCTCTTCCTCTTTCTTCCTCTCGACATATTCTGTTTATCGATCGTTGTTTATCATATTCCTCTTGGGTTCTTCCCTTGCCCTCCTTTTCTTCCCAGTTTAAGGCTCTCTCTTTTCTCTTTTCTTCTCTCTCTCTTCTCTCAGCTTTCTCTTCTCTATTTTCTTTTCATTTCTTCTCTCTCTTCCTTCCATCCCTCCCATTAATTTTGCTGTTGGTTGTTATTTTTTCATTATTGTTATTAATATGAATGCAGTCATTGGCAATATGATATGTCATCATCGTCACTATCTCTATCACTATCATTGCAACTATCATTATTATTTTGAATATGATGATTAAAACCACCATCACCACCACTATTATGACTACAATTGTTACAAGTACTGTTACCCTAACTAGTATCATTACCATCATTGTCAATATTGTATTATGATGATGATAGTGATGATGATGATGGTGGTGATGATGATAATGATGACGGTGGTGATGATGAAGATGATGATGGTGGTGATGATGATGATAATGATAGTGATTATTATTATTCATGTATTTTCTTTTTTCCTCGTTGAGTCTGAGACATAAACTATCGCTTTGACTCGAAAGTTGAAGCGGTTATTATAACGGTGTCTTATGAGAGCAGGATAATGTCAAGGGTCATTGGAGGCCAGAGGATGTTGCGTGTGAGTATGTGTATGTGTGTGTGTGTATGTATGTGGGATTGCGAGTGCATGTGCGTGTATATGTATGTATGTGTGTGTGTATAGCTGTATGTATGTATGTATGTATGTATGTGTGTGTATGTATGTGTGTAGCTTGTGTGGATGTATGTGTGTATAGCTGTATGTATGTATGTGTGTATAGCTGTGTGTATGCGTGTGCATGTGCGTGTATATGTATGTATGTATGTGTGTATAGCTGTGTGGATGTATGTGTGCGTGTGCGTGTACGTGTGCATGTGCGTGTAATGTTGTATGTATGTGTGCATGCTGTGTGTATGTATGTGTGTATAGCTGTGTGTATGTATGTGTGTATAGTGTGTGTATGTATGTATGTATGTGTGTATGTATGTATGTATGTATGTGTAATTCTGTTTCTGGTTGTTTCTTTTTGTGTTTGTATATGTATACATGGACGTGTATGTACTAAAGAGGTTAATGTTTAGAGTATTTTTACAGTATCTAAACAGCGAATATTTGAATAGACATACATAATATATATTGAACAATGTATATGCTTCCTGTATTTCCAAGACGACTGGGAATGAGATAATTTTGCCTGACTCACGTTGTTTCGTGTTTTCGTATGCAAATGACCTGTACTTTTGATAATAAATTACCTTTTTTCTCTCCTTTTACAGGTAAGTGGGAGGCAGGAACCCGGATGGACACCATTGATCGCTCCTTCAGATAAGGATAAGGATGATAAGGTCGTTGGTAGGGGGAGGGAGGGAGGGGAGGGGGTTAGGGGTACGTGCTTACAGTGGGGATTTTTTTTGGGGGGGAAATATTTTTTAGGGAATTAATGGGGGAGAGAGTGTAATGTTTAGTGGGGAAGAGTGAGTCATGTCTAGGGAGTTGGTGGGGGGTTAGGAATGGTTAGGAGATAATGGGGGAAAAAATGTAATGTTTAGGGAATGAATAGGGGAAAATCCGGAATAGTTAGGGAGTTAATGGGGGGGAAATAAGTAATGTCTAGGGAATTAATGGGGAGAAATAAGTAATGTTTAGGGAATGAATGAGGGAAAATGAGGGATGTTTAGGGAGTTCCTGGGGGCAAAATGAGTAATGCTGAGGTGATTGATGTAGGGGAAGAGAAATGTTTATATGAATAATGGATGAGGTCAAATAAGTAATGATTTATGAATGATTAATGGGGGAGATGAGTAACGTTTTATTAATTAATGGGGAGAAAAATGAGCTATGTTTTGTTTTCATGATCGATGGGGGGGGGAGAGTGAGTAATATTCGTGTTGATAATTAATTGCAAGAAAAATGAGTAATGCTTGCACAGGTGATTAGTAAAAGGCAGATTAGTCATGCCCATACTAATTAATGAGGGAAATGATAAGTCATGTTCGCATTGAAGGATGAACGAGAGAGAGTGAGTCACGTTCGCATTCATGATTCATGAGAAAGAATGAGTAGCGTTGACCTCTCATTTTTATGAGGTTGTTTCAGGCCGAATCGGGTCACAACCAATTAATGAGAGGGTCGTTTTAGCTATTGATTTCTTTTAATTTGAAGATGATTTGACCTCGCTTTTATTTTATTTTATTTTTATTTTTTATCTATTTATTTATTTATTTACTTTTTTTTTGAAAGATGGACCGTCATGCATCACTTTGTATTGCGGGAAGAGAGAGAGAGAGAGAGAGAGAGAGAGAGAGAGAGAGAGAGAGAGAGAGAGAGAGAGAGAGAGAGAGAGAGAGAGAGAGAGAGAGGGGGGGGGGGATGGAGGGAGGGGAGAGAGGAAAGAAATCAATATGAAGGAATGACAGCGACAAGAAAAAAATAATAAAAGAAAGTGAGATTGAGAAACCGGAAGAAAAATAGATAAAAATGACAATAAAGATATCACGTATATATATAAAAAAAAAAAGACGATAAAGATATCATTCACGTAGACAACCTCAAAAAAAAAAAAAAAAAAAAAAAAAAAAAAAAAAAAAAAAAAAAAAAAAAAAAAAACGCCGCGACAGTCCCCGTTGGCGTGTGGCGTCGAGTACTTCCTTCATTTTTGATGTTGCGTGCGGCGGTGGCGGCCCGTTATCTCTCTCTCTCTCTCTCTCTCTCTTCTCTTTCTCTTCCTCTCTCTTTCTCCTCTCTCTCTCTCTCTCTCTCTCTCTTTTTCTCTTTTTTTCTCTTTTTCTCTTTTTCTCTCTTCTTCTTCTCTTCTCTTTTTCTCTCTTTCTCTTTCTCTCTTCTCTTTCTCTTCTCTTTCTCTTTCTCTTTCTCTCTCTCTCTCTCTCTCTCTCCTCTCCTCTCTCCTCTCTCCTCTTCTCTCTCTCTCTCTCTCTCTCTCTCTCTCTCTCTCTCTTCTCGCTCGCTCGCTCGTAATCCGTCGCCATTCTTTCGGGGGGGGGGGGGGGTGTAGTGGTAGGTGGGGGTTGGGGGAAGGGGCGGAGGGAGGGGGAGGGGTAGGGGGTGGAGCGAGCACGATAATCCACTTTTGTCTATTAGCCGTATCTGTATGGATTTATGGATTGAGGGGCGTCGAGGTTGGCGCTGCGGGCGTGGGGGGTGGTGGGGGTGGGGGTGGGGATGGGGGTGGGGTTCTGCATCCCGAGGTTCTTGGTGGGATGAGTGTATGTAGCTGGGGTTGGTTTTCTGGGATTTCCGCGATTTTCGGTGTGTGTGTGTGTGTGTGTGTGTGTGGTGTGTGTGTGTGTGTGTGTGTGTGTGTGTGTGTGTGTGTGTGTGTACGCTAACGTTCGTATATATTTTTGCATATAAACAGGCAGGTACGGAAGGAAATAAACAAGCGAAGAAGAAAGCAAACACACACACACACACACACACACCACACACACACACACCACACACAACAACCCCCCCCACACACACACACCCACAACCCCCCCCACACACACCACACACACCCCCCCCCCCACACACACAACCCCCCCCCCCACACACCAACACACCACCCCCATCCACCCACCCCACACACACAACGCCCTCCCCCCCACACACGTACACACAAACCCCCCCATCCACCAACCCCACGCACACAAACGCCCTCCCCCACACGCACACAAAACCCCCGCCCCACACGCACACACGCAACCCCCGCCCCACACGCACATACACAAGCCATGTGATTTATTTCTTCCTCATGGCTTACATAACTCAAGCCGACAGGAATCGGCGAGCGGCGGCAGATGAACACGCCAGCTCAGTCTCTCCTCTTTAGCTTGTTCTTCCTTTTCGTCTGTTCTTGTTAGCTCGTTCCGTTCTTTCTTTGTTCCTGTTAGTTCGTTCCGTTCTTTGGTTGTTCTTGTTTGTTCGTTCTCTTCTTTGTTTGTTCTTGTTAGTTCGTTCCCTTGTTCTTGTTAATTCGTTCCCTTTGTTTGTTCTTGTTAGTTCGTTCCCTTCTTTCTTTGTTCTTGTTAATTCGTTCCCTTCTTCGTTTGTTCTTGTGAGCTCGTTCCGTTCTTAGTTTGTGACTTCTCGTAGTTTGTTCTTTGCACTTTGCTTGTTCTTCCTGCTTTCTTGTTCTTTTTCTTAGTTCTTTCCATTTTGCTTGTTCTTCCTATTCTCGTTTTCTTGTTGTTGTTCTTCGGATTTATTCTTCGGAAGTCTTGGTTATATTTTGTGCCATGTTGCCGAGGTGGTCGTTATTATACAGGGTCATTACAAGAAGACTATTAATTTTCTTCTTCTTCTTCTTCTTCTTCCTCTTCTTCCTCTTCTTCTTCTTCTTCTTCTTCTTCTTCTTCTCCTTCTTCTTCTTCTTGTTCGAGATGAGCGCCTCTCTTAACGAGCTGCTCCCGGAGTACGTTCTTGAAGTGTGATGCTTGCAAGGCCGCTGCATCCACCCGTTCTTACTTAAGGCACTGACGTTCTTCCTCCTCTTCCTCATAATTCTCCTCCTCTTTCTCATCTACATACTTCTCCTCCTCCTCCTCCTCCTCCTTCCTCTCTTCCTGCTCCTCTTTCACCCCTCCTTCCTTTTCCTCCTCCTCCTTCCCCTCCTCCTCCTCCTCCTCCTCCTCTTCCTCCCCTCCTCCCCTCCTCCTCCTCCTCCCCTTCTCCTCTTCCTCCTCCTTTCCTCCTCCTCCTCTTCCTATCTGAAACGTATCTGTCTGCCGAGGTGTCGAGGCCCCGCGCACGGTTCAGGAAGCCAGGGCACGTTTCCTGAAGTCGGCAGGCCTTCGAAGTCGTCGTCTGGTGCTCCTGGCGGGGGAAGTCGGGCTGAGGGGCGCATATGCAGACGACGGGCAGGAGGGGGTCGGTGAGTGGGGCGTGGAGGGGTAGGGGGAGGGCAGGGAGGGGTAGGGATGGGTAGGGGAAGGGCAGGGAGGGGTAGGGGGAGGGCAGGAGGGGTAGGTGGGAAGGGATGGGAGGGGTAGGTAGGGAGGGCAGGGAGGGTTAGGTAGGGAGGGCAGGGATGGGTAGGGGGGGAGGCGGGATGGGTAGGGGAAGGGCAGTGAGGGGTTTGGGGAGGGAGGGGGGTTTAGGGGGAGGCAGGGAGGGGTTTAGGGGGAGGGCAGGGCAGGGAGGGTAGGGGGAAGGGCAAGGGTAGGGGAAGGGCAGGGAGAGGTAGGGGGAAGGGCAGGGATGGGTAGGGGAAGGGCGGGATGGGTGGGGAGGGCAGGGGGAGGTAGGGGGAAGGCGGGGAGGGATGGGATAAGGGCAGGGCAGGGAGGTAGGGGAAGGCAGGGAGGATGGGTGGGGAATTGCAGGGAAGGGTGGGGAGAAGGGCAGGAGCCGAGGAGAGGAAGGTAGGAGCGGACGTGGAGTGTGTCTTGACCTTTCACTCTGCTAATTCCTCTATTTTTATCGTGTCGCTTCTGCTCCTGCTTCTCCGGTGGCCCCGGGGGATGGGGTAGGGGCAGGCTGAGGGGTTAAGGGTTGGCCTGGAGGTGGGTTTGGGGAATAGGGGGCAGGCGAAGGGTTGGAGATGAAGTGGGCGAAAGAGGGAGATAAAAGGGAGGGGGGAGATGAAAGAGATGGGATAATTGTGTGTGTGTGTGTGTGTGTGTGTGTGTGTGTGTGTTGTGTGTTGTGTGTGTGTGTGTGTGTGTGTGTGTGTGTGTGTGTTGTGTGTGAGAGAGAGAAGAGAGAGAGAGAGAGAGAGAGAGAGAGAGAGAGAGAGAAAGAGAAAGAGAAGAAAGAGAGAAGAGAAAGAGAAAGAGAAAGAGAAAGAGAAAGAGAAAGAGAAAGAGAAAGAGAGAAAAGAGAAAGAGAAAGAGAAAGAGAAGAGAAGAGAAAAGAGAACGAGAAGAGAACGAGGAGAACGAGACGAGAACGAGAACGAGAACGAGAACGAGAACGAGAACGAGAACGACGAGAACGAGAACGAGAAGACGAGAACGAGAACGAGAACGAGAACGAGAAGAACGAGAACGAGAACGAGAGAGAGAGAACGAACAGAGAGAAAGAGAGAAAGAGAGAGAAAACGAAAGAGGATGAGAGAGTGAGTAGTGATCTTCTAGAAGGTGATGATAACCCCGTCGAGCAGCCTGGGGGTCCCCGACGAAAGCCGAACAAGCAAGCTTCTCTTCTGCTGCAACGTTGCAAAGCGAACACGCGTCGGGCTGTTTTGCCGACTCGGGAGAGCCTGTCGGTGGAGGGGGAGGGGGGGGGGGCGCGGAGCATTGCACAGCGCTGAATTAATGAAGAACTGCTGACTTTTCCGTCCGTCTCGACAGCAGGAGGATCAGCTATGTTTATGAGGATCTTGGGCCTCGCGCGAAAGCATTTCTTATGGGTGGAGTTGGGGCAAAAACGGGCATTATGATGTTAAGAGAGGGCGGAAGAGAAGGGATTTACAACTGTCGAAAAAATGAGGAAGAGAGGGAGGGAGAGAGGGAGAGGGAGAGGAGAGGGAGAGGGAGAGGGAGGAGGGAGAGGTAGGAGGAAGGGAGGTGAGAGGTAGGGAGAGGTAGGTAAAGGAAGAGGAGAGGGAGAGATAGGGAAGAGGGAAGAGGGAAGGTAGGGAAAGGGAAGAGGTAGAGAGTAGGGAAAGGAAAGAGGAGAGGGAGAGGTAGGGAAAGGGGAAGAGGGAGAGGTAGGGGAAGGGGGAAGGGAGAGAAGGGGAAGGGAAGGGGAGGTGTAGGAGAAGGACAGGAAGAGACAAGGAAAGGGGGCGCGGAGAGAGGGAGACGGAGGATGAGGAGGAGATAGAGGGAGGAGAAGGGGAAGGGTAAAGGGAACGAGATGGGAAAGGGAAAAAGGAGGTACATAGATAAGTAAGGAGGTAGAGAGAGAAAGAGAAGGAGAAAGGGAGAAGAGAAAGCGAAAATCGAATGAAGATTCCGCGAAGAAATATGAAAAGAAGTCGACAAAGCATAGTCCAAAAAAAAAAAAAAAAAGAGCGAAATAAAGACTACCCGGAGGGAAGGTTAAAAAGGCCCAACCCTTAAGAGAAAAAAAAAAGAAAGAGAAGAAAAAACTCAAAGAGAGAGAGAGAGAGTTTCGCCAAGAAGAAAGACGAGAAAAAAGATAAAACAGAGGAACAGCCGGGGGGCGAAGAGGCGCAGACAGGATCCCGGCAAATATTACTCGAGCTCGAAAACACACACCATGAATACACACGCCGGGATTACACGCGCCATGAATATGAATACCCATTATGAATACCCACACGAGATGTACACACGCGAGAAATGCACACCGGATAGATACACACGCGATAAGTACACACATGAGGAATACACACATGAGGAATACACACATGAGAAACACACACAAGAGGAGTACACACTGGGTAGATACACACACGAGAAATACACACGCGAGAAATACACACACGAGGAATACAGACCGGATAAATACACACACGAGGAATACACACCGGATAGATACACACACGAGAAATACACACACGAAGGAATACACACGGATAATACAACACACGAGAAATACACACACGAGGAATACACAGGATAGATACACACACGAGAAATACACACACGAGGATAAAACACACAAGGATCACACACACGAAGAATACACACGATAAGCACCACGCACGAGGAAACAAACACACACACGCACACGCACACGCACACGTACACGTACACGCACACACACACACGCCACGCCTTCCCCGAACACCATGGCGGAAAGTAAGGGTCACGGACTCCACGGAAATAACCCGTTGCCGGTGCGAGAGAAAATGTTCTGGGAAATTCGCGTCGGGTTGAAGAGAGCAGGAAATAAATGTGGGGAGAGAGAGGGAGGGAAGAGGAGGAGAAAGGAGGGAAGAGAGGGAGGGAGGGAAAGGAGGAGGAGAGAAGGAAAGAGGAGGAGGAAGAGGAGAGGAAGAGAGAGGAGAGGGAGGGAAGAGGAGGAGAGGGAGAGAGGGAAGAGGAGGAGGAGAGGAGAGAAGAGAAGGAGGGGAAGATGGAAAGAATTGGGATAAAGGAAGGGAGAGAAGGGGGAGAAAGGGAAGAAGAGAAGCGGAGGAAAGAGGGAAAGGGGAGGAGAGAGGGGAATAATAATAGAGGATAATAATAAGAAAAGAGAACTACCTAGATTGTAAATTTCACATTTTAAAACATGTGTGTGTGGTGTTGTGTGTGTGTGTGTGTGTGTGTGTGTGTGTGTGGTGTGTGGTGTGTGTGTGTGTGTGTGTGGTGTGTGTGTGTGTGTTACGTATGCATGTGTGTATGCGTGCGTGTGCGTGCGTGCGCGTATGCTTATCTGCACCGCGGAGATTGAAGAGGGAGGGGGGGGGCGCTTCGTCATGTAAATCTGGCGTGTTCTCCCGTAGATTTATGCATGATATGTTCATGGTGGTTTATATGTGAAACTTTAGATAAGATGTTTGAAGATCTTTAAGAGTTACCAGATAGGATGGTTGGTGCTCTCTTCCCTCCATCTTACCACTCCACTTCTCCTTCCCCCCTTCCCTTCTCCTTCCCCCCCCTCCTTCTCCCATCCTCCTCCTCCCTCTCTACCTCTCTACCTCTCCCTCTTTCCCCTTCCATTTCTTTCTCTTACCTAACTCGTATCCCTCCCTGTTACTCCTCCCTCTCCCTTTCCCTGTTACTCCTCCCTCTCTCTCTCCCTCCCCTCCTCTCCCTCTCCCTCTCCCTCTCCCTCTCCTCCCTCCCCCCTCTCCCTCTCCCTCTCCCTTCCCTCTTATTCTCCCTTATCTCCCTCCTTACCTAGGGTCAGCGGCGGAAGGCATCGACCCCCACAACCACCTGTGTCTCACCGGTTGGCTCAGGTGATAGATGGATAGATAGAGAGATAGATGGATAGAGAGATAGACATAGATAGATGGAGAGTCCTTTGTTGGTCACAGCGAGGGTATTCGTGTCTTTTTATTATGATTGTTGTTGATGTTATTTTTATTGTTGCTATTGGCATTATAGTAATGGTTGTGTCATCATCATTGTAATTGCTATTTTCTTCAGTATTATTATCGTAATTTTGTTATCATCATCAATTTGTATTATTGTTTTATTCAGCTATCATTTTCATTAACAATTGCTGTTGATGATTAGCGTTATTATTATGATTATTACTATCGCGTATCATCACGCATCTTCATCACCAACTAGAGTGAGCATCATAGATAATCGATAGATAATGAGAGATGGAATGGTCGATAGATAATGAGAGATGGAAAGGAGGTTGACGGCAACTGTTCATCTCCATTACCCCGCAGAGGAAGCCAAGTGTTTTGTTTATTTTCGTTTTTTTTTATATATATTTTTTGTTATTTTTGGGGAATGAGTCGAATGACAGGTGGTGACACGGCGGCGAGTCGTCTGGGTCTGCCAAAACAGCGTGTTCGGGGCGGTACTCTGTCGCGTTTCCCTCATTGATTGCCAACGCCGCTGTTGGTGAGGGCGTCGGGGCTCTCTCTCTCCCTCCCCTTCTGTCTTCCTTTCCCCCCCTCTCTCTCTCTCTCTCTCGTTTCACTCGCCTCCTCTGATTTCTCTCTCCTTCCATGCGCGGTCGCTCCCATTCTCTTCTGTTTCCCTCTCCTCTCCTCCTTCGCCGCCGCCTCCTCTCCTCCTCCTTTCCCCGCCTCCCTCCTCCTCTCGTCCTCCTTTCCCCGCCTCCTCCTCCTCCTCTTCATCATTCTCATCCTTCTCTCTTCCTTTCCCTCCTCGTCCTCCTTCTCTCCTCCACCTCCTTTCCCCTTTACTTCCCCCCCCCTCCTTTTCCCCCTCTCCTCTTCCTCCTCCTCCCTCTCGGGCGCCGTTAAGCCAAAGTTCTGTGGGTCTCTGTCCTTTAATTGTCCCATCATTACTCTTAAAGCGTGCTCCATTCTTTCCTTCTCCATTAATGTTATTACATAATGGAGAGAAGGGGGAGGGGGAGAAAAGGGAGGAGGAAGAGGGAGAGGGAGAAGAGGAGGGGGTTAGCAGGGGAAAGATAGGGGGAGGAAGAGGGGCTGGGACGATGGGGGAGGGGGTGAGGAGAGGGAGTGAGAGGGGAGAGGGAGAGGGAGAGGGAGGGGGAGGAGGGGGAGGAGGAGGAGAGCTCGGGGCTGGGGAGAGGGAGGAGGAGGAGGAGGGGAGGAGAGCTCTGGGGCTGGGGAGGTTGAGAAAGAGCTGGGGTGCTGGGGGGGGGGGGTGGCTGGGAAAGTGTCTGCGTGCTTTGCATGTCTTGTTCCATTAGTTTAATCGGTATTAATTACTTAAGAGGCCCAGGGTGTGGCCTACGTGAAATGGAGCCCTCGTTGTGTCATTTTTTTGTGTGGCATATTTTTGGATAAATTGTTTTTTTATTCACTTATTCACTCGGGAGTGGAATGAATATTATTAAATTGATTATATTCCCTCATGTGAAGGCTTGAAAATGTTTGTTTTCGTCCCCTCACCTAGGCGCATTGGTAGGTACCCCAAGGCGTCCCCAAAAGAGTATTTTATATATATATATATATTATATATATATTAATATATATATATATATATATATATATATATATATATATTATAAGTATTTGGGTGAATTCTTTTTTATCAGCTTTGGTAATATTTAAATGAAAACTTTTTTCTTTACTCAGGAAGGTAAATATTTTGTGCATGAACTGTATCGAGTTGGCCATTTTTTTTCTCTAGTGTTATTTGCAGTAAACCGGTTTTAAAAGTTATGCTCTCAGTTTAAATCATTTGTACTGAATCCGTTGCATTATATCGGAGAGCGCGCGGATGGAAACGTCTCTTATTTCCTTCAAGATAAGTTATCAGTAAAGAAACTGGAGATATCAGTGATCGTTTCCTGGAATCTGCAGGTTGTCTTCAGAAGAAAAGGAAATGTTTTGAATTCTTTTGTTTCATTTGTTGTATTTTTGCCCTGTATGTTATCAGTTTTTTTTTTAATGTATCGTCTCCCGTTTAAAGAAATTACTTTTTGATGGTATACAGAAAATTATCTAGAAATAAGTTCCTTATTTATAATACTGTATATTTTTTTATATAATTGTTCGATGACGATAGTGTTGTTGATGGTGGTGGTGTTGATGATGATGATGATGATGATGATGATGATGATGATGATGATGATGATGAGATGATGATGATGATGATGATGGTGATGATGATGATGGTGACGGACGACGGTGAACAATTATGATGATGGTGTGATGATATTGATTATGGTGATGGTGATGACTAATTATGATCATGATGGTGGTGGTGATGACAGTAATTATGATCATGATGGTGGTGGTGATGACAGTAAGTATGATCACGATGGTGGTGGTGATGACAGTAATTATGATCACGATGGTGGGGTGGTGATGAAGGATAAAGATTCCAAACGAGAGGAACCGCGTATGAGCGTCGCGGCGCGGACGGGAATGGGGGAAAGGCGACTCCCAGATCGATCCCCGGGCCGGACTCATTCATAAATACTCCCGATATAAGTTGTAATTCCTCTCGCCCCATCTCCCTCTCATTCTCTCTCTCTCTCTCTCTCCTCTTTTCTCTCTTTTCTCCTCCTCTCTCTTTCTCCTCTCCCTTTCTCTCTCTCTCTCTCTCTCTCTCTCTCTCTCTCTCTCCTGTCTCTCTCTCTCTCTCTCTCTCTCTCTCTCTCTCTCTCTCTCTCTCTCTCTCTCTCTCCTCTCCCTTTCTCTCTCTCTCTCTCTTTTTCCTCTCTCTTTCTCTCTCTCTTTCTCCTCTCCCCCTCTCCTCTCTCTCTCTCTCCTTCCTCTCTCTCTCCTCCTCTCTCTCCTCTCCTCTCTCTCTCTCCTCTCCTCTCTCCTCTCCTCATCACTCATCTCTCTCTCTCTCTCTCTCCTCTCGCTCGCTCTCTCTCGCTCTCTCCTCGCTCGCTCCTCTCTCGCTCTCTCTTTCCTCTCTCACTCTCTCTTCTCTCTCCTCTTTCTCTCTTTCTCTCTTTCTTCTTTCTCTCTTTCCTCTCTTTCTCTTTCTCTCTTTTCTTTCTCTCTCCTCTCTCTCTCTTCTCTCTCTCTCTCCTCTCTCTCCTCTCTCTCTCTCTCTCTCGTCTCTCTTTCTCTCATCTCTCTCTCTCTCTCCTCTCTCTCTCCTCTCCCTCTCTCCCTCCTCTTCGTCTCAGCTCTCTCCTCGTCTCCTCTCTTCCTCTCTCCTCTCTCCTCATCTCTCTCTCTTTACTCTCTCTCTCCTCATTCTCTCTCTCCCTCCCTCTATCTCTCCACCTCTTCATCCTCTCTCTTCATCTTCTCCTCTCTCTCTCCTCCTCTTCTCTCTCTCTCTCACTCTCTCTCTCTCCTCCCTTCACTCTCTCTCTTCTCTCTCACCTCACTCACCTCTCATTCTCCAGTCTCATCTGTTTTTTTTCTCTCTCTCTTCTCCCGTCTCTCTCTCATCACGTATCTTCTCTCTCCTCTCTTCTCCTCTCTCGTCCTCTTCTCTCACTTCTCTCTCTCTCTCCATCTCTCTCTCTCTCTCTCCCCTCGCTGTCCTCTCATCACGTCCGCTAAACCCGTCTTTCTTCTCGCTCGCCTTCGCCTCTCCTCCGTTCGCCCCTCTCTCTCTCCTCCTTCCCATCCTAATAGTCTCCTCCTCTATTAATCCTCTTTCTCTTTCCTCTCTTTTCCCTCTCTCTCTCTCTCATTACACGGGTACCTCCTCATCTCTCTCTTCTCATCCTCTCTCTCTCTCGGTCCAAACACTCAAATGCTAATCCCCATCTCTTCTCTCTTCTCAAGTCTCTCTCTTCTCCTCGTCTCATCTCTCTCTCTCTCTCTCTCTTTCTCTCTTTCCTCCCCTTTCTCTCTCTTCTGTCCGGTCTCTCTCTCTCTTCTCCTCTCCTCTCCTCTCTCTCTCTTCTCTCTCTCCCATCATCTCTCTCTCTCTCGCGACCTCTCTCATCTAATATATAATACTATCTATAATATATTGATATATATATATACATATATATTATATATATATATATATTCGCTTCTCGCTTCTCGCTCTCTCTCTCTCTCTCCTTCTCTCTCTCTCTCTCTCTCTCATTCTCCTCTCTCTCCTCTCTCTCCTCTCTCTCTTCTCTCCCCCCCTCCCCCTCCCTCTCTTCCTCCTCTCCCCCCCAGCATCTTTTCCCGAACGTTCTCTCTCCTCTCTCATCTCTCTAAGAGTCCTCTTATCCTAATCTCCTATCTCTCTCTCTACTCTCTTCCCTCTCTCGGCCCTCTCTCCTCTCTCCCTCTCGTCCTCTCCTATCTTTGAGGGATAAGATTCCGATTCTTTTTAAATTAAGAATCGAAGGCTCTTGATCTCTAGAAAAGTCGCCTGTCCTTTGTTTGTTTTTAATTTATGATTTATTATTTTTTTGTCTTCTTTGTTTTTATTTATTTATTTATTTTATTATTTATTCTCTAAAGGATTTGGGATTCATTAACGATGGTCGCAGACTCCCCCGCGCCGTAACGCTGCGTAAATGGGGTGCCGGTAATGTGGCAACACCGGCTGACTTCGGCAAGTGGCATCATCGCCGAGTATCTCCACGTCACTTTCGGCTTTTTCTTTCTGTCTTTTTCTTCTTCCTCTCACTCCTCCTCCTCTTCCTCCTCCTCCTCCTCCTCCTCCTCCACTCCAACTTGACCGCCAGATCTCTTGGAGAGGGACCACATGTCCGGCATTGGAAGAGGGATGGATAAGGGTGAGAAAGGGTGACAGCAGTAAATAACAGGCGCATGAAGAGGGTGTATGCGGCAGGAGGGGTGGGGTGGTGGGGGTAGGGGTGGTGGTATGGGTAGGGAGGGGAGAGGGGAAGGGGGGGGGGGTGGGGTGGCACCTCTCCCTCTGGCGTCCTTCCTGGACTTAATCGATCGGCGGCGGGGTTGCCCAACGCGGAGGGCGGCCCCATTCCTCCCGAGTCCCTATTCCGCGAGCCCCCCCCTATTCGTGCCAGCTCTGGTTCCGAGTTCTGTTCCGAGTTCAGTTTCTGATGGTCCTGTTCCTGGTGGCCTCTATTTCGAGTCCCTGTTGGCCCTGTTCCGAGTCCCTTTCCTGTTTGGTCCTTTTCCGAGTTCCCCATTCCTGGTGGTCCTAGTTCCATTCGATGTTCCGAGTCCTGTTCCTGTTGGTCCTGGTCCGAGTCCCTTCCTGGTGGCCTGTTCCGAAGTCCATTCGGTGGTCCTGTTCCAGTCCCATTCCTGGTGGTCCTGTTCCGAGTTCCCCAGTTCCTGGTGGTGCCTGTTCCCGAGTCCCATTCCCTGGGTGGTGAGTTCGAGTCCCCATTCCTGTGGTACTGTTCCGAGTCCCATTCCTGGTGGTCGTTTCCGAGTCCTATCTTTCCTGTGAGTCCTTCCTGTTCCCGAGGTCCCATTCCCCTGGTCAGTCCCATTCTGGTAGTTCCTGTTCCGAGTCCTATTCTTCAGGTCCCTATTCCGAGCTATTGCTGATGTTCCTATTCTCTCCGTTTTCTGTTGGTCCTATTCCCAGCCCTTCCAGATGGTCCTAATCCAAGTCCTGATTCTGTTGGCCATTCAGGCCTATTCCCATTCCATTCCCCGATGGTTCCATTCCGAGTACCTATTTTTGTCGGCCTTTCCGAGCGTGTCTTCCCGCTGGCCCTATTCCCATTCCCATTCTTTTCAAATCCCATTCCAGGCCCTATTTTATCCGACCCCTATTTTTCTCGTCAACCAATTTTCGAGCCCTTTTCCTCCTTGCCCAATTCCAAGCCCTATTCAGCCAAAATCCGACCACCTATTCCCCTGCACCCCCCATTTCCGGGATCCCATTCCAAGCCCAATTCCGACCCACCTCTTCCCCTGCGCCCATTTCGAGCCCCGTTCCCTTGCCCCATTTCGCGCTCCTTTTCCGGCTCCCACGTGGCAGGCCATGCAGGCAGCTTCGCAGGCCCGGGTGATTGACGGCACGAGCATGTCACGCGCCCAAAGTTAAGGATTGGGAGAGGAAGGCTGGGCCGGGGAGGTAGGTGGGTGAGTGGAGAGAATTGGGTGGGTTTGAGGGGGAGGGAGAAGTGAGTGAGAGAAATTGGGTGGATGAGTGGGAGGGTTGGGCGAGGAGGTGGGTGGGTGAGTGAGGAATGGGTGGGTTGGGGGGAGGGTGAGTGAGAGAAGTGGGTGGATGAAGTGGGAAGGGGTGGGCGGGGGAGGGTGGGTGGGTAGGTGGGTGAGTGAGAGATGGGTGGGTTTGTTGAGGGGAGGGGAGAAGTGGGTGAGTGAAGAGTGGAGTGAGTGGAGTGAGTAGGATGAGTGACTTAACATGACTTGAATGTGCAAATTTGCATAGGGTTGGTATTTTGGAGCCAGAGTGAACATAAATGACAAGATAGCGAGTGGGCGCGAGTAAGCGAGTGAGTGTGAGTGAGTGGTGGGGGCTATTTGAGTGAGGTAGCAGGCGAGCGATTTGAGTAGTGAATGAGTGAGTGGAGTGAGCTAAGCCGGGCGAATGGGCAAGTGAGTGAGTGAGTGAAGATGAGTGAGTGAGTGAGTGGAGTGAGTGAGCGAGCCCGAGCGAGCGAGCAAGCGAGATGAAAACGAGTGAGGTGGGAGTAAGCGAGCAGAAGCGAGTGAGTGAGTAAGTGTGGCGAGTAAGTGTGCGAGTAAGTTGAGCGACGATGAGAGCGACGAGTGGTGGCGAAGTAGTGAGGTGGAGCGAGTGAGTGAGTGAGGTGCAGGCGGTTGAGGTCACCCGGTGTCAACGCTATCCGATTCGGGCGTTTAATGACAGTCATAAAAGAAGGGATTGTCCGATAAGCTTCCGCATTTTGGCATTTTTCCCTCCTGCTTTCTCTCCGCTTTTTCCCCCTCCCATTGCCTTTTCCCCTCCTTGTTCCTCTTTTTTTTTTTCCTTTTCTTTTTGTTTTTTTTTTCTTTTTTTTTTTTTTTTTCTTTTTCTTTTTTCGTTTCTTTTCTTCCTTCTGTTTTTTTTTTTTCCCTTTTCTTTTTCTTTTTTTCCCTTTCTTCCCTTTCTTCCCCCCTTTATCTCCTCCCTTTTCCCTTTCTTCCTCCACCCCCTTCCTTCCCCCACACTCCCTTTTCCCTCTCTTTTTTTGTTTTCCCCTTTTTTTTTCTTGGATTTTTATC
>NW_020872860.1:305887-315887 GCF_003789085.1 Penaeus vannamei
CTCTCTCTATCTCTACTATCTATATATCTATCTAATCAATCTCCTATCTTATCTCTATCCTATCTTCTCCAATCTCTCTCTCTCCTCTCTCTCTTCTCTCTCTCTCTCTCTTCCTCTCTCTCTCTTCTTCCTCTCTCTCTTCTCTCTCCTCTCTCTTCTCTCTTCCTCTCTCTCCTCTCTCTCTCTCCCTCTATCGTCTCTCCTCCTCTCTCTCTTCTCTCTCTCTCTCTCTCTCTCTCTCTCTCCTCTCTCCTCTCTCTCTCTCCCTCTCTCTCTCCTCTCCTATCTTTCGAGGGAAAGATCCGTTTCTTTTTAAATTAAAGGAATGCGAAGCTCTTGATCTCTTAGAAAGTCGCCTGTCCTTTGTTTGTTTATTTATAATGGATTTATTTATTCTCTTTGTTTTTATTTATTATTATTTATTTATTTCTCTAAAGGATTGGGATTCATTAAGTATGGTCGAGACTCCCCCCGCGCCGTAACGCTGCGTAAATGGGGTGCCGGTAATGTGGCAACACCGGCTGACGTTCGGCAAGTGGCATCATCGCCGAGTATCTCCACGTCACTTTTGTCGGCTTTTTCTTTCCTTCTTCTTCTCCTCTCCTCCTCTTCCTCCTCTTCCTCCTCCTCCCTCCTCCACTTCACTTGACCGGCCCAGATCTCTTGGAGAGGGCCACATGTCCGGCATTGGAAAGAGGGTGATGGATAAGGGTGAGAAAAGGGTGACAGCAGTAAATAACAGGCGCATGAAGAGGGTGGTATGCGGCCAGGAGGGGTGGGGTGGTGGGGGTGGTGGTAGGGGTAGGGGCGGGGAGGGAGAGGGGAAAGAGGGGGGGGGGCGGTGGCGCGCTCTCCCTCTGGCGTCCTTCCTGGGACTTATCGATCGGCGGGGTTGCCAACGCGAGGGCGCCCCATTCCTCCCGAGTCCCTATTCCTGCGAGCCCCCTATTCGTGCCAGCTCTGGTTCCGAGTTCTGTTCCGAGTTCAGTTTCTGATGGTCCTGTTCCTGGTGGCCCTATTCCGAGTCCCGTTCCTGTTGGTCCTATCCCGAGTCCCATTCCTGTTGGCCTATTCCCGAGTCCAGTCCCATTCCTGGTCCCTAGCCCATTCCGAGTCCCATTCCTGGTGGTCCTGTTCCGAGTCCCATTCCTGGTGGTCCTGTTCCGAGTCCCATTCCTGGTGGTCCTGTTCCGAGTCCCATTCCTGGTGGTCCTATTCCCATTCCTAGTCCATTCCTGGTGTCTGTTCGAGTGGTGTCCTGAGAGTCCCATTCCTGGTGGTCCCTGTTCCGAGTCCATTCCTGGTGGTCCTGTTCCGAGTCCCATTCCTGGTGGTCCTGTTTCCGAGTCCATTCCTGGTGGTCATGTTCCGAGTCCATTCCTGTGTGTTCCGAGTCCCATTTCCTGGTGGTCCTGTTCCGGTCCCATTTCCTTGCCTGTGGTCCTGTTCCGAGTCCCATTCCTGTGGTCCTGGTTCCCGAGTCCCCATTCCTGGTGTCCTGTTCCGAGTCCATTCCTGGTGGTCCCTGTTTCCGAGTCCCATTCCTGGTGGTCCTGGTCCGACTCCTATTCGTGGTGGTCCTATTCCCGGTGTTCCTATTCTGTCCTGTTTTCTGTTGGTCCTATTCCCAGCCCTGTTCCAGATGGTCCTAATCCCAGTCCTGATTCTGTTGGCCCATTCAGCCCTATTCCCAGTTCCATTCCCGATGGTTCCATTCCGAGTACCTATTTTTGTCGGCCCTATTCCGAGCGTATCTTCCCGCTGGCCCTATTCCCATTCCCATTCTTTCAAATCCCATTCCAGGCCCTATTCCGACCCCCTATTTTCTCGTCAACCAATTTCGAGCCCTTTTCACTTGCCCCAATTCCAAGCCCTATTCCAAGCCCAAATCCGACCACCTATTCCCCTGCACCCATTTCGAGACCCATTCCAAGCCAATTCCGACCACCTCTTCCCCTGCACCCCATTTCGAGCCCCGTTCCCTTGTCCCATTTCGCGTCCTATTTCCGGCTCCCACGTGGCAGGCCATGCAGGCAGCTCGCAGGCCCGAAGGTGATTGACGCCACGACATGTCCGCGCCCAAAGTTAAAGGATGGGTGGGAACGGTGGGCGGGGAAGGTGGTGGTGAGTGAGAGAGAATGGGGGTTAGGTGGGTGGGTGATTTGAGAGAAAAGTGGGTGATGGGTGAAGGGTGGGCGGGGAGGTAGGTGGGTAGGTGGGTGAGTGAGAGAATGGTGGGGTTGAGGGGGAGGGGGGAGTGAGAGAATGGGTGGTTGAGGGGGGAGAGTGAGAGAGGGTGGGTTGAGGGGGGGGGAGTGAGAGAAAGTGGGTGAGTGAGTGAGTGAGTGAGTAGGTGAGTGACTGAACATTTGATTTGAATGTGCAAATTGCATAGGTGGATTGAGCAGAGTGAAATAAATGACAAGATGAGCAAGTGGGTGCGAGTAAAGCGAGTGAGTGAGTGAGCGAGCAAGTGAGTGGGCGAGGGAGTGAACGAGTGAGTGAGCTAGCGGCGAGTGGGCCTAGTGAGCGAGTGAGTGGTGAGCGAGTGAGTGAGTGAGTGAGTGAGTGAGTGAGTGAGTGAGTGAGTGAGAGTGGCGAGTAGAATGAGTGAGCAGTGAAGCTAGCGAGCGAAATGGGCTAGTGAGTGAACGAGTGAGCGAGCAAGTGAGCGAGTAAATGTGCGAGTGATGAGCAGTGAGTTGAATGAGTGAGCGAGCGAGCAAGCGAGTGGCGAGTGAGTGAGCGAGTGGGCGAGTGAATGAGTGAGTGAGCGAGCGAGTGAGTGAGTGAGGTGTCAGGGCGGTGAGTCACCCGGTGTCACGCTATCGATTCGGACGTTATTGACAGTCATACGAAGGGATTGTCGATAAGCTTTCCGCATTTGGCATTTTTCCTCGCTTTCTCTCGCCTTTTCCCATTGCCTTTTCCCCCTTTCTCTCTTTTTTTCCTTTATTTTCTTGATTTTATCTCTTCTTTTATTGGTCTTGCTTTTTTTTCTCCGTTATCTCTGGTTTTATTTTCCTTTTCCATTTTCTTACATTTCCCTTTTCTTTCCTGGTTTCTTTTCTTGCTTTTCCCTTTTCTTTACTTTCCTTTTTCTTACTTTCTTGTCTTTTTTTCATCCTTTCCTTCTTCCCTTTCTTTTGATTTCCCTTTTTTAATATTTCCTTATATATATATATATATATATATATATATATATATATATATATATATATATATATAATATATATATAATAATGTTATATATATGTATATATATATTATTATATATATATTTATTTATATTTGTAGAAGGAAATGGCAGGAAATACTCACTCGGTCGATTGGAATCTTGAAGTAAATCGAAGTTGGAGAAGTATGCGAGACTTTGCTAAATATATATGGTATTTTAGCGGCAGTGTCATTATATGGCTGTGGTGGAGAAGAGAGAGAGAGAGAGAGAGAGAGAGAGAGAGAGAGAGAGAGAGAGAGAGAGAGAGAGAGAGAGAGAGAAGAGAGAGAGAGAGAGAGTGAGGGTGAAGAATTGAGAGTGAGATTGAGAGTGAGTGAGATTGAGAGTGAATGAGTAAGAGAGTGAGTGAGTGAGTAAGAGAGAGAGTGAGTGAGTAAGTGAGAGTGAGGATAAGAGAGGAGAGTGAGTGAGTAAGAGAGAGAGTGAGTGAGTAAGAAGAGAGAGAGAGTGAGTAAGAGAGAGAGAGATGAGTAGGAGAGAGAGAGAATGAAAGAAATAAAGAAAGAAGAAAGGGTGTAAGGAAGAAAAAGAAGGAAGGAGGAGGGTGAGAAAGAGGGAAGAAGGGCGGTGAGAGAAGAGAGAGAGAGAAAAGAGAGAAAGAGAGAAAGAGAGAATCGAAAGAGAAAAAAAGAAGAGAAGAGGAAGGGACTTGTTTCAAACTCGGACCTCTAAATGTTTTGCAGTTGCTGCAAATAACACGAGGGAGAAATGTTGTATTTCTGCTTTCGGCGGAAACTTGGGCGATTTAACGAAGTTGATTGAAAGGGGTGGGGGTGGTGGGGGAGGGAAGGAGGAAGGAATTGGGTTACGGGAAGAGGGGCGGGGGAGACACAGGCGTGTAGAGGGGGGGGGCACACTCAAGCACTCAACGCTCGCTGTACACTGACTTGTACAAAACTTTTTCAATTCATTTTTTTTTTTTTTTATTTTTTTTTATTATTTTTTTTTTGTCTTTTCATTTCTAAATAACGACTCAGTGCCCTTCTGTTGTATTGTCTCTATGAGAGAAAAAATATACATGACCTATCCCCAAGATCCTGCCGCCCAAGCATGAACAGCAAAACACACTACAATAACAACGAAAATTAAAAACATTACAAAAAATAGTTCGTTCGGAAGTTTGCGCGCCGGACACGCTCCAAAATCTTTTCGAGAAATCTTAAAAAGAAGAAAAAAGAGATGATAAAAAAAGGGAATGAGTTTGCGTGTGTGATTTTGCCGGAAAATTACCACTTGCAAGTTTCCCCTGTATGTGATCTTTAGATTTTGTAGAAAATACAATAGATAGATAGGTAGATAGATGGATGGATAGATGGATAGATAGATAGATATATGGATAGATAATACATGGATAGATAGATAGATACATGAGATAGATAGGTAGATAGGATAGATAGGTAGATAGATATATGGATAGATATATGATGGATAGATAGATAGAGGATAGATAGAGAAAGAGGGAGAGGCAAGGATAGACAGAGAGAGATAAGTAAAAGATAATAAGAGGAAAGGCAAAGGCAAAGAGAGACCTTCATTTTTTATTTCATATTTATTTATTTATTATTTATTTTTTACCTTTGAATAATCATCATTTCCTTCTTTTGTTCCTTTGTTTGTTTTATCTCTCTCTCGCTCTTGGCCCATATTCCTTCTCTCTCTCTCCCTCTCTATCTTTGAGCTCCATCTCAAGTGCTCCAGATTAAGGAAAAGAAAAGTGCGGGCTTTATTTGACCGTAACGCGAGAAGTTGCATAATGACTCATTTGGGTGATGGAGAGAGCAACTTGAAGGAGGGATATTGATATTGTTGTTGTTGTTTTTGTTTTTGTTTTTGTTAGATATTGCTATTATATGTGTTTTATCGTTATATTTATCATTACTTGTTATTAGCTTTTTTTTAGGATTGGTGCTAGTTTGTATTGAGATTATTGTTGATGTAGTTGTTAGCATTATTTTTATTTTTAAGATATGATTGACGTTAAAACAGCGACCACTTTTCACAACAGCGGGTCTTATACCGCACGGAATCCATAGTTTTACTCCCTATGAGGTCGTTGTTTACGTCGATACTCTTCTGAAAAAGAAAAAAAGAAAAAGAAAAGAAAAAAAAAAAAAACTCCCGAGACCCAAGGCTTCCTCAAGTGCGAATCTAGATGCCACTCCGCGCCCATCCTACAGATCGCGCCCATCCTACAGATCGCTTAACCAGTCACTCTCGCGCTCCTCCTCTTCGGAAAAATCTCGTGATGGATGGCGGCTTTCGGGTCTCACAATGACGAGATTATTGAGTGACGGGCGGACGGCTGCCCTTGCCGGAGCCCCAGTAGGCGGGCGCGGTCACGGACGGGCTTGAGGGGGCAGGGGCGTGCAGCCTTTCGGGACAAAGGGCCACTAATTAAGGCTACTGAGGTTTCTGAGAGCCGCACGTCCGTTGTGCGTCGGGCTGGTTATCGGGTCCTATTCTGTGGTGGTGTTCTAGGGATAGGAATAACATGGGTGTGGTTGAATGGGGGTGTTGTGGGGATAGAAATAACAAGTGTGTGGTTGAATGGGGTGTTGTGGGATGGAAAATAACAGTTGTGTGATTGGATGGGGGTGTTATGGGATAGGAATAGCAAGGGTGTGGTTGAATGGGATGTTATGGGGATAGGAATAGCAAGGGTGTGGATTGGGGTGTATGGGATAGAAATAACAGGTGTGTGATTATGGGGTGATGGGGATAGAAATAACAAGTGTGTGATTGAATGGGGTGTTGTGGGATAGAAATAAATAACAAGGGTGTGATTGAATGGGGTGTTATGTGGGATAGAAATAACAAGTGTGTGACTGAATAATGTTAAATGAATAGAAATAATAAGTTTGTTTGAATTTATGAAAAAAACGTATGTTGAATATCTTTAGTAACGATAACCTTCGAATAATAACCAAGATGTAAAGGGTATCCTGGTCGTATAGTCTTCAAGCTAAAACTATTAGACGAGATTATGTATAGAGAAATAACTGTGTAACTGAATTTTCGAAAAAAAAAGAAAATAGCCAAGTTTCTTTTTAAATATTGCTTGCTTTCCGAGCGCCCCCCACTGTGGGTTAATAATTCTGGGTATCCTGCACGTGTTAGTCTTAAAGCTAGATTTGTTAGACGAGATTCTGTACAGAGAAAATCTGTGTAAACTGAATTAAAAAAAAAAAAAAAAAATTGCCAAGTTCCTTTTTAAATATTGGTTACTTCCCAAGCGCCCCCCACTGTGGGTTGATAATTTCTAGGGTATCCTGGTCGTATTGTCTTCAAGCTAAAACTATTAGACGAGATTATGTATAGAGAAATAACTGTGTAACTGAATTTTCGAGGAAAAAAAGAAAATAGCCAAGTTCCTTTTTAAATATTGGTTACTTCCCGAGCGCCCCCCACTGTGGGTTAATAATTTCTAGGGGATCCTGCACGTGTAGTCTTAAAGCTAGATTTGTTAGACGAGATTCTGTACAGAGAAATAGCTGTGTAACTGAATTTTCGAGATAAAAAGAAAATAGCCAAGTTCCTTTTTAAATATTGGTAACTTCCGGCATCCCCCACTGTGGTTTGATTTTCTAGGGTATCCTGTCGTATAGTCTTAAGCTAAAACTATTAGACGAGATTATGAGAAATAACTGTGTAACTGAATTTTCGAAAAAAAAAAAAATAGCCAAGTTCCTTTTTAAATATTGGTAACTTCCCGAGCTCCCCCCACTGTGGATTAATAATTTCTTGGGGATCGGGTCGTACTGAAAGATTCCGGGGGCCACAGGTTGCACAGGAAGGGGAGGATGTGTGTGCTTGTCGTTGTGCAGGTGAGTGTGTTTGTGTTTGTCTCTGGAAAGGTGTGTGTGTTTGTGCTTGTCTTCGTAAAGGTGTGTGTTGATAGCTGTAATGGCTTGTTTATCCTTCTCGGAGTGTGTTTGTCATTCTAATTGTGTGTTTGATTTGTGGTAATGAGTGCATTTTGTCTGTAATAGTGAGGATGTTTGCGATATCAATGTTTTCTGTGTTCATGTTTTTGTTAGGTGATTGGAGAAGACAAAGAGAGATAGAGACATGCAGTTGCTTACAGACAGACAGACAGACAGACAGACAGGACAGACAGATAAACAAGTAAAAGAAATGAATGGAAAGGAGAAATGATAGATTGAACAGCAAAAAGATAAAGATAAATAAATAAAGATAGATAAATATATATAAATAAATAGAATAAACAGATAAATAGATTAAAAATGATAAATAAAAAGAAAAATTACGATCAAAGGTGCAATTCATGGCAGCCCAGGAATAAATGCCATCCGTATAAAGACGACAGAATGAGAGCGAGACGACCTGAAAAGAAAGCTTGCGAAGGAGTAGGTTGAGCAAGCGGTCGAGGGGGAGGGGAGGGGAGGAGGAGGGGGAGGGGGAGGGGAGGAAAGGGAGGTGGAGATTGAGTAGGGGGAGGGGATGGGAAGGGAAGGGGATGGGAGGAGGAGGGAGGGGAGGGGAGGGTAGGAGGAGAGGGGAGGAAATGAGGAATGGGAAGGGGATGGGGAGGAGATGGGAGGGGAGAAAAGGGAAGGGAAGGGGAGGGGTTGGGATGAGGATGGGAAGGGGAGGAGGAGGGAGGAGGGAGGGGAGAAATGGAAGGGAGGGGCGAAGGAGGAGGAGGAGACGGAGAAGAGGGAAGGGCAAGGGGGGGGGGAGATCGTCATCATTTGCAAAGAGGTCAGAGTTCGTGACCTGCCCTTCTCCTCGCGCCCGGCATCCCAAGGGGTCGTGCACCATCGGAAGGGGGGGGGGGGGTGAGGTACTGGGGGAGGGGTGGGGGTCGTTCTCAACAGGTGCCATGTGTCCGAGGTCAGGGGCTGTCACGGAACCCTTCTCCCCCCCCCATCCCTCCCTCCCTCTCCCCTTCTTAAGTCTTAGTGATGATTTTATTTTTATTTTATTTTATTTTATTTTATTTGTGTTATTATTATCAGAGATTGAGAATTATATTCACTTCTTGATTATCAGTCTCTATCAATCTACTATTTTATCTATGCGTCCATCTCTCCTGTCTTATATCTATATTATATATATATATATATATATATATATATATATATATATATATATATATATATATATATATATATATATATACTCCCTTTCTATCCATCTGTCTTTATTTGTCTATCCATCTCTCATCCATCTATCCACCCATCCATCTAAATGCTTATCCATAATACCTATCTCCCATCCATCTATATATCCATCTGTCTGTCTTCTATTTCCATCTATCTATCTGTCTGTCTATCTATCCATCTTTTCTATCTATCTGTATCTCTTCCATCCATCCATCCATCCATCCATCTATCCCATCCATCCATCCATCCATCCATCCATCCATCCATCTCTCTCTCCATCCATCCATCTATTTATCTCTCTCATCATCCATCTATTTATCCATCTATCTATTTCTCTTTCATCTATCTATCAATCTATCTGCGTACAAGAGAGAGAGCGCGAGGAGGAGAGCTTCCCGCAGGTGCAAGCATTCCCCATCGATCATTCCCCGGGCGATGAGGAAGAGCTCCGTCGTCGCCTCCGCCAGCGCTCACGCCTCCGCCTCCTCCTCCTCCTCTTCTTCTTTTTCTTCTTCTTCCTCCTCCTCTCCTCCTCCTCCTCCTCCTCCTCTCCTCCTCCTCCTCCTCCTCCTCCTCTATCTGTTTCTTCTTCTCCTCCTCCTCCATCTGTTCTTCCTTCTCCTCCTCCTCCTCCATCTGTTCTTCCTTCTCCTCCTCCTCCTTTCCTCCTCCTTTCCTCCACCTTTACCTCCCCTCCCTCCTCCTCTTCTTCCTCCTCCTCCCCCACTTCCACCTCCCCCTCCCCTCCTCTTCTTCCCCCTTTCCCCTCCTCCCCCCTCCCTCCCTCCTCCTCCTCCTCCTCCTCCTCTTCCTCCCCCCTCCTCCCCTCCCCCTCCCTCCCCCTCCCCTCTTTTCCCGAGCGAAAAGACGACCCGCTTATCAGGAGGTCTTCAAGGCGCGCTGCTTGCCTCTGCTCTTCCTCTTTTCTTCGCCTTTCGTCTTTTTGTCCCTTTTCTCGGTTTCCTCTTCTCGTCCTCTTATCGTCTTCTCTCTCTTCTCCTTTTCGTCCCCTTATTTATCCGGTTTCTCGTCTTTTCTTTTATGTTCGTCCCCTGTTTATCGTGTTTTCTTTCCCGTTCTCGCTTCTCCTTTCGTCTTTCGTGTCCCTGTTTCCCTTTTCTTTTCGTTAGTCTTATTTTGTTTTATTTTATCTTTCGCTTCTGTTTCTCCTTCTCCATTAATTTTCTTTCTATCCTTTTGTTGATTTCCGTTTCGTTTCATTTTTTAAAAAAATTCTGCCGTTTTCTTGGTTCGTACTTCATTTTCTGTTTCTTATCATCATCATTCTCCTCCTTCGTTTCCTTTACTTAATATACCCTCTCCCTTTATCTTTTATCCTTTCCTCTTGTTCGTTATTCGCAATCTCCTTCCCCTTATCGTTTCTTTCCTTTTCTTCTTGTCCCCCTCTTTTTTATCCGTGTAATCATCATCATCATCATCATCTGCCCCTTTCTCCTCGTTAAGCGAAATTCTCAATTTCTCTCTCTCCCTCCTCCCTCCCTCCCTCTCTCCTCCCTCCCTATCTCTCTCTTTCCCTCTCTCCTCCCTCCTCTCCCTCCCTCCCTCCCTCCCTCCTCCCTCCCTATCTCTCTCCCCTCTCTCTCCCTCCTCCCCTCCCTCTCTCTTTCTCTCTCCT
>NW_020872860.1:323387-325887 GCF_003789085.1 Penaeus vannamei
TCCTCTCTCCCTTCCCTCTCTCGCATGAAACTCCCTACCCGGCGAGCTTTACACAGACGCGACTGTGAAAGGTGAAATTCGAGAGCCTCGATGGACGACGGTTCGCGGGGCCAGTTGGCGAGACAATGAAGAGGAGCTTATCACGGGGCGGCGGGACCCTGAGGAGACGAGCCGATTCGCTCCGTGGTAAGGCGAGCGCGAATTGGGTCTCGCAGTGTGGCTTTGGATGTTGGAGAGGGTGGATGCGATGTTTTTTTTTTTTTTTAGGCGTGGCTGTGTGTGTGTGTGTGTGTGTGTGTGGTGTGTGTGTGTGTGTGTGTGTGTGTGTGTGTGTGTGTGTGTGTGTGTGTGTGTGTTTTGGTTGGTGGGCTGGTAGGTTGGGAGATGGGTAGGTGGTAGATCAGTTAGATGGATAGGGATGTGTGTAGGTAGAGCTAGAAGATATGTAGACAGACAGACAGATATAATGATAAAAAAGATAGAATGATAGGCAGGCATGTAGAATGGTAGACAGACAAACAGACAGACAAATAGACAGAGAGACAGACAAATAGAAAATAGACAAATAGATAAACAGTTAGACACAGACAGACAGACTGATACACAGATAAACAACAGACAGGCAGATAGCAAACAGACAGATAGACAAACAGACAGCAGACAGACAGAGACAGAAACCCCCCAAAACAAACCGCACGTATGAATCTCCGAAGCCGTGTCAAGGTTGAGTGTTGCCAGCAGTGCCAAGGTCGCGCGGCAGTCGTCGTCCTCCGCAAACAGATTGTCACGAGTCAGGGTCTGGAAGCAGTGGGGGGGGGGGGGGGCAAGGTCGAGCTTCGGATTTGCTTTGCTTCGGATTTGTTTCATGATTTGTTTCAGGATGGCTCTAGGAGTTGCTTCGGATTTGCTGGAGGTTTGCTTAGGATTTGCTTCTTTGCCTAGGATTTGTTTCAGGATTCGTTTAGGATTTGCTTCAGAATTTGCTTGGGATTTGCTTAGGATTTGCTTCTTTGCCTAGGATTTGTTTTAGGTTTGCTCAGGATTCTTTAAGAATTTGCCTAGGATTTGTTTGAAATTTGCTTAGGATTTCTTTTAGAATTTGCTTAGGATTTGCTTAGGATTTCTTTCGGAATTTGCCTAGGATTTGCTTGAAGCTTGCTTAGGATTTGTTTCAGAATTTGCTTAGGATTGGCTTGAGTTTGGCTTCGGATTTGTCTCAGATTCGGATTTGCTTGACTTAGGATTTGTCTCAGGATTTACTTCGGATTTGCTTGAGGTTGGCTTAGGATTTGTCTGAGGATTTACTTCGGATTCGCTGCGGATTCGAGCTGATCAAGTTTGCATGATTCACGAACGTGGCATTCCGGGAGGCGAGGATGTGGCACTGTTCGCCTCTCGTGCCACCTCGTCGCGGGGGCCAGAATGAGCTCCTTCCTCTCGGCGGATGACAAATGGAGCTGCTGCTGCTTGTGCCCCTTGACGCTCGCTCCAAGGCTTCCTCTGGCGTGCTTCACTTAGGCTTCAGGCGGGGTCGACGCCGCGCCTCGGAAGCTGTTGTCTCTGTTGGTTCGGCTGCCTGGTCGTTGGCTGTCGAGTTTGGGTAATGGCTGGCGTCCCGGTGTGGATTCGAGCTCGTAACTGAATCATCCTCTGATGAAATTGCACCCTGAGGTCGGTCCTCCTCCTCTCCTCCCTCCTTCCTCCTCTTTCTCCTCTTCTTCTTCTCCCCTCTCTCTCTCCGTCATCTCCCTCTCCTTCCTTCCCCCCCTCTCCTCCCCGCTTCCTTACCCCTTCCCTCTCTCCTCCTCCTCCCCTCCTTGCTTCCCCTCCTCTCCCTCCCCTTCCCCTCTCCTCCTCTCCCTCCCCGCCTCCCCTTCCCTCTCCCCCTCCCCCCCTCTTTTCTCTCGAAGGCCTGATTGAGCAGGGAAATTAGGTACCTCGTGTTGTGCAAGATCAGGGCTCGAGGAATTAGTCCCGGTGGATCTTGGAGGAAAATGAGGAATCCCGTGTCGAGGGAAGGGAAGGACGAGCAGAAAGGGGATTAGGGATTATATAAAGGGCAGAGGAATAATGAAGGAATCAGTGGAATAAAGAATGGGCTTCGTGTTGTGGAGAAAAGGGTAGTGACGATTGGAAAAAAGGATCGTGTTGTGAAGGGAGGATCAAAGAGGGAGGGAAGACATGTCGTTGTTGTGAAAGGAGGGATGAAAGGGAGGGAAGGAGAATCTCTCTGTTGTGAAGGGAGGGACAGGGGTGAAGGGAATAAATCTCTCGTGGATAAAGATAAAGAAGAGGAATGTTGTGATGCGAAGGGAGAGGCGGAAGGTGAAGGGAATACATCTCGCGAAAGGAGGGAGGGATAAAGACGAAGAACAAAAAAATCTCATGTTGTGAAAGGAGGGATAAAAGGGGAGGGAAGAAATCCCGTGTTCTGAAGGGAAGGGCACGCCGACCACCTCTTGTTCCGTTTGCGATCGTCACATCTTTGTGGAACCGAATG
>NW_020872860.1:330887-335887 GCF_003789085.1 Penaeus vannamei
GCAGTCATCGGTTCGTATTGACGGTGGTTCGTGGTTCTTGGGTCATGGGTCATGGTGTATGGGTCATGGATTGATTATGGTTCATGGTTCTTGTATCATGGTGCATGGGTCATGGTGTATGGTTCATGGTTCTTGGATCAGGGTTCACGGTTCTTGGTATATGGTTCATGGTTTTTGGGTCAGGGTTCACGGTTCACGGTTCATGGTTCTTGGTATATGTTTTTTGCGTCAGGGTTCATGGTTCTTTGGTCATGTTTCACGCTTTTTGATTCAGGCTTCATTGTTCTTGGTGCAGGGTTCACGGGTCTTGGTTCTTGGCATCTCATTCGAGGGTAGGAAGGGTATGTGCTTCGCTGAATGGGTTCCCTGTGCTGGCACGGGAGGTACTTGACACATGACACAAGCTCACTGCCAGCACTGTACCTTTAGCACAGTGTCACTCGTTGGCCCGGGACGTGTCGCTTATTGGCGCTGTTTACGTTGTTAATTACTCTTTGGCGTGATACTTGACAGTTGACACGAGCCCACTGCCCACTTCAGTCTCGCCACTTCACCAGTGTCACTCATGGGCCGGAAAGTGTCATTCGCCCCGTTAAACTACTCTTTTGCATGACACCTGGCACTCGAAACGACCTCGCCGTTCGCACCGCCCACTTCAGTGTCGCCGATTTAAAAAAAAAATGGCATTCGTGGCCGTGTGTGTCGGGAGGATTTTAATATTCGGCGTAACCTTTTGCCAGCTCTATCCCCGGTCCGATATTTCGGGTATTTGGATTCGGGAAAGGTCGGTCTGTCGGGGTGGGGGGTGGGGGTGGGGGGGGTGGAGGCGGAGGGGATAGGGGGGAGGGGGAGGGTTAGAAGCGGTGGGCGAGGGCGAAAGTTTTTTTTTGTGTTTTATTTGGTTCGGATGGGAATCTTTACTCTGGCTCTCGTCTCTTGTCTGTTTTATTCTGTTGTGTGTTCTTATGTCTCTCTCCCCCTCCCCCCCCCCTCTCTCTCTCTCTCTCTCTTCTCTCTCTCTCTTTCTCTCTCTCTCTCTCTCTCTCTCTCTCTCTCTCTCTTCTCTCTCTCTCTCTCTTCTCTCTCTCCTCTCCCTCTCCCTTCCTTTACCCCCCTCTCTTCTCTCACTCTCTCTCTTATTTTCTCTCTCTTTTTCCCTTCCCTTGCTGTCTTTCACCCTCTCCCCCCTTCCCTCCCTTCTCCCTCCCTCTCCCTCCTCTCCCTCCCCTCTCCCTCCTTCCTTCCTTCCACTCCACTTCAACGCAAATGTAACTGACTTTGGTAACCTTTATATGTCAGAATAATTTTATTGGTAAAAAATACACCATTAGTTACGTCGTTTATGTCTGTGTTAACTTTTTTTTACTGTGGGTCGTATTTGTAGCTTTTCCATTTGTTATTTTTTCCAAACTCGTGCCGTTTTTCCTAGCGGTGAGACCTTCGCAAACAAACAAATTCTAACCAGCCTTTTCTTTTGAAACACAGTGTAAACGATGCGTATTGACGTTGTATTACTAAGACGGAATCAAAAGGAAGCTTTTTGCTGCCCCCTTATAATTTCCTATCCCTATTTTGATCCTTCCCTCAAGCCCTCTTTTCCTCGTCTCCCCTTCTCCTCCCTTCTTTTCTCTCCTTTCCTCTCTCTCCCTCTCCCCCTTCCTTCCTCTCCTCTCTCCCTATCTCCTCCCTTCTCTTCTCCTTCTCCTTCTCTCCTCTTCCTTCCCTCTCCCTTCTCGTTCTCCTCTCCTTCCTTCTCTGTTTCCCTCCCCCCTCTTTTCCTCTTCTCCAATCCTCTCCCTCCCTTCTTTTTCTCCCCATTCTTCTCCTCCCCTTCCCTCCCTCCTCCCTCCCCCTCCTCCCTTCCCTCGTCCCCACTCCCTTTATTCCCCGTCCTCTTCCTCCTCTCCGCAAAGGGAACGGACCCAAGAGAAAAAGATAAATTCGTTATTGACTTCCGAATAGTTTGGAATTGCGAATGATTAAGAAAAAAAGAATATCGAGGGTACATGCATTGTAGTAAAATTTCTTAAAGATTTAATCCGATAAAAAAAAAAACGTTCGACCGTCTTGGATCGAGTAAATTATATACATCTGCACGCAGACGCAGGACGCACTCATCTTATTCTATTCTATATTTTATATGTTATATTACTATAGATATGTTGCTCATATGTGTATGTGTGTGTGTGTGTGTGTGTGTGTGTGTGTGTGTCTGTTTTATTTTTTATGTAATATTTCGTCTTGACCATCCGTCTAACTACCATTCCATCTTCCATATATCTCTGTATTATGTTTTATTATTTATTCATATTTCACTACCTGTTTATTTTATGGTATATGCCGAGGAACAGCCAGTGGTCTTTTTCGGGGAGGGGCTCTCGTGGGACTGGGGGTGACAGATTAGGCACCAAATAGTAACACACTTTGTGCTGTAAAGTATGCGAGTAAAAAAAAAAACATATAAAAACCTAGATGAAAAACATACAGCATACATATTTACATCATTATGTACATTTACATGTACATACAGGGTATATATACATATATTGATCCATCTATCCATCCATCCATCCTTACATCCGTTCATCTTTCCATCTATCTTGCAGATGCTTCAATACATACAAACATAAAAGCATACATAAAAAACAATGCATACAGGATATATGCATGTATGCAGTTCTCAATATCTGTAAAGAATCTCATACATTCATCCAAAGAATGTACATAAACCTACTTATGACAGGAAACAAAAACAATATTTTGGCTCGTATAACAGCTTATTGCCGGTGGACTAGGGTTGCGGTGGGGGTGGGGGCGGGTTGAGGTGGTGGGATGTGACGTTACTAGCGGCCGCTCCGATGACACACCTGTCACATCTGGGTTAGTAGGGGGCTTGCAGAGGTTGCACTCGACGCTTCTTCGTGGCTCCGGAATCTCTGTTGTTCCAGTAGAGCGGTGGACGGATCGGCAAGGACAGGTGGCATCCGGGCCTTGCGCTTGCGGCGTCGCCGTCGCGGAGGCGGAGGGCAGGGCAGCCGGGTTGTTTGCAGCTTTTCGTACTTCCGCGTGAAGTTTGCTCGGGTAGAAAGGGGTATAACGGCAGATCTCTGCGAGTTTGTACTTGGTTTGCATATTTATGCGTTTTGTTACGGCCTTAAAGGGGCTGGAGCCACCGCAGGCGAGTGCCGCGGCGAGCTCGGCGGCCACAGGCAGCGGGCGTGTTGGCGCGGGCGGGAGCGAGGCGCGGATGGCGGCGCGCCCGGCCGTCCAGAGCCTCACCCAGCCCGCCGGAGCCGCGCAGGCCGAGCCGAGCCGAGCGAAGCCGAACTCTCCGGCGCGCCGCTCGCCATTGATCGCCTCAGATACCAGTTATCAGCTCTGCATATTAGAGATGGCTGCATGTTGTACGGCGGGGTACTTGCCCCGATGACTCAGCGATAAGCACTTTGGCTCACCAGGAAGAAAGTCTCGGTGACGGGGAAGGTCGGCGCAGCTCGGGCGGGGGAGAGGGGCGTCTGGCGCTGCTGCGGGATGCGGGAGCGCCGTCTGGGATGCTGCCGCCCTGCCCTCGCCGGGATTACCCGAGGGAGGCAGGCATCGCTGTTTGCTCGCCAGAGGTGTGCCTTATCGCTGGCCCCGCCGATAATCCGCCGGGGCTTTCGCCGGCTGCCGTTGTCGAAGGAAGAGTCCTGCGCTCTCATTGCCTCAGACGAAGTGAACTCGGAACTCTGGCCCTCGTCCGGCGTCCGCTGTGGGCGTGACAGGATGAGTGGGTGACCTTGCTAGGCCTCGCAGGCGTCATTAACGGCCTTGGCTTTCGGCAGCATCACGCCCTCACCCTGCGGACGATACGCGTCGGTGTCTTGCGGAGGAGTCCTGCTTCGTCACGGAATTGATGGTGTGGCATCTCAGTCGCTTTTTCATGGGTGTGGATGGCAACCGGTGGAGTGCCTTCTCCTGTATCTTTCTTGTTATTTCTCTCTCCCTCTTCCCCTTCTCTTCTCTCTCTCTCCTCTCTCTCTCTCTCTCTCTCTCTCTCTCTCTCTCTCTCTCTCTTCTCTCTCTCTCTCTCTCGTCTCTCTCTCTTCTCTTTCTCCCCCTCCCTCTCCTCTCCCTCTACTCATCCCTCTCTCTCTCTCCTCTTCCCTCTCCCTCTCTCTTCCATCTCTCTCCCTCCTCTCCTCTCCTCTTCTCTCTCTCTTCTTTCCTCTCCACTCTCTCCTCTCTCACTCCTCTCTCTCCTCTCTGTTGTCGTTTTTCTTTCTCTCTGTTTGTTCCTTACTTTCTTTAATCTTCCTCCTGTGGTCTCGTTTCCTCTGTTTTGCTCTTCTCCCCTCTCTCCTCTCTTTCTATCCCTCTCTCTCTCTGCTCTCTCTCTTTCTCTCTCTCTCTTCTCCTCTCTCTCTCTCTCTCTTCCATTCTGTAATATTGGAAGTAATCAAGTGTCTTTCGACTTCTCATTTGCATCCTTCTGACTCTCTCTCCTATCTCCCTCCCCCTCCCTCTCCCTCTCCTCTCCTTCGTCTCTCTCCATGTCACGGAATGAGATGTCATGCCTCTCCTGTCATTCTGGATCATTTCCTCTCGCCTCATGATTTCTCCGCCGCAAGCTCTGTAGGCCATGAAGTTCTTTAGGGTCTCCTGTCTTGAGCTCTCCCCTTGGTCCCCTCGCCCTCTCTCTCTCTATGTTTGTCGTTTTTTTTTACCATTTTGCCTGCTACTGCGCGCTCCCCAGTGTGTTTTCCCTTTTTTTGCTATCTCTCTCCCTGTCTGTCTGGTTCCTTTCCGTTCTCCCGTTACTGTCGCGCCGACTCCTCCTAGGTACCCCTCTCTCTCGTCCCGTCTCGGTCCGTTTAAACCCGACATCTCTTTAACAGCTGGGTCTTTGGCTTCCTGGTCCGTCACATGCATCTGTTGTTCTCTGTTTCTCCCATTCTCTCTTTTCACTCTCTCACTCCCTTCAATACCTCGCTTGTCTTCTCTCTCTTTTCGTGTTTTTT
>NW_020872860.1:340887-351705 GCF_003789085.1 Penaeus vannamei
GTGGTAGGTCGTTCATTTCCCTCGTTGTGGTAGGTCTCATTCCCCTGTGTGGTAGTTCGTTCATTCTCCCTCGTGTGGTGGGTCGTTCATTCCCCGTGTGTGGGTCGTTCATTCCCTCGTGTGGTAGGTCGTTTCATTTCCCTCGTGTGGTAGGTCGTTCATTCCCCTCGTCGTTCATCCCTCGTGTGGTCGGGTGTGGTCGTTCTTTCCCCTCGTGTCATTCCCCTCGTGTGGGTCGTTCTTCTCCCCTCGTGGTGGTGTCTTTCGTTCCTCGTGTGGCAGATCGTTTCATTCCCTTCGTGTGGTGGGTCGTTCATTCCCCTCGTGTGGTAGGTCGTTCATTCCCCTCGTGTGGTGGTTCAGGTCGTTCATTTTCCCCTCGTGTGGTAGGGTAGGTCGTTCATTCCCTTCGTGTGGTAGGTCGTTCATTCCCTCGTGTGGTGGGTCGTTCATTTTCCCCTCGTGTGGTAGGTCGTTTCATTCCCCTCGTGTGGTGGGGTCGTTCATTCCCTTCGTGTGGTGGGTCGTTCATTCCCCTCGTGTGGTATTCCTCGTGTGGTATTCAGTGTGGTGGGTCGTTCATTCCCCTCGTGTGGTGGGTCGTTCATTCCCTCGCTCGGTGTGGTCGGTCGTTCATTCCCTCGTGTCGTTCATTCCCCTCGTGTGGTAGGTGTTCATTCCCCTCGTGTGGTGGGTCGTTCATTCCCCTCGTGTGGTAGGTCGTTCTTCCCCTCGTGTGGTGGGTCGTTCTTCCCTTCGTGTGGTGGTCGTTCATTCCCTCGTGTGGAGGTCGTTATTCCCTTCGTGTGGTAGGTCGTTCGTTCCCGTTCGTCATTCCTCGTGTGGTGGGTCGTTCATTTTCCCCTCGTGTGGTAGGCCGTTCATCCCTTCGTGTGGTGGGTCGTTCATTCCCTCGTGTGGTAGGTTCGTTCATTCCCCTCGTGTGGTAGGTCGTTCATTCCCTTCGTGTGGTAGGTCGTTCATTCCTTTCGTGTGGTAGGTCGTTCATTCCCTCGTGTGGTAGGTGTAGGTCGTTCATTCCATTTCCGGTGGTAGGTCGTTCATTCCCCTCGTGTGGTGGGTCGTTCATTCCCTCGTGTGGTGGGGTCGTTCATTTCCCCTCGTGTGGTAGGTCGTTCGTTCCCCTCGTGTGGTAGGTCGTTCATTCCTGTGTGGTAGGTCCGTTCATTCCCTTGTGTGGTAGGTCGTTTCGTGTCCCCCTCTGTGGTAGGTCGTTCATTCACTCGTCGTTCCCTCGTGTGGTGGGTCGTTCATTCCCCTCGTGTGGTAGGCCCCTTGACCATAATAGACGAAATTCACCACTGGTCGAAGGGCGGTCGTCGATAAAGCCAGCGGAATGCACGCTTGCATTTGCAACGGTGCTGCGTGAGGTTGCAGACCAGGGTGTGGCTACTGCGGGGTGTGTGCGTGTGTGTGCGTGCGTGCGTGCGTGTGTGCGTGTGTGCGTGTTTAGTATGTATATGTGTATGTGAGAGGCAGAGAGGAAACGGAGAGAGAGAGAGAGAGAGAGAGAGAGAGAGAGAGAGAGAGAGAGAGAGAGAGAGAGAGAGAGAGAGAGAGGAGAGAGAAGAGAGAAGAGAGATGAGAAAGAGAAAGAGAGGATGAGAGAGTGAAAGAGGATGTGAAAGAGAGAGAGTGAGATTAAGAGTGAGAGTATTAGAACGATCCTTTGTAAATATGAGTAAGGGTATAGATATGAGGTTGTATGAGCGCGAGAAAGAGTTACAAGCATAAACGTCAATGAGAACAAGTGTGCGTGTGATTGCGTGCGAGTAGGAGAGAGTAGGTGGGGGTGGGGCTGTCTACCAAGCACAGCACGAGCACGAGGTCGGGCGACGCGAGGAGGAGGGTGTGGCGAGCGCGGCGGCGGAGTGGTGTATGGCCGAGTAGGGAGCGCGGGATGGTAGTCTTGAGAAGCGAGGTATTGATTCATCCCCTGGTAGCACGGCTGCCGCGGGTTGCTCCTTAAAGACGACTTTCTGGCCCCGACCGCCGCCTGCCATCCAGCGGGCCGCACGTCCGGACCGCTTGTTCGCGAGGGGGGGGGGGGAGGTAGCGTTCACCCAAGGTCGCGAACCGGGCCAGCGCTCATCGAGGGGCGTTCAACGGGCCGGTTTGGGACCCTCGCTGGCCAAGGGCTTCATTTGAGGGACTTGTGGCAGCCCGCTCCCCCGGTCTCCCTCCCCGTGTTGGGTCTGGTTCGTACCCTGAGCTCGGGTGGAGAGGCCGGCGAATGAATGAATGGGTCGGGGAGTCGGAAGGGTGAATGAGCGGCTGGAACGACGTGGATGCTGTTTGTATTCCGGGTTGGCGGGAGGTGTGGATGAGGGCGGCGCGGCGCTTGCTAAATGGATAATTGGATATCAGGTTAGCGCCACTTTATCGTGTGCTGAATGGATGTTAGTGTGAGAGGATAATTGCGATGATTACTTAAGACTGTAGCGATGTCAGCTGGCAGCTACAGGAACCACCTGAAGAAGAGCAGCGTTTAAGTCCTTGTGGCATTTTTGTGTTTACATATGTTTACGCGTGTGCTGGCGTGCGCGCGAGCTCTTATATATACTTTTAAGATGTACACATTCACTTAGTTTGTTTTTGGTATATATGTATCATTGTAACTGATTTTCATGGGGTGTGTAAAGAAGACATACACATTCTTTCCCCTTCTCTCTCTCTCTCTCTCTCTCTCTTCTCTCTCTCTCTCTCTCTCTCTCTCTCTCTCTTCTCTCTCTCTCTCTCTCTCTTCTCTCTCTCTCTCTCTCTCCCTCTCTCTCTCTCTCTATCTTCTCCCTCTCCTCCCTCTCTGTCCCTCTCCCTCCCTCTCCTCCCTCTCTCCCTCCCTCTCTCCCTCTCTCCCCCTCTCCTCCCCCTCCTCCTTCCCCCATTCTATAATTCACATTCCCTCCTTAAGCTTAACCAAAACAAATGCAGCTTATTAACTATCTTTTTTTTCTCCTCCGCTTTCAGGATTATTCACGAGTCTGGGTTCACGAGCGAAGACTTCAAGCAGTACCGGCCGGTGGTTTACTCCAACACCATCCAATCGCTGGTGGCCATTCTCCGAGCCATGCCCAACCTCGGCATTTCCTTCGGTAACAACGAGCGGGAGGTGAGTGTTGGAGAAGAGCCGGCTGCCGGTTTATTTTGGATTTATTTGTTTGTTTTCTGATTGGTAGTTTTGTTTTTTTTGGGTCGTTTTTATTTTTATTTGTTTGTTTATTTTCTGATTGGTAGTTTTGTTTTTTTGGGTCGTTTTTTTATTTTTTTTTTGTTTGTTTATTTTCTGGTGGTGGTTTGTTGGGTCGTTTTTTTTGCGTGTAGTTTGGTTTGATTTTCTTTTTTACTGTGATTTGTTTGGGAATTAGAGGGTGTAGTTAGTTGAGTAGCAGACTGCATGTTTGGTAATCACAGGTTGTAGTTTGCCAGTTAATCATGGCGTGTAGTTCGATAATCCTTAACCAGTAATTATCTCGACTTTCTCTAGAAAAAAAAATCCCTTTCGGTCCCACTATTTTAAGCAGCCGTTCCACATTCAAATGAAATCTGCATTCGAAGTACGAGCGACGTCTGCTTAAGCCCGCCGATCCCCGACGTGCGCACGCTCTCGCAGGTGCTTACTCACTAACACGTCCCTTCACGACACGCGCGGGATAAGCTCGTGTTGGATGACGTCACGGCTTTGCATTTGTGAACAGCGTTTGCACACGACCCGCATCCGAAAGAGGAAAAATGGGTTTGATAAATTTCGTTCATACATGGAGGAAAGTGTGAATTAAAAGCTCATGGGAAAGATGAGCGAATTACGGGAAAAAAAAAGGAATAAAAGATGGCCGACTGCTCTCATCCTCTCCCAATCCAGACAAAAAAATAGTAAAAAACGTAAAAAAATCGATTAAGAAAATGGAAAAAAGACGAGCAAAGAAATCTCAAAGTAAAAGATGAAAAAAAAGAAGAGATAAAAGGGACGCGGCAAGAAGGAGAAGCCGAGAGAAACTTGCTATGGATATTTTCTTTTGACAAGAGTTGACAGCTGGCGAGGGGAGAAGTGAAGGGCGACTCTGGAAGGGCTTCGAAGGGGAGGGAACTTGGACGACTTGTTAAGGGGAGAAAATAGAAAATGTAGAATGAAGGAGAGAGGAGAGGAGAAGGATGAGAGGAGAAGGAGGAATGAGAGGAGAAGGAGAAGGAGAAGGAGGAGGAGGAGAAGGAGACGGAAAAGGGTGAGAAGGAGAAGAAGGAAAAGGGGGAGAAGGATAAGGAGAAGGATGAGAAGGAGAAGGGTGAGAAAGAGAAGGAGAAAGATTATAAGGAGGACGAAAAGGAAGAGGAAGACGAGGAAGAAGTGGGAGACCGGATAGAAAGAGAAGGGAGGAGATTAACAGTATATAGTAGAATGAGAGAGAGGTGGAGAGAAAGATAAATAGAGAGAGATAAAGAAAGAGGGAGAGAGAGAAAGAGAAAGAGAAAAAGAAAAGAGAGAGAAAGAGAAGAGAGAGAGAGAGCAGCAGCAGCGAACAGAGGAGACAAGGTAGCGAGAGGAAAAGGGGGGGGGCGGCCGTCTCTTATCAAGCAGCAGCGTGCCATATCAAGGGAAGGAATCTCATGCATTGCTGTGCGAAAGGTTATGCTCGGCTAGCTGGGCGGAGGAGGAGGAGGAGGAGGAGGGAGGAGGACCACCGGTGGGCGGCAGAAAAACGGTGGGCGGGCTGTGCAGGAGGCAGGGTGAGAGTGCCTGTAGGAGGCGGGGTGAGGGTGGGCGGGCTGTGTGCAGGAGTGAGGGTGGGCGGCTGTGTGCAGGAGGCGGGTGAGGCGGGTAGGAGGCGGGGTGAGGTGGGCGGGGCAGGAGGGGAGTGAGGGTAGGCGGGGTGAGGGTGGGCGGGCTGTCCAGGAGTCAGGGTGAAGGTGGGCGGGATGTGCAGGAGGCTGAGTGAGGCTGGGCGGTCTCAGGATCGGGGGAAATTGAGGAAGGGGGAGGGGGAGGAGGGATGCACATGCAGTGGGGAAATTTGGAAAGGGCGGGGAAGGAAGAGAGGAGTGGTTCATGGGTGGAGTTTGTTAGGAAATTTACTCTCCGCGTGGGGGGGGGGGGGGGAATGGGCCGAAACTTCTCCCCTGTCGACGGGGTTCCATCGTCGCACAGGGAGTGGGGATGATGGAAAATTGCTCAGGGAGTGGGGAAAAACGAGGCTCGGAGTGGGGACGCTGGAAAGTTGCACAGGGAGTGGGGACGCTGGAAGGTTGCACAGGTAATGGGAGAAAACGAGGCTCGGAGTGGGGACGCTGGAAAGTTGCACAGGGAGTGGGGACGTTGGAGAGTTGCACAGGGAATGGGGACGCTGGACAGTTGCCCAGGTAATGGGGAGAACGAAGCTCGGAGGTTCCTCGTCGCGGGGACGGTTGCTCGCGCGGGGAATGGGGAATTTAAATGAGAAGACGAAAAAGAAAAAAAGTCCAAACTACACCGAAACTTCGAGAGGCAAAAGATACAGTACACAGGGAATGGGGAAGAATACACCGTGGACAGAATAATCAAATACGTTACAAAGAAAACAAAGAATAACAAAAAAACACTTAATAGGTAAATAAGTAACGAAATAAAAGAACACAAAGGGAGACACGAATTCATTACAAAGAAAGAAAGAAAGAAACAAAGAAAACACACTTAATAGGTAAATAAGTAACGAAATAAAAACCACAAAGGGAGACACGAATTCATTACAAAGAAAGAAAGAAACAAACAAACAAAGAAAACACACTTAATAGGTAAATAAGTAACGAAATAAAAAACCACAAAGGGAGACACGAATTCATTACAAAGAAAGAAAGAAACAAACAAAGAAAACACACTTAATAGGTAAATAAGTAACGAATAAAACCACAAGGGAGCACGAATTCCGCTCATAATACCGCCCAATTACACCGGCAGAGACAAACCCGAGAGGAGAGGGGGCGGGGCGTTGCGCAGTGTCCTAAGGAGAGAGAGAGTACCATGACACGCCATCATCCAACCCCCCCCCTCCTCCTCCTCCACCCCACCCCCCTCGTACCCGGCTCAACATACCTATTGCAACATACGGCCGTGTGAATGAGATTAATTAGCTTACCTTGCAACCCCCGCGCTCGATGCACACGTGTATCTAGGCTACTGTCGTTTAGGGATTATTTTCTCTCTTTCTCTTCTCTTTTTCTCTCTCTTTTCTCTCTTCTCTCTCTTTCTCTCTCTTTCTCTCTTTCTCTTCTTTCTCTTCTCTCTCTCTTTCTCTCTCTCTCTCTCTCTTCTCTCTCTCTCTCTCATCTCTCTCTCTCTCTCTCTCTCCTCTCTCTCTCTCTCTCTCTCTCTCTCTCTCTCCTCTCTCTCTCTCTCTCTCTCTCACTCTCTCTCCTCTCTCTCTCTCTCCTCTCTCTCTCTCTCTCTCTCTCTCTCTCTCTCTCTCTCTCCTCTCTCTCTCCCCCTCTCTCTCTCACCCTCTCTCTCTCCCTCTCTCCTCTCTCCCTCCCTCCCTCCCTCCCTCCCTCCCTCCCTCCCTCCCCCTCCCTCTCCCTCTCCCCTCTCCCTCCCTCTCCTCTCCCTCTCTTCCCTCCCCTCTCCCTCCCCTCTCCCTCTCCTTCTATCCCTCTCACTTCTCTTTTCTCTTTCTTATTTCCTTTTTTCCTTTTTTATACGAACAAAGGACGCTTCCATGGTTACCGCTTACCGCTCTTGTCGAGGCGCGACCCGACAAAGGGAGGAAAATGAATGAGCCGTATAAAATTATTCTGGAATCGTTAAAAAAAAACGGTCTTTTATGCGTGGTTGAGGGAAATGGTGAGGTGGGGGGGGAGGAGGAAGGAGGAGGAGGAAGAGGAGGGAGGAGGAGGAGGAGGAGGAGGAGGGGGAGGGAGAAGAGGGAGGAGGAGAGGGGGAGGAAGGGAGGAGAGGAAGAGAGGAGGAAAGGGGAGGAGGAAAATAGGAGGGAGGAGGAGGGGAGGAGTCACGTCACAGTATCGATTTTTATATTATTATTATTATTACTATTAGTAGTAGTAGTAGTGGTAGTAGTAGTAGTAGTATCATTATCATTACTACCTTCAACATTATCATTATTATTATGATTATCATTATTATCACTATCATTATCATTATCATGTATTTCTGTGTGAGACTATTCTTTCGTTGTAAAGTATGTAGTCATATGTAAGTCTATCTGCCTACACATAGCCTGCACTTCATACATACATACATACGTTTCACTCACAACTGCCTGTTTTTTGCCGACAGGAATTCTGTCTGGGTTTGGATGTTTTTTTTTCTCTTCTTCCACCTCTCCCTCTTCCGCCTTTATCTCTCTCTCTCTCTACCTCTACCTCTACTTCTACTGCTTCTCATTCGTTCTTCTTCTTCTCTCCTTTTCTATTTAATTATACTCTTTTCTCTCTACTCTACTAACTACTACTACTACTACTACTATTACTACTACTACATTCTTCTTCTGCATTTTTCTTCTTCCTTTTTCTTTTTTATTTATTTTCTCTTTTTCTTTATTCTTCTTCATTGTCGTCTTCATCTTCTTCTTCTTCTTCTTCTCTCCCTTTTCCTTCTTTGTCTCGTCAAGGGTGTCTTCAATCCCCGCTCGTTTGACTCTTATTTTCTTGCGTGTTTTTCCCGTAATTTTCCTTCTTGCGTTGCCTCTTCTCCTTTGTTCCCTTATTTTTCCTTTCCTCTCATCCACTTATTTCTCTGCGCTTCATTTACCGTTACTTTCCCTTCTCTCCCTACTCCTCCCATTCCCCACCCCTCCTTTCTCCTTCCCTTCCTCTTTCTTCCCCTACGTTCCTTCATCTCCCTGTACCTTCTTTTCTTCTCGCCCCCTTTTATCTCTTTCTCCTCCTCTTCTCTCTCTCTCCTCCCTTTCCTCTCCTTCTCTCTCTCTCTCTCCTCTCCTCTCCTCTCCTCTCCTCTCCTCTCTCTCCTCTCCTCTCCTCTCCTCTCCTCTCCTCTCCTCTCCTCTCCTCTCTCTCCTCTCCTCTCTTCCTCTCCTCTCCTCTCCTCCCCTCCACATTTTATATTTCGTGCGCGGAAAGTTTTTCTTTTCATTAAAATTCTTGTGTAGCGTTTTTTACCCTCTCTTGGGTGGTTTGCCGCGGATTGTGCTGTGATAGCAATAACAGAGTTGTTTTTGTTAAGAGTTAGGCTAAAAACCCGATGTCGGTGATGATAATTACGATTATTATTTTAACGATGAGGTCGGGGCTTAATTAGCGGCTTAATCACGGAGGCGGAAAGAAATGTTGATCAAAGGAAAGATTAAAAGGTAAAAGAATTAAGGTTTTGATATCCCAATTTTGCCGGCCCGAGGCGCACGTTGCAATGGAATGAATGCCCAGTTAGCCACATTTCCTAATGTAAATAGGCAGGTTAGCTCTGTCCAGGGTACAAATGCACTCGCAAATATGCAATTTCAACACTATCAGATGCAAATAAACTCGTTTTTGCAATCGTTGAAAATATACGTTCATAGATCGCTGCTGCGTTTGCACTTTTGATAGGTATCAACATGACTGTATTTGAAAATGAAATCAGCTGATTCCCATGGCTGTATTTGAAAATGAAATCAGCTGATTTTCATGGTTGTATTTGAAACTGAAATCGGCTGATTCCCATGGCTGTATTTGAAAATGAAATCAGCTGATTCTCATGGCTGTATTTGAAAATGAAATCAGCTGATTCTCATGGCTGTATTTGAAATGAATCAGCTGATTCTCATGGCTGTATTTGAAACTGAAAATTCTCATGGCTGTATTTGAAATGAAATCAGCTGATTCTCATGGCTGTATTTGAAACTGAAATCAGCTGATTCTCATGGCTGTATTTGAAACTGAAATCAGCTGATTCTCATGGCTGTATTTGAATATGAAATCAGCTGATTCTCATGGCTGTAAACTGAAATCAGCTGATTCTCATGGTATTTGAAATGAAATCAGCTGATTCTCATGGCTGTATTTGAAAATGAAATCAGCTGATTCTCATGGCTGTATTTGAAACTGAAATCAGCTGATTCTCATGGCTGTATTTGAAACTGAAATCAGCTGATTCTCATGGCTGTATTTGAAATGAAATCAGCTCATGCTGTATTTGAAAAATCAGCTGATTCTCATGGCTGTATTTGAAATGAAATCAGCTGATCTCATGCTGTATTTGAAAATGAAATCAGCTGATTCTCATGGCTGTATTTGAAAATGAAATCAGCTGATTCTCAAATCTGATTCTCATGCTGTTTGAAACTGAAATCAGCTGAGCTCAGCTGATTCTCATGGCTGTATTTGAAAATGAAATCAGCTGATTTCATGAATTTGAAACTGAAATCAGCTGATTCTCATGGCTGTATTTGAATATGAAATCAGCTGATTCTCATGGCTGTATTTGAAACTGAAATCAGCTGATTCTCATGGCTGTATTTGAAAATGAAATCAGCTGATTCTCATGGCTGTATTTGAAAATGAAATCAGCTGATTCTCATGGCTGTATTTGAAATGAATCAGCTGATTCTCATGGCTGTATTTGAAACTGAAATCAGCTGATTCTCATGGCTCAGCTGATTGGCTGAAAATGAAATCAACTGATTCCCATGGCTGTATTTGAAAATGAAATCAGCTGATTCTCATGGCTGTATTTGAAACTGAAATCAGCTGATTCTCATGGCTGTATTTGAAAATGAAATCAGTTGATTAAAATAGGTGAGGGTGTCAAGAGACGAGGATGATTGTAGGGTTAAATACTGTGTTTATGATCTTGCAAAAACACGTGATGGATATTTATACTGTGTCACATTCCGGCGTGTTTACGTGGAGTTAGTTTACGGCGTTTTAATTCACCACCGTTGTATGGAATCGCCGTTTTGTACATAGGATTGACCCCTTTGTCTGAGGAAGTGTACGTATGTGCGGCCAAACCCAGGCTGAGCTAAGGAACGACTTTGCTTGGTCACGATGTCTTTCTTTGCCTTTGTAACTGGAGAACAGCATCCTTCTCCTCTCATCTCCTCTCTCCCCTCCCCATTCCTTCCCTCCTCTACTCTCCTTTCTTCTCCTTTCTCTCCTCTCTTCCTCTCCTCTTCTCCTCTCTCTCCCCCTACTCTCCCTCTCTCTCTTCTCTTTCCCCTCCTCTCCTCTCCTCTTCTCCCTCCTCTCCTCTCACCCCTATTATACTCTCCTCTCCCTTCCTCTATCTCTCTCTCCCTCCTTTCTCCCCTTCTCTGCTCTCCTTCCCTCCTCTCCTCTCTCCTCTCTCCTCTCCTCTCCTCTCTTCTCTACTCTCATCTTCTCTACTCTCATCTCTCTCTTCCTTCTTTCCTCCTCCTCTCTACTTTTTAAAATCAGTCGATCATCTTAAATCCGTCGAAAACTCCCTCCTTCCTCGCGGGCAGCAGGCAGATGTTTCTTTAATTGGAGGCGAGGTCAGGTCGAGAAAAGGTCACCTGGACTTTTATTCAGTCTCTCCGAAAGTATTCATTTATTTATTTATTTACGTGGAGTGGCAGGCTGTGGGTTCACTCTAAATGTAATTGTGATTGCTATTTCGCCCAGCTAGGACCCCCTACACACACACATGAACAAACATCACATATTGACACACACACACACATTCACAAACACACACAAGAAACACATACACAATCATGACACAACCAAGACACTCACACAAGCTCCGACACTCACACATCACATGACGTACTCACACACCTCAACACTCCACGTCGTGATGACACCGTGGTCTCCACTCACACTCACACACTAGAGTGTGCAGCTCACACCCACACA
>NW_020872860.1:364305-371805 GCF_003789085.1 Penaeus vannamei
GGGGTGGACTGTACCGTCAGGACATGTGAAGGTTGTCATGCATACAGTCTCTTTTGAAAACAACCAGTAAGTGGGATTAATACTCAAGTAAGCATGATCAGGAGAGATGGTTTGTGGGAGGAGGAGGAAAAGAGGAAATGGAGGAGGAGGAAAAGAGAAAGTAGAGGAGGAAAAAAGGAAGTGGAGGAGGAGGAGGAGGAGGAAAAGAAGGAAGAGGAGGAGGAGGGAAGGAAGGAAGAGGAGGTAAAGAGGAGGAGGAACAGGTGGAGGAGGAGGAGGAGGAGGAGGAGTAGGAGGGAGGAGGAGGAGGAGGAGGAGGAGGGAGGAGGAGGAGGAGGGAGGAGGAGGAGGAGGAAGAGGAGGGATGGGAGTTTGAGGAGGAGAATGAGAAGGAAAAGAAGAAAATGAAGAAGAAGAAGGAGGAATGGGAGTAGAAAAAGAAAGAGGAGGGGTCAGTGGAGAAGGAGGAGGAGATGTAGGAGAAGGAGGAAGAGGAAGAGGATAGGAGGAAGGAAAAGAGGAGGAGGAGGAGGAAAAGGAGGAGGATAGGAGGCAGGAAAAGAGGATGAGGAAGAGGACATGAGGAAAAGGAGGAGGAAATGCAGCAGAAAGAGGAAGAGGAGGAGGAGAGGAGGAGGAGGAAGAGGAGGAGGAGAAGGGGGAGGAGGAGGAATAGGAGGAAAGAAAATAGAAGATGGAGGAGGAAGAGGGGGAAAGAAGAGGGAGAAAGAGGTGGAGGAGGATGGGAAGAGGAGATTAAAGGAGAAGGAGCAAGAGATGGGAAGAGTGGAGGCAGAGGAGGAGGAGGAAGAGCAAGAGGAGGAGTAGGAAGAGGAAGAGGAGGAGGATATGGAGGAGGAGGTGATGGAGGAGGAGAAGGAGAAGAAGGAAGAGGAGGAGGAGGAGGAGGAGGAGGAGGAGAGAGGAACGGAATCTTCCTTCACCATATCAGTACATGCAATGAAATAAAAACAGATAACAAAAAAAAAGGTTAAAATTAAAGCCTCTCCACTGTGATAAATAAATAACTGAAAACTGGTTAGTCACATTACTAGCTTCTTGTTTTGAAATATTTCAGGTATGATTAATCAAAACACTAAAAGCATAATTGCGAATCAACTGCAAAGAAATCTTGGGAAAAGCTAGTACATACCCAGATAATAACAAGGCAGGGAAGTAATTCTGCCATTTATAACAAATACTCAAAATGAATGAAATCTCATAGCTGTTCCCACATAATCAGACTGGAAAGACAATGCAAAAAAAAATACCCTCCAATTAAAGCAGCAATAGGTTATTCTAAACAAAGCTTTGTGATTTATAACTTATGGATCCTCTACTTGATCTGAAAGTAATTTTTTCAATATATTTGGCTGATTGAGCATCAAAATATCTACTAATACTTAGCAAGCAGTATGAACAATTGTATCACAATTTACCAAAATTAATAGAATATGCATCTAAATTACCAATTCCTCATGCAGAATCAATCTTGTGCAATAACCTTAACCCCACAGCATTAATCATGCATAAAGTAAGGAAATCATAATGATTTGTTACAAAACTAGGACATTGCACTCTATCTACTTGAAGGAAGATTTCTAATATAATATTCGTTTTTTTCCAAAGTGGACCACCATAACAAAGACATTACCAAACCAACATCAAACTTCTCCATTTCTTATCCCTTAACTAGGAAGCATCAAAATGTAACAAATCTTTTAGACACAAAAATAGTAAGCGGGATACTGTTCTGGGACACAAAAACAACACTCTTTTATTCCCATGATTTCCTTTACCCAAAGTGAGCACTTTTCTCTACTCATCACTAACCACAGAACTCCTCATCCGAGCCATCGGGACAATCCTTGTTGGAATCACAGCGTTTATCCTTGTGAACGCAGCCTGACATGTCTCCACAAATGAACTCATACCATTCACATGACGGAGGAACTTCAATGCGTGTCAAGACAAGAGGATCACATATTATTAAAGATATTATATAAAAAAATTATGGAAAAGAAAAACATTGAACTGTTATATAGCTGGCGACATATTTCAGGCACAGAGCTAAAAAAATCATGTTGTCATTGATAGCATAAGCATGTTGATACAAAGTTTCACTATAATAAGCCTAGAGTTACTATTCAACACTTGAAAGCTGTACTGTAACAAAACTTTCTTTTTGCTTCTTCATAAATTTATAATTAAAAGCAAACAGTTCTTTTCTTGCTGACAATAGAACTTTTCCATATAAAAAAAAAGCAGCAATCAAACACAAGCAGTGCAAACCAGACATTAGCAAATTATCAGTATGGATAACATACCTGCTACACAAATATTTTTCTTATTTTCTGAGCATATTTTATTTCATAAAATAGCTGCCTTATCTGTACTGAAAAACAGATTTCACATTTCTGTAATAAACTTCTTTTCGTTTAACCTTTTTCCTCTGCTTATAGTTATTCTCTATTTTCAACAGTATTATCTAATGTACTTATTATTCAACTAGTGGCCAAGCAACCTGAAAAGAAAACCTGGACAAAGAAACAAAAAAGAAGGTTAATACGAACTGTCATGATTCTCATCTCTTCACACTGACCTGGCCGGCATGAATCACCAGGCACATTGGGGTTGCCCTCATAACCGCTGGCGCAGACCTCGCAACGCCGCCCTTGGTAGCCCTGGAGGCAATTACAAGTCACCTGGCCATCACTGTCCAAGAAGCACGTGGAGCTAAATCTGTGGAGAAGAAAAGAGAAAATGAAGAAGGAATTTGTGAAGTCAAAACAGTTATTGTCATGCATAAGTAATTCTCAACAAGAAACCAGAATGGCTGAATATGTAGAAAAGGAATAGGAAAAATGATTAGATAAATAAAGGGGAATAAAAAAAAAAGAAAAAAAAAACATAAATAGTACAATATATGAAAAATACTGACAAATGCAATCCTAACAGGGAATATTGTAATCAACTTTATGAACTAATCACCATCACCAAAAACAGTTTCAATTTCTTTATCAACAGAATGATGATCATCCCTCCAGAGGACTAATAGCAAACTAAAATCTCTCTCTCTCTCTACATTTCATAATATACTGACATATCTATCTTGCCTGTTACAACCTAATATTCTGTCAATGAATTCTTTATCAGGAAAATTATCTAGCAATTAAATATTTACCATCCAAAATTTGTATTTCTATCACACAAAAAAGCCTATAATTCCAAAATAAAGTAAAATTCTCTGTTTAATGGTGGATAATCCACAATCATATCTGCACAGATTTTTTTGAAAATTAGTCATATTGCTAACCACTTTATTTAACTATAAAATAACCACTTTTTTGTTTTGTTTTGTTTTTCTTAATCTTTAAAAGTCTATTGATGAATTCTGTCCTAGAAAAAAAAACTGAATTTTAGGAGATAATATCTCCATAATTATCTTTAAGAAGTAATACTGCTATTCCATCTTTACAGCTAATTTGTTAAATACTGTCAGACATATGTGCCTTTCAGACATCTTAAAAATGTGTACTTCAGCTTAACAATAATGTATAACCATGTATAATAAATCTGCTGTACCTTATAGAGAGAGAAAAAAGGAAAAAAAAAGAAAAAAAAACACACACAACGATTGATACTTAAAAGACAGAGAAAAGAAAAGAAATGTAGTAAAGAAAAAAATCTAGACTCTACCTGCAAATCCAGGTTAAAAAAGAAATAGTTTATAAAAGATAATGTATCAATATATGTAAATAACAGAAATATAAATAAGCAATCCAACTATCGGGAGCTTTGTACCAAAGAAAAATGACAAACCTTAAATAAAGTAAAACTCACTGGTTGGTGGGTGTTGTGAGCGGACAAGGGCATGGCAAGCAGGGAATACCATTGGCTGGGTCTCCATACTCTCCAGGGCGGCATTCAACATCTGGCACACAACGTCCAAGCCAAGGTCCATCAGAAACACGCTTGTAGTTGGGAGCACAATCCTGGGAACATTGACAAATTATTATTTTCTATATGCCAATATACAAAAACAACTCCAGCATGATATGACCCTTTTTTATATACAAAATGCCAAAATGTGACTACCATCCTATAGCAATGCATGCAATGCTAAATCCACAAAGCAAATAAGCATAATCATTATCAAAATCTAGTCATGAGTCTAAGAAGAGTATTCTATGATGGTACAATTACTCAGTTTAAAGAAAAGACTAACCTGGCAAGACAATCCTACATAGCCTGTTGGGCAACGGCACTCTTCTACCAACACAGCTCTTCCCTGGGTATTATCATGAATGACAGCAGTATCCATTTGAACTTCTGAGAGCGTAGACACTACATAGTAAGCATCAGTGTACAGTGCTCTGAAAAGGTATCATCGTCACAATTAAATATATAAACTTTAATCATGTACAAAGCATAAAAATATGCATAAAGTAATAATAAAAATATCTTTACAAAATCATAATGATGTCAACTGAAAGAGATACTTAATAAAAGCTGTAAACCATTATTCTATTCATTATATCACATCTTTTTAGAAGTAAAAGTCTTTATACTGATAATTTTCATCCAAAAATAAATGCCTAATTGATAGAATAACTAAAATCATACTGACAGCAACACACATTTACAAACTTTATGGTATACAAGCAATGGACTAGTTAAATCAGAACTTCAACAAGATATAAGGAATACAAAAAAAAGGAAAGGAGGAGAAAAAAGGAACATAAAACATGAGAAAAAGATCAAGAAAAAAAAATATATATATATGAACACCAAAGAAACAGCAATAAAAGAAAACTGAAATAATGAAAAAGGTCATTGACACATACCGAATCAGTAGTAATTCAATATTCTCAAGCACCATCATGATTTCTTCTCTGTTTGCCGGCTCTTGGCTCTGAACAATTTGTCCGCGGCCAACTACACGCTTGAACCACTGACCAATCTCAAACCTTACATCCACTTGGTTTTCGAAGTCAGGCTTGAAGTCTCCATCATGAACATGCATGAGTGTGATGTCATTACCCTAAAGAAAAATAATAATAAATAAATAAAATCTTGAAAATAGTAATATTAATGATAATAGTAATTACTTTGATTTCAATTCTGCCAACCTCTTTCATGTGTTATTTATCTTCTTTTCCTTATTACATTCATTCATTCTTTTCTTTCTTTTATTTTGCTTTAAATCAGCCAACCCCTTTTTTTGTTAAAGCTAAAATGAAAAACAATGCACATTCACACACTATAATGAAAAGTAACAGACTGAGTGAGCATTATGATATTGAAATTAGTTTAGAGAAGAGAAATACGATTACTAGCAAAAGTGCACAGCAGCATCCACAGTGTAGTGCTGTAACAAATCATAAATTTACAGGGGTAGTCCTGGTTGTTAGATCCCATGTCAGATTATTTCATGATGTAACATTGGCAAAAGCACCATAGCTAGGTAAGAGTTTTAGCTTTCTGCATCAACTGGACCTACTTATACCTGTGATTTCTGTTTTTTTTTATCTATACTTGTTTTTTAGTTTAAATAGAAAAATAAACTAAACAACAAAGCTACATGAGGAAATTGCACAGATATTCTGGTGCATGCAAAAATGACTGTACTGTGGAACATAACAATCTTGTTACATGATTACCCAAACCCAGTCAGTGACACATGTCATGTTTTGTGATGCTGTGCATTGCCTATTGAACTAGTCTAAATGTAACATCCAGCAATGGAAAGGTTTAAGTTAAGGCTTTCTTCCAGTATGTAATAGTTCCTAATATATGCTTAATGATATATGAAAAATGAACAACATTGAAAAATATATGAAACTATTGTTTTTTTTTCACTTGGTAGAAATTCCTTATGCTAAATTTTATGTCCAGCCTCAAATCTTTTGTTTTCCTTGGAAAGGGCATTTCAATACCAATGGCAATTCTCAAACAATTTGAAAACTAAGGTTTATTTCTGAACAAGGAATTTCTAAGCATAATCACTATGAAAAAAATAAACTTGGGAGGAAGCTCTGCTACCCCCCATAAAAAAAAGCTATCTCAACTATTCTCTGCATAACAAAAATCATAAAGCTTTATAAAGTCATTTACTTTTAAGAGAAAAAATAATAATAATATTTTCAGGGGACATAATAACAAATGATGGCTGTCAAGCACAAAAGGTGAAGCCAGAACAGTCACATCAAAACGGAAAACAATTTTTTTTTTGGCACACATTATCAACAGCATTGTATGGATAAGAATCTTAGACACTAGACAATAGAAAAGAGAATAAATGCTATCCAAATAAAGTATTCGCAAAGGTAGAGTTTTCATAAAAATATCTTTGTGTATGAAAAAATAAAATAGTAAAGAAGAGAAAATGAGGGTATAAAGTTTCTTATTAATAATATACCTGAGAAAGTTAAAGTTTTGGGGGGCAAATAACACCACAATGAATCATCATTTTAGCCTACATAGTTCTCTTCAAAAAATGAAAAAGCCTAGAAATACATGAGTAAGGAACATCCCAAGCACCAGTGAATGTTCTCCATAAGATGGAAGGCAGGAGAGGAATGTAAACAACTGCAGAACTCCAACATTCTTCACAGGCTGTGGTCTATAAGAAGAGGAAGAAGTTTCATAGCTCTGTGGAAGCTCCCTGTTCAACCTACCACCATGATCACATCTGGTCCCTTGATAGTCTGTGAAGCAACAGTGCTGGAATACTTGATCTTGTATCTAAGGTATCCACCATATGATGTCAATTGCTGGCCCTTGTGACTATCAGGAAGGGAGAAATACACAATGAGGTCACTGGGGCCCTCCAGCTTGGATCTGTCGACATTGAGCTGAAAAAAGGGAAAAATAATTTGCTTCACATTCTTAACAGAAATATATAGAAAAGCAAATGAGATTGAATTTATAAATACAATACTAACAATAAGATAACATAAACACATAAACTAAAATTTAACAAAAATTACCAAGCCTTCAGCAAAAAATAATCTATCTTATACAAATGAAAGATTTTTAATAACAAAGAAAGAAGAAAAGTTACCTGGACTGCATTAGATGACTGAGGACTGAGGAAGCGTGAGGATTGTTGATACTGTTTTGTACGCACTATATAATTGCCCTTGAACTGGTCTTGATTAACTCCTATCAGCTGATATGAATCATTAGCAGGAGGAGGTAACTGCAAAGAGAAAATCACATTTAGAAATCTCATATATATATATATATATATATATATATATATATATATATATATATATATTCATGATACTGCTTTGCAATACTTATACTAACCATACACTCCAACATCATAAACAAATAATGAATTCCACAAAATTTTCTAGTGATACCTAATTTTTTACCTGAGTAATATATCTGTCTGTGGAGTAGCACTGTTCTGTGGCCCCAAAGCAGAAGCATGTGAGGCACTCCTCTGCAGTAACAGCACCTGCGTTGAAGAGAGGTGGCTGACACTGT
>NW_020872860.1:411805-414305 GCF_003789085.1 Penaeus vannamei
TGGCTTCTGATCATGCATATCTTTTTATCCTCTTTTGGCCATCTTTAAAACAAAATGCACTTGACCAGCACCTGTACAGTTAGAGTGTGGCTAAAGACTATACAGACAGTATCAAACATCATTCCTGGTCTCTACAGTGATATCAAACCATAGAAAAATGCCAGAGAGGATGACAGGTTCAGTTAAAAAACATGAAATTATACTTCCTTGGTTCTCCATATTCAATCTGATTTTGAAAACTCAGTATGACAAGACAGAGATCTAACCTTAGGTAAAACAATAAAATGAAAATAAAATCCCACTCACATATCTGCCATTGCACTGAATAAATAAATGGCTAAGAACTTTCTATTCACAAGCAAGTTGCTAGTGAAAATGCAGATAAAAAGAAAATGTTGACTTACCACAGCCTTGTTCATCAGAACCATCCCTACAGTCTGGTCTACCATCACAACGCCCATATTCACTGATACAGAGGCCACTGGACACACAGGTGAATTCATTGGGTCCACAAGCTGAAGAATCAAAAATGATGAATATGCAAATAAATGTATTCAGTATACACAAATCATAATACAGTACAAAAAGTCTCCCCCACAACATTTTCGTAAAAAAATAAAATAATATAAATAGGTAAATAAAACATGTAGCATGAGCAAAATCAGGCCTTCAGCATAACTTGAAAATAATGATGCAAATCATTTACAAATTAGAACACATCTAATCATCTGAAACTAAACATCAATTTCATTAGAAGAGAATGGTGTTAGAAGCTGTTCCATGGATCTGTTCCATTACATTAATGGCATGCTTTCCCATGAAAACTTAGAGCAAAAGACATAATGGACGATACATATACATATACGTGTATATACTTATATTTTTTCCAACAACCAAACTCAATAACTTCCTTACATAAAAAAATGAATTCTACATATGCATACACACACACATGTATGCACATACAATCAGGCACACACACACACACACACACACACACACACACACACACACACACAAATAAATAGTTAAATAAAGAAATAAAAAAATAAATAAATGTAGACCACATGATATTATTGTCAAAGCAATCTACATACTATACATTCCCAAATTTGATGGTACACAAAGGCTATATCAAAATTTCTTTCTTTCCCCAAAAGAACATATAAAGATTATGCTCATAATAGCAACACAAGGAAGAAAGATAAATACAAGAACATAATAATGATACAAGAGATTTTTACAACACAGACACAATGTAGCACTCTATATCCTATTACTACATATCTCCTTTCGTAGACCACATCTCTCACAGCAAAAAACAAAACATACTAGGTACAATCTTTTTTCTACTAAATTACTACTTATATATATATATATATATATATATATATATATATATATATATATATATATATATATATATATATATATATATATTATATATATATATATATATATATATGTATATATATATATATATATATATATATATATATATATATATATATATATATATATATATATATATATATATATATATATATATATATATATATATATATATATATATATATATATATATATATATATATATATATATATATATATATATATATATAAAGACTGAATGACTTCATAATTCAGAATCTAAAGAAATTCCATATATAAATGTATAATTGTCAAATTACATTTCTATATATTTCCTTTTATAGTCACCATCTATGTATATCATAACATTAATAAAATAATAATAAGAGACTCCCTAATATGCATATTTATTTACTTACAATAACTAACTCTGACATTTTATTAGGTAAACTCGTTCAGACAGCACACAATGGTAAGATGCTAACAAACTAAAATTGAATGGTTAAAATTTTTCATAATAGTTAGATGTATTGATACTGTTTTTTTACATCATATATAATTCATGAATATCAAATATCCATTACAGTCTTAATAAGTTCAGTGATTTTAATCTGTGAATAGCTAGTAAAGTTAACAAAGAAATATTATAATGATTAAAGAATTAAACATAACAGACTTCATACATGGTTGATTTAATTCCTAAAAAAATTAAGTGAGTACTCTGATTATTCAGCATTTCATTTAACTCACATAATAAGGTCACATTACAAAGCTAAAACAACATTTATCCAACGACACAATCTGAACAACTACAGATTCCCACAAAAATAATAAGAAAAGAGGCAAACCAGGTATGCAGTTCTCCTCATCTGAACGGTCAATGCACTGAGGTGTTCTGTCACATCGCTGATAACTTGGAATACAGTCCCCATTCCTGCAAGTCCACTCACCAGACCCACATCCTGTGTACCACACATTCACAAGGGATGTTAACATTTGCCATTAAAGGATGTAATCTGTATGAGATTTTCAGCATATTATTTAAGGAACAACTCACTACTGCCCTAAAAGGATCACAGACTGTAATGCAAATAATAAAAATGAGACAAACCAGGTGGTTCTGGCCTGC
>NW_020872860.1:434305-436805 GCF_003789085.1 Penaeus vannamei
CCCGAAAACGCTGAGTCATGCTGAAGAGGGCCGGAGTGAAGTCGGAGAAAGAAGATTCACAATGGACGGATGGCACTAGATGTGCGCTACATTTTCCAAAACATTTATTTTGAAGGGGGAGAAGTTAAACTTACAGCATTCAAATTCGTCTGAGCTATCTGGGCACTCAATCTGACCATTGCACCGTAACGTTGAGTTGATGCATGTTCCATCCCGACAGGTAAACTCCTCACTGGTACAGTTTCGTCCTTCATTTGCTAGCGAAAGTCAGGCATATAAATTTTTTTTTTTTTTAATTAGTACCCATAACAGAAAACATTCTGTCAGCTTTTGTTAGAATACCTGACAATGCAAAACCAGAATCAAATATGAAAATACAGAGTATGGCACCATAAAATAATCAGGAAAAACACATACATAATAACTAAAACATTTCACAAACAAGTCATCATAATCCAGTGATAAGAGATTAATTTCAGCTCACATGTGCGTTTCACTTTATATGTCGGCTACAGAACATAGCTGCACACAGGAAATAAGGTAAATACAGTACAAATAGACAAATGAGACATCAGATGATATAAAAGGATCATGTAATAACTGGTCCCAACTGTCATTTAGGGAGACCATGGCATTAACCTGAATCAGTATTGATTTCCATCTAAAAATAAAAATAGTATATTATAAAAAACAACAACATAATAATAATACTTGATAAAAAAATGCAAAAATCTTCTTTGACATACCACAAGCAAAGGGCTCATCAGAGCCATCCAAGCAGTCTGAATAACCATCACAATATTGCAGACTGGAGATGCAAAGGCCACCATCGCACCTGAAGCCATTTTCGGGGCAGGGAGCTGAGCAAGACAAGCAGCAGACATGCAACAATGAGCGTGCAAGCAAGAACTTGAAAGCTACATTTTCTACTGTTAACTACTATTTCATTCATGATTATCCAGAGCTTTTATACAGGCAATATGCCTACAGTGTAGGGCATATCTTTTTAAACAGTTTATGTTTATGTATATCATTCACATCAAAACTCACAATTCACTCACACAAGCCAAAGAAAAAAACAAGAAACCACACAAGAGTTGGTGAGACGATGTTTCTGCATTGAATATGAATCTTTTCCTGTTAATGTGTCTTAAAGTGTACATTTTCCCTTTCTATTAAAAGCAACAAACAGTATTTTAAAGAGCCTAATACCAACCTTAGTCATTGTGATGTCTGATGTTTGAAAGCAGAAATAAAGCAAGGCATGAAGGATGTCAAATTCACTTACGGCAATCACGTTCGTCAGAATTGTCATAAGGACAGTCCCGTTTGCCATCACAACGTAGTCTGCGGTCAATACACTCGGCATCATCACACTGCCATTCCGTTACAGAATTGCAAGCTATGGGGGTAGTAAGAGAGAGAGGATTGGTTATTTTGTTAGTTGGATAGGAAAAATAAGACAGTAGGACTAGATATTATGCATACAGGAAGAGTTTTAGTGTTTAGTATATAATAGAAAATTTGGGAAAGAAATACAAACTATCATCATATGGTTATTGTGTTAAAGAACAAGGACTTAAAATTTGTGTTTCTTTAAGTTAGTAAGAGAAAAATCATATGAAAAGGAAAAGGAATTTCTCCCAATCTAAAAGTATCAATTAAAGTTAAAACAAGCAATGATATTTATATTTAAAAAAAATCAAACAGAACTATTGGAGCAATAGTAAAGAAAATAGAGATGATTCACTGTAGAAAACATTTTTCATAAAAAGTACTAGAAAATTTTGAATACTTAAGTAAAAGGAAATGTAATTTAATTAATCAAAACTATATATTGTTAAGTATTCTTAATCTAATATGCCAAGGAATCTTCTAATTTCTCAAACAGACTGTTTATGCAACTGATCATAGTAGAATCCTTTGATCAGTAAAGTCCAATGGAAAATTGTAAATAAAGAATTCAATATGCACATTTCATATGACAATTATATGGGTTAATTATACAACACAGAAGGGCACATACACAGGATTGTGAAGTGCTATGGGAATGCTTAAAAATAGCCTATATACATTATCTACCTAATATATCTACTTCTAGAGCAATTTTCCACAACTCTATATTTTGGAAAACAGATGTCAATACAGTTACACCCAGCATTAGTAATTGCAGATAGTTCCCATCACACTTTGTTTCATCATTAGCACACATAAATGGCTTGGCCTTGCATGTTACATCTTTTAAAAATCTCACACAAAATATAAAACATAACGAAGATACCATATTTGTTGTGAAAATAACACAATAACACAGAGACATGAGAATGAACACCTTTAACTCGCACATAAAAGAGCATAGTCACATTGAGAGAAAATATTGAACAGAAGAAACCACATAAACAAAAGCAGGACTACAGCTTTAAGAAAATAATGAAAAAACACAATACAGACATACAGACATACATACATACATACATACATACATACATATATAATATTA
>NW_020872860.1:451117-453617 GCF_003789085.1 Penaeus vannamei
TTAGTATGTAACTTCATTGTTATAAATACTGAGATGCAATATACCCAAAACTAATGCAGAGTATGTGGATGCTGAATATCATAAAACCCACTGAATATAATATTGGCCTATTCATTTATTATACTGATCCCAAACTCTTTTGATTACTCCGTAACTAGTTACATAATCTTCAACAAAACTTAGCATCCAGACACCCAAAATAATCTAACACACAAGCAAAAGAAAACAAACCCAGGTTCAGGTCTGCAGTTCTCTCTTCATCTGAAACGATGCAAGGCACTGAGGTGTTCTGTCACAACGCTGATAGTCAGGGATACAGTCTCCGTTCCTGCAAGTCCACTCACTAGGACTGCAGCCTATCAATTAAAGACAAATGTATTTATCTAAATTTAGTCTGCCTTCCCTTCTAGCATATGATGAAGGAAATTTAAAATAGGTATAAAATTTCATACTTCCAAGTGTAATAAGTACATCTCTAATAAAATGAATCTTATCCTGAATACAGAAAAATGCATTTCAGGTGATTCGGTCTAGCAAGTACTTACTCTTATTACTGGGGGCCAGCCCATTCCTAAACAGTATAGGTGCTGGGACAGTCATAACGACCATCACAGACTGCTTGGACAGGAATACGTTCCATCCTACAAGTCCATTCCTCAGAACCACAGGCTATGTGGAGGCAAACATTAAGCATGCATCAATATTTTAGAATCTACTTCAAATGTCTACAGTGTCTTGTCCTGTCACTATGTCTTATAAGCAGAAATGCTCACAGAGAATGAACTCAATGCACAAACATCGGGTATGGAAGCAAATAAGCAATCTCATTTCATGCTCCTCATACTGTATCTTCTCAATCCTGGCAGTCACCAATACTCACTCATCTTTGCTTAACGTCGCTTGTGTCTCTTCTTCACGCCTATATCTATCGTCTCTTCTCCACTAACACTCCATATCATACCTCATATATTTTTCCAAGCAAGCATTATATATGTCTGTAGTAGTGAAGCACGAAATTATGTAAGAAGAGTGCAGAAGATATGGACTATCATAACAAAAATAAACTTGAACTTCACTCTCTATCCTTGAGCATTTGACGAATTCATTCTCTCTTGACCGTCTTCGAACTGCTCTGCGCATCTTGTTTCTTCTCTGCTCTCTCTCTCTTTCATCTCTCTCTGCATCTCATCTCTCTCGTCTCAATCTATCTTACTTCTCCTTCTCTCTCTGCTCTCTCTCTCTGCTCTCTCTCTCTGCTCACTTATCTTCGTCTCTCTCTCCATCGTCGCTTTTTAAAAAAATTTTCCTTCCTTCCTCTCTCTCTCTGCTTCAGCTTTATTCTCTCTCTCTCTCTGCGTCGGGCTTTTTAATCTCTCTCTTTCTTCTCGTCTCTCGCTTTTATCTCAACTTTATCTCACTCTGTCTCTCATCTCTCCTTTATCTCACTCTCTCTCTCGACATCCTCTATCTCTTCATCTCTCTCTCCTCTTCTCTCTCTCTCTCTCGCTTTAATCTCTCTCTCTCGCTCTGCCTCGCTTTAAGTCTCTCTCTCTGCTGCTCTTTGCTTCTTATCTTCTCTCTCATCTGCTCTTCTTGGCTTTTATTTTCTTCCTCTCTCTCTCGCTTTATTGTTCTGCTTCTCCGTCTGATCTCACTATTATGCTCTCTCTTTCTCTTGCCTTTATCTGCTTCTCTTCTCGCTTTATTCGCTCTCTCTCTCTTCTCTCTCGGCTTTATCTCTCTGCTCTTCTTCCATCAGGCTTTAAGAGCCCTGCTGGCTCTCTCGTTCTCCGCTTATCTCTCTCTCCGGGTCCGCTTTAATTCTCTCTCTCTCTTGCTTTTAATTTTCTCTTTCCTCTCTGCTCTTGCTTTATTTCTCTATCTCTATCTTCGCTTATCTCTCTCTCGTCTCTATTCGCTTTTATCTCTCTCTCCTCTCTCTCTCTCTCGCTTTAATCTCTCTTCTCTTCTTACGCGCTTTATCTCTCTCTCTCTCTCGCTTTATATCTCTCTCTCTCTCTCCTGCTCAGCTTTATCTCTCTCTCTCTCTCTCGCTTTCTCTCTCTTTCCTCTCTCTCTCTCTCTCTCTCTCTCTCTCCGCTCTCTCTCTCTCTCTCTTGCTTTATCTCTCTCTCTCTCTTGCTTTATCTCTTTCTCTCTCTCCCTCGCTTTATGCATCTTTCATCTCTTACTCTCTCGTCTTCTCTCTCTCTCTCTCTCTCTCTCTCTCTCTCTCTCGCTTTATCTCTCTCTCTCGCTTTTTCTCTCTCTCTCTCTCGCTTTATCTCTCTCTCTCTCTCTCTCTCGCTTTATCTCTCTCTCTCTCTTCTTGCTTTATCTCTCCCTTTATCTCTCTCTCTCTCTTTCTCTCGCTTTATCTCTCTCTCTCTCTCCCGCTCTTCTCTCTCTCTCTCTCTCTTCTCTCGCTTTATCTCTCTCTCTCTTTCTCGCTTTATCTCTCTCTCTCTCTCTCTCTCTCTCTTTATCTCTCTCTCTCTCT
>NW_020872860.1:468617-481117 GCF_003789085.1 Penaeus vannamei
ACATTGCCTTTTGAAAACTGCTGGATTTGAGGTGTGGACAGTGAGGTGGTATAACTTGCAACAGTAATAATGCCGAAGGAAAGTTGAGAGTAAGTCTGCACAGCATGCGAAGGTCACAGTCTAAAGCGTGGCATGCCCGTGACAGGAGAGGAAAGTAGGTTGGTGGTCGGTAGACGTATTTTCCTTGTGTTCGTGCATGTACGCGCATGTATTTCTGCATGCGTTCGTGTGCAGTGTGCGTCCACAGGTATTCATGTGCTTGCGTTCGTGTGCATGTGCAAGAGTGCGTGTATCTGCGTGTTTATACTTCAAAAGAAGAAGGAAACAGTAACAGAAAAGACGACATATGCAGTAGGTTAGACACGTGACACGGACACGAGTGCAACGGCCTCCGGCTAAACCAACGCGAAGGCTGCTGCTCTCCACAGACGCTGCTTGGAACTCGCCCACAGACTGAGGGGAAAAACTTACGAAAAAACTCACGCACACACTCTCGGGGAAACTACTCCAAAAGCTTAAAACGGTTCGTAACCGCCCCCATGAACTACAGAAGAAACGGTCAGTTGTATGCTGTGTGTGTGTGTGTGTTGTGTGTGTGTGTGTGTGTGTGTGTGTGTGTGTGTGTGTGTGTGTGTGTGTGTGTGTGGTGTGTGTGTGTGTGTGTGTGTGTGTGTGTGTGTGTGTGTGTGTGTGTGCTCAAGTGTATATTTATGCGTGTACATGTGAGTGTGTACGCATACTCCAAAGTAATATCCCCACTTCACATGGGACTGAGTGAGCGGGAGGTGAGCCCTTCCCGAGAACTCACACTAGGTTGTCTACAGAACTACAGGCCTTTTTTGTAGCATCCGAAACCCTTAACACTTTGGTACATTGATGTTGTCTCATGATCGTTGCAAAACATCGAAGTTTGTACTGACATACAATGTTTGAAAAAAGGAAAAGTTATTTTTTTTAATGTCTCAAAAGAAAAGTCACTAGAAAACCATTAAATTACTTAATATGATGGTATGATTTTGATTACACTTTGGAAGCTTCAAATGAATTAGAAAAAAATAGTATCTAACCACAGGGGCGTTATTTGGGGGGCTGGTGGGGGGGACTGCTACCCCAAGACTGATTGTCCCCCTCAAGGTCTGGCCTGCCCCCCCCTTTTTTTTTTACTTTTTTGTCTAAATTACCCCTTTGTAGTCTGGTCATAGCTTTAAAATACTCCTAGAAGAGCTAATATGTCAATTCTTTTTCTCGTAGGGACTCTCAGCGCACCTTGAACTGATTGTGCTCACATCGCTTGCCACCCCCCCCCCCCCAAGAAAATGCTGAAAGGATGCCCTTGTGCACCTTATATTGTTTATAAACGCCGCTATTCGCTCCGCATGCCCGTAGATACTTTCAAATGTATTTATCAGATTCAGCAAAACATTTTTTTTGTCTTTTTTTATTCCATACATTGTACTTCATATGGAAAGTGAAGATGCTTTTAAGTATATTTCCCAGATTCAGTAAAACATTTTTTTCTTGTCAACTACATTAGTCTTCATTTGGAAAGTGGAAGGTCAGGCAAGTGAACCCAGTGTCCGAATCAGACAGTAATTCCAATGATCACGGGCGTTAACTTGTCTTACTAATTGAATTATAACAAGTAAAGATACATAGCCTTTTCTTTGATATATTTCAGCCTATAAGATTATACCATTGAGGTACAGACTGATACTGAAGACATTCGTCCCACCGAAGTCAATACCACGTCATATGACTCGGACATGATTTTTTTTTTTTTTTTTTTTTTTCCTTTTCCTTTCCTTCTTATCTTAAAAATTTTAAATCTTAAGTCTTAAATCTTACCCGTATCGAATGTATTTGATGTACTGATAAAAGATGCACTTTTATGAAACAAAAGAGCGACAAGAAACATTGCGCTTTGTAATTAATTAAAATATATATCCTCATCTGAGACTATGTGATATGTATCTCTGAAAAATATCGCACTCTGACTACCCAGAGTATTTTATATCGAATCAAGGTAGAGGCACACAAATCTGACACAAACCGAAAAGATGTCTCAACAGGTTCCAATAATGTGCACGTAAAGGTCAAACATGTATCAACGTGTTAGGTTTCGGAAATGCTAAAAAAGGGCCTTACCCATCTTGCTTCCGGACGACGGTCAGCTGTAGCACGCTTATGGGTCTTTCTACTTCTACAATGCCCCTTCCCTACAAATATGTGTACACGTTTATACTTTTAGCATTTTGCAAGTAGCCAAGACAGAGGAATTAATCGGTAGATATTTTTTTTACGTAAGGATTATTCATTTATATAAAAAAAATGGCCTGAACTTGTAAATATTCAGTCAGTGGGGCATTAAGGTGATTATTTTTATCATGAATAATCAGTAAATACATGCAAAGGAAATCAGATATGAAGATGTCATTTACGTAAATCGTAAGAAATGGTTTACTGGGAAAGAAAAAGAACTTAAAGTTGCAAGATAATGAAATGAGCAGCGCATAGAAGGAATACTAAGACTAAATAAAGCAAGTAAGCAGACCAAGTCAACACAAAAAGCTGCAAAACTTAATGATGATAATGGAATGGTTATAAGTATGCATTTAAAGATATATATAATTGCGACATGACATCTAAAATATGAGAAAAGGCTATATGAAATTAAAATATATCAATATAACAAGAATCATCACATAATTACACTGAACATACTTATCAATCGACCTATACCTTCTTAAGATCGGGGAAATAAAATGAAAACAAAGGCCGAAGGACGCGTCTTCTTTTCAACCAACAGAAACTGCATCAAAATCATACTCAAAATAACGTAATGCCAGAGTGGACTCAGATCTGGCCTCGAAATATACTCACGACAGTTGACTTCCTCGTCCGAGCCATCGTCACAGTGCTTGACTCCGTCGCAGCGCTTCTCCGGCGTGATGCACATGCCACTGATGCACTCGAAGTTAGGGGGCTCGCATGCTGGGTGAGGTGGCGGCGGGGTCAAGCGAACTCTTTGGCTCACGCGCGCTTTAAACTCTCGCTTAATATATATGTATATGTATATATATATATATATATATATATAGTATATATATATATGTATATTATATATATATATATATATATATATATATATATATATATATATATATATATATATATATATATATATATATATATATATATATATATATATATATATATATATATATATATATATATATATATATATATATATATATATATATATATATATACTCCTTTGTCTTCTCTTTTAAGGGGTGGTAAGAGCTAATGCCTTTTATTTTACTTTTTTTTTTTCTTCCCAAGGCAGTGAACTAATGATCATCAGTATCATTCTCATCATGACACCCTCCTTGTTGGAAGCAAAGGTAAGCTATACTTAGAAGCAAGAGTTTAAAGAATTAACAAAAAGAACTGCAACCGCGTTGTACTACCCTTTTAAGCTAAACATAGATAAACTAAACGTTCAGCGTGCAGCATTGTTAATAAAACAAATGATAGACTACGGCTTCAATGACATAGAATCATAAACAACTAGAACATATATATATATATATATATATATATATATATAATATATATATTATATATTATATATATGTATGTATTTATATATAATAGCATATATAATCCACACTAAGTGGAACATAAAGGTCTGAACACAGGCAGCTGAATTTAACATGCATCTACTCGTCCTCCTTATCTCATTTCACATCTCAGAGACGAAACATGTCTTATCAAGCAAAATAAATCTTTCGATGCCATAATACCTGCCTTCCTCGTCAGTTCGGAATGGTATGGGCATACAAAGATTTATTTTCAGAGCATACAGCTCTTTAGGAAGCATGGAGCTAAACTATAACGAACAATCTCTTTCTCTTTTATATTGAGTAGATTTTGCTATGGATGACTATGAAAGATATTCATGCTCCTTTATCATGTCTAAAAAACGCTCATACGCCTCGGGCTTCAAATAGTTTAAGCAACATGAGTACCATAGATACCTGAATACCATCCAAGTTGTTATAATACTGGAAACCTCACTATCCCGAACTCAAGATCCTCTGGGTACACTCTAAAGTGCTCTAAATACCACAGGATTTAGGTCAACCTTTGTACAGACTGGGAAATGTGTGAGACTGAGGTATCCTTTTTTTCTTTTTTGTTTCTCGCTTTCTTTATTTTATTTTTTATTTCATTTTATTATTTATTTTTTTGTCTTTATTTATTTATTTTTTTGCTCGCGAGTTTGTGTTCCGTGCTCGACCAATAGAATTTGAGGTACTATGCAATTAGCTTAGCTTTAACCATGAAATAATATTAGACTAACTATACAAAAAAAGCTACACAAAATATTTAGACACATCTATTTTATACCAAGACACACACAAAAAAAGGCTACAAAATATGCAAAATATACATATACCAAACTGCATATCAGTAATTCAAAATACAGTTGAAGAAAGGGTGAAACTTTACCTGCCACTGCATATTGCAACTGATTCGAAGGGACGCTTTGAGAACTTACAGAGAAATTTTATCTGTCTACCTCTACGTCTCGAGCGGGAAAACCATAATACCCGGTCCTCTCAAGGCCAAATATACAGTGGTACGCGGGCGGGTTAGCATCCATCGCCTAATTCATTCATTCATCTATATGGGCCAACCATCCTGTCTGCGCTTCTCTCACGCCCAAGATGAAAAATAACAATAATAATAAAACCTTAGAATTCCTCAAACTCTCAGAGAAAACGAGACATAATTCCTAGAATGTTATTTATCCATTCATAAGTAATTCCTTAAGTATCCGTTCATAAATAATTCCTTAAATATTATTTATCCACTCATAAGCCTAAAATCCTAAATCCCTTTTTATCTAGACGTCGTAGCACAGGCATCAAGATTCCTATATTAAAAGTGGCAGACAACCCCAGCCATGCCACCATTCTTCTCTATTCAATTTATTTTAAGAGAAGGAGCGACACCCCTTCCGCATTCTGCCAACAAACCCCAAAATAAACATCTGACATGACAAAAATTCTGAATCTGACAAATATTTACCCTAATGAATAAACTGGCAGCGCTCTCTCTTTGATATGACGAAAATCAATGTGAAATCTCAAGGAATTTCGTACAAGGAGGGATTGGTGTAATAATTCGTACATGATTCGGGTTTCTGCATCGAAGCTAATGAATCCACAAATAATAAACAAGAAAACTTCTGGTACAATAAATATTCTCCATTTACACTTACAATGGATACCAGTGTCATTTTCCCTCTTTTCTAACCATTTTTTTTCCTTTTTCTTTTTTTTGGGGGATGGATTCAGCGGTTGACAGCAACGGGGTTAAAATACCTATTCTATCCCTAAAACCTAAACAACTCCAGCCATTATTTAGCTGCTGTGCGAGCCTACGCGCCGCTGAAACACACCCACATCTTCACTAAACCTCTACGTGACCTACACCCAACACAAGTTTATCTCCCCTTCCTAGAGGCTAAAATGGTGCCAAACAAGGTATGGCTAGATTAGCTTAGCTTATTTCTATTTATTTATTTATTTTTCAACCGGACACCAAACCTCTTTACCAGTTCATCTATCCTACGATAATATCCTTGACTTCCATTCTTTCCTCATCTTCAACTCTTGTCATTCATATTTCGACACAAACTTTTAGTAATCTACGTTTCTTTTTTTTTTTTTTTTTTTTTTTAGTAATCTACATTTTTTCTTCTTCTTTTTTTAATAATCTACATTTTTTTCTTTTTTAGTAATCTAACATTTTTTTTCTTTTTTTTTTAGTAATCTACATTTTTTCTCACCGTTTCCCCCACTGCATATCGAAACCTTTGAGAGGAACACAGGAATGGCACAGGCTTCGGACTCGCGCGACAGTACTTACGGCAGAAGGATTCGTCCTCGCCGTCGGGACAGTCCTGAATGTAATCGCAACGGCGGAAGCTAGCGACGCAACTCCCGTCTTTGCACGTGAATTCGTCAGAACGGCAAGGTACTGTTGGAGGAGAGAGGAGAGGGGAGGGTTAGTTTTGCTGCGGTTACAAGTTTATATCATCATCATCTGTATCGTGGTTATTGTCATTATCATAATCCTTATCATCATTAGTATCAATATCAACATCATCGTCATCACTATTATGATCCTCAAACTCCTTTTCATCATAATTATCATCATCATCATATCAACAACAACAACAACATCATCATCATCATCATCATCATCATCATCATCATCATCATCATCATCATCATCATCATCATCATCATCATCATCAATCATCATCATCATCATCATGTAATACCCAACTTTTATTTTTTTCTTTTCTTTCGTGGCCTTTCGCTTATTCTCTCTCATGAGACAAAGAGGAAAAGGAGACAAAGAGAAAGATGGATAGAAATGTATATAGACAGACAGAAAGACTAATATAAAGAGACGGTGAGACAGAAACATAAACAAACATAAAGTGAAAGAGGGAAAGCATAAGCTAGAAAAAGCTATGAAGAGATACTGAGAGAGAGAGAGAGAGAGAGAGAGAGAGAGAGAGAGAGAGAGAGAGAGAGAGAGAGAGAGAGAGAGAGAGAAGAGAGAGAGAGAGAGAGAGAGAGAGAGGGGGGGAGAGGGGGGCATATGCAAGAAAATATATGTAGAAATACTGAGAGAGAGAGAGAGAGAGAGAGAGAGAGAGAGAGAGAGAGAGAGAGAGAGAGAGAGAGAGAGAGAGAGAGAGAGAGAGAGAGAGAGAGAGAGAGAGGAGGGGGGGGGGGCATATGCAAAGAAAATATATGTAGAAATACTACTGAGAGAGAGAGAGAGAGAGAGAGAGAGAGAGAGAGAGAGAGAGAGAGAGAGAGAGAAGAGAGAGAAGAGAGAGAAAGAGAGAGAGAGAGAGAGGAGAGAGAGAAGAGAGAGAGAGAGAGAGAGAGAGAGAGAGAGAGAGAGAGAGAGAGAGAGAGAGAGAGAGAGAGAGAGAGAGAGAGAAATAACGAGACAAGAAAATGAATGCCCAACACAGTTTTCAAGTACGATAAACGTGTCATAGTTTTTAAAATACTAAAACAACAATTTCTTTGTACTTCAGTAAACAAAGACTTACTGACCAAAGTAATTAAAACTTAGGTTATAAACTGTACCCAACGCAAATAATAAATTGCACTTTAACCAGATATGTATATATGCATACACCCTCCCACACATAACTAACATATGTTATTCTACTGTGTGTGTGTGTGTGTGTGTGTGTGTGTGTGTGTGTGTGTGTGTGTGTTGTGTGTGTGTGTGTGTGTGTGTGTGTGTGTGTGTGTGTGTGTGTGTGTGTGTGTGTGTGTATGTGCATGTGCATGTGCATGTGTACGTGTATGTGTATATGTGTACTTGTATGTATACGTGTACGTGTATGTATGTGTGCATGTGTATATACACATAATATACATCTAAATATACATCATAAACTACTTAACTACCACCGATATTTGTTTCATCATATCCACATCGTTAAAGCAATTCAAAAAAAAGAAAAAAAAGAAAAAAAGGTCCCACCCCGACGCATCGAGAGGTTCCCATGAAAACAATAATACCATTTGCATATCGCACAGAATATTCCTTGTTCAATCACTTGATTTGATATTCAGCACTGGGAGGGTCTGGCAAGCAGAAGGAGGAGAAAAAGAAGTGGAAGAGGAAGAGAAAGAAGGTGGTGATGCTGTAGAGGAAGAAGAAGAAGAGGAAGACGAAAAAAGAAAGAGATATTGGAAGAGGAAGAAGAATAAGTGGGAAAGGAAGAGAAAGAAGAAGACACACATACATATGTATATGTATAAGTATATGTATATATATATATATATATATATATATATAATATTATATATATTATATATATATATTGAGCAGGAGAGAAAACGAAATCCGACGTGTGTGTGTGTGGGGGGGGGCGTTAATAAAGTTCTCAACCACTTTAACGGTGTTTTGTGTGAATATAGGAGTTGGCGGCTCATATATCATAGTCTAATCACAGTGTATCAACCGCGCCCCTATTTCCCTCCTCGCACCCTTTTCTCTAATTCGCTGAGCTTTTTTTTATCGGCTTTCTATCCTCCTTTCCTACCCTTCCCTTCCATTTTCATTCCCGTCCCCTCTCCCTCCCGTTTCCATTCTCTCGCTTCTATCCCTCACTATCCTGTCTCTTTCTCCTCCTTCCCTTTCCCGTTCTCTCCCTATTCCCCTCCTTTCACCTCTCCCGATATTCTCTTCTCCTAATATCCACTCCCTTCTCTTCTCCCCATATTCCTCTCCTCTTCACTCTTAAATGCCTTTCTTTCCTCTTCCATTTACTTCATCCTCTTTCCCCTTTTTATTTTTTTCCGATATCCTCCACTCCCTCCATTCCCTCTTCTACTAGATATTCTTCCCTTTCTACTCTTCTCACCCCCTTTTGCTTTTCCCTCCCCCTCCTCCTTTCTTTCTCTCCTTCCCCACTTTTTTTCTTTTCGGCCCTCGCTTCCCCTTTCTCCTTCTCATCCTTATTCTTCTTCCTCCTCCCCTTCCCCTTCTTTCCCTCTCTCTTTCCCCACTTCATACTTTTCCTCTGCTTTTCCCTTCTTTTCCTTTCTCTCCCTTTCCTTTCCTTATTCCCCCCCCCCCCCTTGCCAACCGACCTTATTTCACCTTGAGACGTAATTCACAATCGCCCTCCACCCGTTTTCTCTATCTCCCTCTATGGCCTGTTCTTTCTTTTCGTTGTTGACAGGTTGTCTTTCTCAATGAGTGGATGCGGTTTCTGTCTTCTCTTCATTCTCTCTCTCTCTCTCTCTCTCTCTCTCTCTCTCTCTCTCTCTCTCTCTCTCTCTCTCTCTCTCTCTCTCTCTCTCTCTCTCTCTCTCTCTCTCTCTCTCTCTCTCTCTCTCTCTCTCTCTTCTAACCACTTTGAGTTTCTTCTTTCTATGTTGCTCCGCTGTTGTCTTCCCCTCCCCCCTCTTCCTTTCTTTCTTTCCTATCCATGAGATCTCGAGGTCTTCTTTCACAGATCCTCGTCTATTATCCATTTTTCCCTCTCCCACATTCTCATCCATCCTTTTTTTTCATTGTTACTAGTTTCTTATCCACATTTCCTCCCTCTTAATCATTCTCATCTATTTCTTCCTCTTTGTTTGGCTTCTGCATTCAACGTTCACAGCTGTCTGACCTTCATAATGCGCTCATTTCGTTATCAAACCTACATTCAGTCTGGATCATCCCCAGATACCATCGCATCTTCTTTCCTTGTGTGTGTTTCTTCCTCTTCCTCCTCTTCTTCGACTTCTTCTTCTTCTTCCTTTTCTTCTTCTTCTACCTCTTCTTTGCGTCTATAATACATTCACTCTGGATTATCCCCAGATACCATCGCATCTTCTTTCTGTGTGTGTTTCTTCCTTTTCCTCCTCTTCTCCGATTTGTTGTTGTTCTTCTTCTACCTCTTCCTTGCGTCTGTAACAGCATCGAGCTCTCCGTCCGCGTCTTTATCCCGCGCTTCATTCGTCTCTCTTCCACTTACTTTGTTTTTTACCATTGCTCACCGGCTGGCCTTGAAGTGTGCCGACACTCTAACCACTGATTGTTGGCACTTTGTGAGCCTTCTCTCTTCTGTAGAGCCGACTCTATACAATCTGGACAATTGGCACTCTTCTCTTTCACTTTTTTTTCTTTATACATGCGCTCCCTAGTCTTGGATGATGGTTATGGGGCGGTTAGGAATTTTTATATGCGGGGTCCCTGTCATACATCTTTTCATAACAAGTTTTGTTTGTTTATTTTAGTTTCTTTTTTTATTATTATCCATGACACAGATATCGCTTTCTCCTTACAGGACATGGAGCCAGCCCAGTTAAGTTTTCTTTCTCGTTTATATCAATATATACCCACACCCACGACCGCCGCCAGTATCAAATATTTATTCATACAGAGTGCCTCTCTTTCCTAACCTTTAAGTTAGAGAGGTCGGGGAGAAGAGGAACTCCATTACTCAAAGATAAAGCTACGTGATAATTAAAAGTCAACTGTTAAATTACCCCTTTCGCCTTTCAAAGGGCAGGTTTTCTTTGGAAAAAAAAAATCGTCGAAGGTACACATCCTGTTCATTAATGTGGAAAAGTTCATGAATATCCAAGGGCCAAATTGTGGTATCAGGAGGCCGACAGATGAAGCGCACATATCACGTGACACGGGATGACACACGAGCCAAAGGTCAGGGCTTGACACCACCCACGAAACATGCCTCCTTTTTTCCCCGCCCCCGCGCCGTCCTCTATAGAAATTCCCCGCTTGTCCCTGCCTGTGTCACGCCGCCCGTCACCCAACACGAGCGCCTTCCCATGCGGTGGGCGGGGCGCGGGGAGGCCGCGGATTACGGACTTCAAGCCAACGACCATAAATCCGTCTCTAACGCTCCCCCTCCTCCTCCTCCTCCTCCTCCTCCTTTCTCCTCCTCCTCCTCCTCCTTCTCTGCTCTTCTCTCCTCCCCCCTCCTCTCTCCTCCTCCCCTCCTTCTCTCCTCCCCCTCCTCTCTCCTCCCCTCCTTCTCTTCTTCCCCCTCTTCTCTCCTCCTCCTCCTTCTCTCCTCCCCCCCTTCTTCTCCCCTTCTGCTTCTCCTTTGGTCTTCAAGTACCGGCACTTCCCTCTTCTTTTCTTGAGTCTCCCTCTACATGAGCCACTTCCACGCCGCGACCTGCCAGCTCCGCCAAGGGTCTCCGCGCCTGCTTCTAATTTTCTTGCTAATCTAAAGGCGTTTTCTTTCTTTCTTGGGGACATGTGCGACGCGACGCCCCGTGGCTGGATCTTATTATTATGTCGTTCATTTCGTGCGTGCGAGACTTTTTATTTGCCTCTCTCTGATTCTGTTTATCCTTCCATTTTTCCTCTTTCGCCGCGATGCGTTATTCTCACAGTCCAGTTCTTCCAGTATCTCCATCTCTGTCTTTGTCTGTTTCTTTTTGTCTGTCTGTTTCTGTCTGTATTTCTTTCTTTCTGTCTGTCTGTCACTAAATTTCCATCGCTTTCTTATCTTTATCCTTGTCTTTATCATTCCCTCTCCCCTATATTTCTTACCCTCTTCTCTCTTTCCTTTTTTCTTTCTCCCCTTCCCCTTTCTCCCTGTGCCCCATTTTTCTGCCCCATTCCTGTCCCTCTTTCCTTCTCCCTATCTCTCTTCTCCTCCCCGTTTCTTTCCTCTCCCTTTCTTTCCTCTTTTCCTCCCCCCCCCCCTTTCCTCTCCCCCCCGTTCTTCCTCTTCTCTTCCCCTTTCATTCCTCCCTTTCCCCCTCCTTTTCCCTCTCCCTCTCCCTCCCTTTCCTTTCCACCTCCCCCTCTTCCCTTCCTCCCCCCCCTCATTCCCCTCTCCCCCGGACATTCCCCTCGTCGTCTGCATTTCTCCCTCCCTATAAAACGCGCGTCGGCAGTGCGTTCCCGCAGTTGCCGCCAAGCCACCAAGGCCGTATCGCACGACCCACGAAAACCCTGGAACAGCTGCGTGGCACTGACGCGGCAGCTGGGAAGTGGTCGGGTTACCTGGAATGCGGCGCTGCGGAGCCTGAGACTCGGCCACGGGGTTCGTGTACACGCGCGCGCACACGGAGTTTACACAAAACGTGGATACACTTACACATGAGACATGAGCGTCAAACATGCACAGATATGCATGGTATACGGGAGAGGAAAGATGTCCTTTTTTCGTGACTCTTTCTCTAACTCTGATACTCTGATACTCTGTCTCTGACTGACTCACTCACTCACTCTCATCTCTCTCTCTCCTATCTCTCTCTCTCATCTCTCTCTCTGACATCTCTCTCTCTGACACTCTCACTCTCGCTCCTTCCTCCTTGTATCCCACTGCTCTCACCCTCTTTCTCATTATCTCCCACTTTTCCTTCCTTTCTCAATATCTCATACGCCTCTTCTTCTTTCTAATTATCTCCCACTCCTCTTCCTCCCTTTCTCATTATCTCCCACTACTCTTCTCTCCTTTCTCATTATCCCCCACTCCTCTTCCTCCCTTCCTCCTTATATCCCACTCCTCTCCCTCTCTCTCTCTCATAATCTCCCACTCCTCTCCCTCCCTTTCTGACTATCTCCCACACCTCTTCTTCTCCCTCCCCAGTCTCCCCAGTCTCCGCCTTCACCTCCCCCTCCCTTATCACCCCCCCCCCACTCATCCGATCGTGCCCTGCCGTCCACCACACCTTATACTCGTCATGTACCTGTGATCTTGCATGACTCAACCCCATGACACAATACAGCCGTCTCCGTTTCCGTGCTATTGAGGGCTTTCGTTAATCTTCAAAACCAAATACGGTTTAGAAGCGGGAACGTTTTTTTTTCTTTCTTTAATCCTTTATTCATTTGGTATCATTTATTTATTGATTTATTATTGTCATTATCGTTATATTATATTATATACTCTTTCTATCTGAAGCTTC
>NW_020872860.1:486117-493617 GCF_003789085.1 Penaeus vannamei
AAACTCGAGGGTGCAGTCAGGGGTCTCTGGCAACACTACCATGAATAAGTACCCGCACCTGGCTGGCAACCCTGCCCATGACGTCACTCTTCTCTCTCACCTACATCACGTCACTCATTGTTCGCCCGCGCCCTCTCGCCACCTCAGGAATTTTTGTGACTCGGGAACTCAGATTATCCCTCGTCGAGTTACCGGGCGCTCCGAGTTACTCAGGCGGGGCGGACGTCGGATGCGTCTGCTCTTTCTTGTTTTTTTAATTTGTATTTAAGTGTCTGTGTGTCTCTGTCTCTGTTTCTCTCACTCACTCTCACCCTCATTCCCTCTCGCCCTAACTCTCACTCTCAGTTCCATCCTGTTTTCACCTTTTCATGTCTTCTCTATATATTTTTCTTCGCTATCTTGTCGCTTTTTCAGAATCTCTATCTGTGTTTGTCTTTCTGTGTTATCTGTCATTCTCTCTCTCTCTCTCTCTCTCTCTCTCTCTCTCTCTCTCTCTCTCTCTCTCTCTCTCTCTCTCTCTCTCTCTCTCTCTCTCTCTCTCTCTCTCTCTCTCTCTCTCTTTGAAGTTGTTTTTACAATGTATTTGGCCCTTGGAACTCCCTGTGACTCAGTCGATTCTTGCGCGAATGAACTTGTTTTTTCTATCCCTCGTTGCTCTAATCCGCGAGTTGAAGAAAACTCTACACTCAACTGTTTTGTTATATCGAGGTTGAGAAATCGGCGATGATCGGTTGAAGAACGTCGTTTTAATCCACATCATTTTCATAACCACCATTATCAAAGATCATAATTACTCAGCTGTCAGCTTGTCATTAGTCATCACCACCTGTCAAGTGTATCTCCACCTCGATAAAAAATAAGTATTGGCGATGTTTGATGACGTAACGTCCATAAATGACATCGTGCTTGGAATGACGTCTCTAAATGTTATGACATCACAGACACCGTGGGAAATTAAGGCACAGTCAATGACGTCACGCTTAAATGTGACGTCATCTGCCTTAAATACGGGCGCGGGGCTTGAGTCATGGAAATTTGAGCGGAGGAGGATGTGGTGGAGAGAGGGAGAGGGAGGGAGGGAAGGAAGGAGAGGGAGGGGAGGAAGGAGGGAGAGAGAGAGAGAGAGAGAGAGAGAGAGAGAGAGAGAGAGAGAGAGAGGAGAGAGAGAGAGAGAGAGAGAAGAGAGAGGAGAGAGAGAGAGAGAAGAAGATAACACAGAAAGACAAACACAGATAGAGATTCTGAAAAAAATATACATAGAGAAGACGTGAAAAGGTGAAAACAGGATGGAACTGGAATGCAGAGAAGGAAATAAAAATAAGTAGTATGTGGAAAGAGATAAGAGCTTAAGAGGCTGAAAGTGCTCGGTGGGTGAGTAGAGGGAAGGGGAGATAAGGAGAATAAATGAGAGGAAGAGAGAGGAGGAAATGAAGGAGCATAAGACGAAATTATGCAGCTGGGATATGAAAATTCGAGAAGAAAGGGAACAGCAATAACAAAGAAGGTGAGCGACCGAGCGACCGAGAGAGAGAGAGAGAGAGAGAGAGAGAGAGAGAGAGAGAGAGAGAGAGAGAGAGAGAGAGAGAGAGAGAGAGAGAGAGAGAGAGAGAGAGAGAGAGAGAGAGAGAGAGAGAGAGAGAGAGAGAGAGAGAGAGAGAGAGAGAGAGAGAGAGAGAGAGAAGCAGACAGACATAAAGAAAAGCGATAAAATGCGTAAGAAACATAGAAAAAGTAACCCAGAAGACACACACACACACACACACACAAACATCATCATCACCTTTTCCAAAACACACAAGTCTACCGCACTTTCAAAAGAAACGAAAATTCTCCGCATACCCATTTTCTATAAATTCTTCGCATGCCCATTTTCTATGATGTATCGCACTTTTGCTAAATCGTTTATTTCCAACCCGTAAGAGAGTCCAGTGACTAACCCATTCTTTTCAAGTGCTCCCTGGGCCACGGGCAACCCCCTACCATAAAATGCCTAAATATAAATACCACGGAAGAAGAAGAGAAGAAGAAGAGGGAGAGGATGAGATTACGGCAAGGGGCGGGAGGAAGAAGGGAAGTGAGATAGTTGACAATAACTCAACAAGATCCTTTTATCCCCTTGTTCGCTGCAAACCGACTTGAGGAACTTGATCTTACGTTGCTGTGCCTTCAGGATGTCTCTTAAAAGGGGTGGGGGGAGGAGGGGAGGAGGGGAGGAGGGGAGGAGGGAGGAGGGGAGGGGAGGGATAGGGGTGGGGTGGGGGGAGGAGTAGTGTGGGGTGTGATAAGGAGTAATGATGACTGTATAAACATAATAAACAAAAGGTGATAGCAATGATGATAACAGCATTAGCAGTAGTATCAACAACAGCAACGATAATAATAATAATGATAATAATAATGAAGATAATAATAATAATAATAATAACGATAATAATAATGATAACAATAACAATGATAATAATGATAATGATAATAATAATAATAATGACAATAATAATATTAATAACAACTATAATAATGATAATGATAATAAAATAATTATAATAATAATAAAAAAATGAGAATGATGACAGCGATAATAAAGATAAAGACAGCTATAAAAATAACGCTAAATATATTAAAAACGATGTTAATGATACCTTTAACAACAACAACAAAATAAGCTTATCATAAAAGATGAACAAATAACCATAGAACAATGTTGAAACAAACTGTATGGCCTAATTAAGAGTTCGTTACCCCTAGACAAGAGGCGAGGGGCGGAGACAGCCACGCCCCTTCGTAATAGCCCGCCAAACCTTTCTTTAATCTATGGCTAACGCAACCTGTAGCTTCGTAACAATGTATGGGGCTTGTTGCGGCTGAGGTCATAGTTCGTGTAGGTGTTGTCACTATTGTGCGCAAGGGGGTGTTGTCAGTCTTGTGCGGTTGTTGGCAAAGGTGTTTTCTTTGGTTGTTGCCACGTTTTGTTGTCTCGCTGCGAGGGAGTGTCTCCGCGTGCGTGCGTGTGTCGTTGCATTCGAAATTCCCGCCATAAAACTCCTCAGTGTGTTCGTAACCCCCTCCCCTTTTTTTACCTATCATTTTTAACCTGTTTAATTGTCTTTTATTTCTATTTTAATTCTTATTTTATCTTTTGCATATTTATTTACAATTCATTTGTATTATTTCATCCACCTACTTAACCGTGTGAACTAAGCGATTACAAGGCGCGGGGTTACACGTAAAAGGCAGTCAGCGCCATGCCACTCCTCCAACAAGACGTACCTTAGACCTGGTCGTACAAGGCGAGGGGATCTTTATTTATTACCTTCTTATATATACACATCGTTTTTTCTTCTTCTCTTTTTAGATTCTTTTTATATATAAGGAGGGGCGGCCTTGCGTTTCCGGGATAATGAATTGGCAACCCCCGCTCTCGCTATTAGCATATGCATTATTTAAACAGAGAAGAGAGAGGAGGTTGAGAGGGAGAAGGAAGCGGGGAGGTAAAGAGGTACAGGATAAAGGGAAGGAGAACGCGAAGACGGAAAGGAGAGCGATGAGAATGAAGAATGTAAGTAGAAAAAGATGGATGAGTAAGAGGAAGAGGAGGAAGAGGCGGAGGAGGAGGAGGAGGAGGAGGAGGCAGAGGAGGAGGAGGAGGAGGAGGAGGAGGAGGAGGAGGAGGAGGAGGAGGAGAGGAAGAAGAAGAAGAAGGATGAGTAAGAGGAGGAGGAGGAAAAGGAGGAGAAGGAGGAAGAAGAAGAAGGAGAAGAAGAAAAAGAAGAAGAAGAAGGATGAGAAAGAGGAGAAGGAGGAGGAGGAGGAAGAAGAAGAAAATGAAAAAGAAGAAGAAATTACGCTTACAACAAAACAATAGCAAAAAAGAGAGGAAAAATCGACGAAGAAAAAAAAAAAAGACGAAAACGAAAACGAAAAAGACGAAACCGAAAAGCGACGAAGACGGAAGATACGCACAAGAAGGAAGAAAACAAAGAAAAAGAAAACTTGAGAGCCAAAGAGAACTTAAGAATGACCCACGAAAAACTCATTCCGGCCGCACTCACACACGTTCATTAATATGACCAGCAGTATAACGTAGAACTCAAACTGAATACGAGACGCAAGTGCAAGGTCACCAATACATACATGCACGCACGTACATATACGTTCACATGCGCACACACCACACACACACACACACACACACACACCACACACACACACACACACATACACACACACACACACACACACACACACACACACACACACACACACACACACACACTCACACACACACACACACACACACACACACACACACACACACACACACACACACACACACACACACACACACACACACACACACACACACACCGCAGTCAACAAACGCGTAAAAAAAGAAAAAAAAAGTAAGACAATAATAATAATAATAATAATTTCCACAACGAAAAACAGTAAAAGACAATAATAATAATAATAATAACAACAACTTCCACAATGACCGCACGTGAAATTTCACACGTGCAGAAGAAACCACAACAAAATTAGCCTCTATCACAATTTCGAAGTCTAAAAAAAAAAAAGAGAAAAGAAAAAAAAAGACTTAGAAAAAAACCTCATGAATATATAAATAATATCCAGACGTGATTGTCTAAACACACATGCCTCGCAGATTCACCTCCGCCATTATACTTCTATGAACTGTTGCCTGTGAATTAACAGCCTGTATCACGAAACAAGTAACGCCTTGTGGTCTGCAACGGGTAGCGAGTAGTAACCTCCATAAGTAACCTGTAGCAATGAGTAACCTGTAGCAATGAGTAACCTGTAGCAACCTGTAGCAATGAGTAACCTGTAAGCAATGAGTACCTGTAGCCAATAGTAACCTGTAGCAATAAGTAACCTGTAAGCAATGAGTAAACCTTGTAGCAATGAGGTAGGTAACCTGTAGCAATGTAACTATATCCTGTACATTGAAACTGTGCAATGTAACCGGTAGCTGTAGCAATAAGTAACCTAGAAATGAGTAACCTAAGCAAGTAGCAAGTAACCGTGAGCAATGAGCAACCTGTAAGCAATGAGTAACCTAAGTATGTAACAATGAGAACCTGTAAGCAATGAGAGCCAATAAAGTAACCCTGTAGCAAGATTTGTAGTAGAATGGTAACCTGTAAAGCAATGGAGTAGACCTGATGTGGCAATGAGTAACCTGTAGCAATAAGTAACCTGTAGCAATAGAGTAACCTGTAGCAATAGAGTAACCTGTAGACAATGAGTAACCTTGTAGCAATAAGTTAAGTAGCAAAAGTACCTGTAGCAATGATAAAGCAGTACGCTGTAGCAAATGTAGGTAACCGTAGCAATAGTAACCTGTAGCAATAAGCAATGATAACCTGTAGCATGGACCTGTAGATAAGTAACCGTAAGCAAGTAAGTATAACCTTGGATAGCAATGAAGATAACCTGGTAGCAATAAGTAACCGAGCAACCTAAAGTAACCCGTAGCAATGAGTAACCTGTAGCAATAAGTAACCAATAGTAAGCAATGATAACCTGTAGCAATAAGTAACCTGGTAGCAATGAGTAGTAACCTGTAGCAAATAAGTACCTGTAGCAATAAGTAAGTAAACCTTAGCCAATAAGTAACCTTGTAGCAATAAGTAAGTGTAGCAATAAGTAACCCAATGGAGAGTAACCTTAGCAATGAAGTAACCTGTGCAATAATAAACCCAATGTAGCAATAAAAGTACCTGTAGCAATTAAGTAACCTGTAACAATGATAACCGGGCAATAAGTAACCTGTAACAATGAGTAACCTGTAGAGTAGTAACCTGTAGCAAGAGTAACCTGTACAAAAGTAACCTGTAGCAAATAAGTAACCTGTAACAATGAGTAACCTGTAGCAATTAGAAAGTAACCTGTAGCAATGAGTAACCTGTAGCAATAACCTGTAGCAATAAGTACCTGGTAGCAATAAGTAACCTGTAGCAATGAGTAACCTGTAGCAATGAGTAACCTGTGAGCAAAGTAACCTGTAGCAATGAGTAACCTGTAGCAATGAGTAACCTGTAGCAATAAGTAACAATGTAGCAATAAGTAACCTGTAGCAATGAGTAACCTTGTAGCAATAAGTACCTGTAGCAATAAGTAACCTGTTGTAGGCAATGAGTAACCTTAGCAATGAGTACCGTACAATAAGTAACCTGTAACAATGAGTAACCTGTAGCAATGAGTAATCTGTAGCAATAAGTAACCTGTAGAGCAATGAGAGTAACCTGTAGCAATGAGTAACCTGTAGCAATAAGTAACCTGTAGCAATGAGTAACCTGTAGCAATAAGTAAGTAGCATTACCTGTAGCAATAAGTAACCTGTAGCAATGAGTAACCTGTAGCAATGAGTAACCTGTAGCAATAAGTAAACCTGTTAGCAATGAGAGTAACCTGTGCAATAAGTAACCTGTAGTAAAGATAATCTGTAGCAATGTCGTAATAGAGTAGCAATGAGTAACCTGTAGCAATATAGAACCTATGAGTAACCTGTAGCATAACCTGTAGCATTGATAACCTGTAGCACTGAGTAAACCTTAAGCAATAAGTAACCTGTTAGCTGTACCCTTTGAGTAACCTGTAGCAATGAGTAACCTGTAGCAATGAGTAACCCATGAGTCTGCTAGCAATGAGTAACCTGTAGCTATGAGTAACCTGTAGCAATGAGTAACCTGTAGCAATGAGTAACCTGTAGCAATGAGTAAAAGCAATGATAACCTGTAGTAACCTGTAGCAATGAGTAACCTGAGCAATGAGTAACTGTAGCAAGAGTAACTGTACTAACCGTAGCAATGAGTAACCTTAGCAATGAGGCAACCTGTACAATAGTAGCAATGAGTTACCTGTAGCAATAGTTAACCAATGTAGTAACCTTAGCAATGTAGCAATGAGTAACCTGTAAAGCAATGAGTAACCTGTAGCAATAAACCTAATGGAGTAACCTGTAGCAGTGAGTAACCTTAGCAATAAGTAACCTGTAAGCAATGTAACATGTTGCAATGAGTAACCTATAATACTAGCAATATTTGACAGATCTGGAAAGTGGCAACATCCAGGACATCGCAGAGAGCAAGTAGCAAGTAATTCCGAATACGTAAATGAAAACGAAAATAAAGAATCGCTAACCAGCAACTCGCCAACTACAGACACCAGAAACTCGTCACCTGTAGCCCGGACTCGGCTCGGCAGCTTGTTACCTGTTGACTTCGCACAAGACCTTGAACTCAGTTTGCCAAAGTTTTGTCAGGTGAAAATATCGACTTATCTCAGCTTCCGTATTTCGCCACGCACCTCATAACTCACTCACGGCCCCTCGCAACAGGAGAAAAAATGACATTAGAACTCTTTTCCATCAGCACCCACCCCCCCCCCTCTCTTAGACAGCTCCACCCCCTAACCCCCCCTCCCCCCTCGGTGACACACGGGTGCCACATATAACTTGGCACTCTTTCCTACAGCATA
>NW_020872860.1:496117-508617 GCF_003789085.1 Penaeus vannamei
GGATAACTACCGATAACAACAACAAAAAAATAAATATATATATCTATTCACGGCCGCCCTCATAATCAATCCATCTTGCCCCTCCTTTTTTAAGCCGATGTATCCATTCATATCCATCAAAAACACATTCCTTTTCCCTTTGAAGACGAAAATTCCTTCCCTGGTTGGCCCGGCAGACTAAAAGGTGCCAGCGTTTAACTTCTTCATTTCGTTTGTTCATCTATCCGCACATCAACCCCCCCCCCCTCCCCTCCTACCCCCCGCTTGAAGTATTTGGGGGTCGTAATAACGGCGAGAAGAAGAAGAAGAAGAAAAATGAGGAGGAGGTGGAAGAAGAAGAGGTGGAGAGGGGAGGAGAGAGGAGGAGAGGAGAGAGGAGGAGAGGGGAGGAGGAGGAGGAGGAGGAGGAAGAGGAGGAGAGAGGAGGGGAGGAGGAGGAGAGGAGGAGGGGAGAGGAGGAGGAGGAGGAGGAAAAGAGGAGGAGGGACGAGAGGACGAGGAGAGGAAAAAGAGAAGGAAAATAAGGACGTGAAGAAGGAGGGGGAGGAGTTGAGAAAATTGAGACAGTTGTGAAGAAAGAGTAAGGTTCAAAAAAGCTGATGCGCGTATGAGTACGCATATAAATAAAAACAATGCAACACACACACACACACACACCACCACACAACACACACACACACAACACACACACACACACACACACACACACACACACACACACACACACACACCACACCACAACACGGACCCTCAGAGTTATACTGATGTAATGCGAGTGGGCGTCTGAATCCACTTGTACCCGCAAACACAATTATAAATCCTGTCTTTTATTTAAATTCAATGATTCTCCTTCTTTGAATCACGCGATGTTGTCTGGAAAACGGTCGCGCGCGTGTGTGTTCCCGCTTACGTCCACACCTTCGCGCGTGTGTATACGTGTCTGTGTTTGTGCGTGCATTCGTGCGTCCGAACGTGGCGTCTAGACAAGCATTCGTGCGTCCGAACGTGGCGTCTAGACAAGCCCATCCCTAGGTGAATCCTTCTCTCAGAGGGTTTGACGAGTCCTCCTTGAATCCCCTAATTGAATGGCGAAGGTAATTGGGGCAGTCGTGATGAAGCGGCCGCAGACACAAGCGTGTGTGTAGGCGTGGGCGTCGCTCAGAAGACCTCTTGGGTCACTGAATGCGTTTCGTGAAAGAGAGAGAGGGAGGGAGGGAAGGGAGGGAGAGAGAGAGAAGAGAGAGAGGGAGAGAGGGAGAGAGGGAGAGAGGGAGAGAGAGAGAGAGGGGAGAGGGAAGAGGAAGGAGGGAAGGAGGGAGGGAGGGAGGGAGGGAGGGAGAGGAGGAGAGGAGAGGGAGAGGGAGAGGGAGAAGGGAGAGGGGAGAGGGAAGGGAGAGGGAGAGGAGAGGGAGAGAGGGAGAAGAGAAGAGAGAGAGAGAGAGAGAGAGAGAGAGAGAGAGAGAGAGAGAGAGAGAGAGAGAGATGAGAGAGGGAGAGAGAGAGAGAGAAACAGAGAAACGAAAATGCAGGTGTTAAGTAAGACGATTTTCTTCCGCTTGAAGTGAGATTATAAAAACACACTTGTTCCTTTTGCAAGATGCAAAATTCGAGGAAAAATAATAAAGAGCAACTGTGCACTGACAAACTAAAATTAGTATTAGTGGTATGATTCATGTTACGGTTTTAATAGCAACAATAACAACAAAGGGAGCAGCATTCACAACACAAAATAAATAACAATAATTAATAAATAATGACAATAATAATAATAACAATAATGACAATAATAACAGCAATACAACAATGATAACAATAACAACACTAACAATGAATAACAATTATTGTTACAAAAGTCTCACAATGCCGAAAGTAGAATAAACAATAACATTTGATAATAACACCAAAACCACCGTCGTTCTCAAGGTAACCCAAAGATAAAGAGAGAAAAAAAAAGTTATATTCTCCCTGATTCTTTGGGATTAAATGTCTCACATGCACCATTTTTTTTTTTGGAGTTATAAGTTGAAGTCCGTGGGGTGAGGGGGGAGGGGAGGGGAGGGGATGGGGGAGGAGGAAGTGTGGGAAGGGGAAGATGTGGGGGGAAGAAAGGAAGGAGAATAAGGGAAATGAGCGGGATATGAGGACAGAGAGAGAGAGAGAGATAGAGAAAGAGAGAGAGAGAGAGAGAGAGAGAGAAGAGAGAAGAGAGAGAGAGAGAGAGAGAGAGAGAGAGAGAGAGAGAGAGAGAGAGAGAGAAGAGAGAGAGAAATCGAAACGAAGGAAAGAGAGAAAGAGGGATAAACAAGTGGAGCGAAAGGCATACGAGACAACAGTCGCTCGGCTAACAACAACAATAATAATAATAGCACTAACAACATAACAACCCTAATAATAGAGCTCATTCACTTAACTCTTCAACAGACACTCAAACCACACATATCAAAGAAGCCATTATCATAAAATGCGCACGTAAAGGCCCCTCCATACAACGGCGACCTCACTAATAGACACGAATGGTTGGGAGGATGGGTAAAGGGGATAGGGTGGAGGTGGGGGGCGAGTGGAGGATCTGGGTAGTCCTACATGGGAGGGGGGGGTCAGGGTAATCCTACTTATGACGGTCAAGAAAAGGAGGAGGAAGGAATAGATGATAAGGGAAATGAAGAAGAGACAGAGGGTGGGGAACTAATAATAACAACAAATCGGAAGAAAATGAGATGGGAGTTATACATATGTTAACTTAGTCTTGTATGTAAATAAGTTGGGTTTTAGAATGTGTTAACGAAGTCTCGTATGCAAGTAAATGTAAAATAAGTAAATAAAAAATGTACCTTGAAAATTATTTACTGACATATTTATCTGATAATGTACTGTGATACTTGATCTTACAGTATGTCATGCACAATAATGACAGTCATAATCCTGGAGAAATGTGTCAGGTTGAAAGGTTAAGTATGCTAAGTAATGCCACTTTACGCTGCGCTGTCATGCACTGTGCCATTGTTTATTTACTTAGGTTGCTTATTTCAAATGACCTTAACTACGATTTTTATTTTCTTTTTTGGGCAAATATATTACTTACATTACCTCTCCTTCTCTTTGCTACTATGTACCAAAGTAAATAATGTGACATTACCGTTAATATTTCTTATCTAAATTCAATAAACCTAGTAATACACAGATCACCCTTTTATGATAAGAGTATCTGTCTGAAGGCCACCGCACATTGCACCATTTAATCATTCGGATAATCTTTTATGAACCAGTTTCCTCGCCAGTCGAATGTTGATCCACTGATATTCAAGATAAAAGCGAGTCTGTTCACACCAGGATTTCTAAAAGACAAGAGGATTACGGGCGCAAATGCCAGCGGATAGGAAGTCACACCTTGGGCGTCTACACAGAGGAGTGGGCGTACCTATACCTATCTGCTATAGGCCTATTTACCTATCTTTTTATCTATATATTTATCTATCTACCTATCTATTTGTCCATCTATCTATCTATATACCTATTTACCTATCAGTCTATATATCTATGCATATATATATCCATGCATCTATAAGATATATATATATGTTGTTGTGTTGTTGTTGTGTGTGTGTGTGTGTGTGTGTGTGTGTGTGTGTGTGTGTGTGTTGTGTGTTGTGTGTGGTGTGTGTGTGTGTGTGTGCGTGTGTGTGTGATGTGTGTTGTGTGTGTGTGAGTGGTGGTGTGTAGTTTTTACACCCACGCACACAACAACACACACCACACACACACATATATATATTAATAAATTTATATAGTAATATATACTATATATAGAATAATATTACATTATATATATACAAACACACACCACCATATATATATTGGATTATATATATATGATAATATATATTTATACTCAATGAGTATATATATATTATATATATATATTATATATATATATAGAATACACGTAAACAGCGTGTGTGTGAGAGCGAATGTGAACCGTGAGAAGAATGGTGTGAGTATAGGAGTGCAGAAGTGTGAATTGGAGTGGAAGGACTCCACCCTCGCACCCTTCGTCTCTCCTCACCTCCACCCTCTAACCCACACCTCTCCCTCTTACCACTCACCTCCTCTCCTCCCTCTTCAACACCTCTTCCCCTCCTCCTCCCATCCCCTCCTACCTTCCTCCTCCTCCTACTCTCTCTCCTCCTTCCTCCTTCTCCTACCCCTCCCTCTCCTCCGCCTCCTATATATTGTAAGGAAGACAGATCTAGAATCTTTGGGGAGATCTGGAGACGCTGAGGGAGGGGGGGGGGGGGGGGGGGGGGGGGGGGGGTGGGGGGGTTCCAACACCTAAAGAAGCCATACCACCACTACTCAGCCAACGGCCTCTGGCTTGAAAAGCCTGTTATGGCAATAAAAAAATGCGCAGATATAAATTCTATAGCAAAATCCTTTCATTAATAGGAGGGAAGAGGGAGGGGAGGAGAGGATGGGAAGGAGGAAGAGATAGAGAAGAAGGACGATGCAAGAGTAGAGCCGCAGGGGAAAGAAGAAGAGAGAGAAGGAGAGGGGAAGAGAGAGAGGGAGAGAGGGAGAGAGGAGGAGAGAGAGAGAGAGAGAGAGAGAGAGAGAGAGAGAGAGAGAGAGAGAAGAGAGAGACGAGAGAGAGAGACAGCCAGCCGCCAGACAGATAAATAGACAGACAACCGAACAAACAGACAGACATACAGAACGACAGAATGAGAAGAAACAAAGGAGAGGAGAGAAAGAGGGAGAGGAAAGTGGCATCCCAAAGATGGGGTTAAAATAAGAGAGAAAACAGAGCAAATGAGTCTCAACCAATTTTCTAATTAGATGAGAATGCAGTTAATGTATGTAATCTTAAAACAGGGATATTCCAAAAATCAGCAATTTATATCATTTTAATGAACATATTGAACTGAAAATGAAATGAAAATTTTCAATGAAAAATGATGGTAAAGAATGATGATGATGATGATGATGAGAAGGAAAGGAGAAGAGATGGAGAAGAAGAATGAGAAGGAGACGTAGAAAGAGATGCAGAAGTAGGAGGAAGAGAAAACGAGGGCAAAGGAAAAGGAATAAGAAGAAGACGAAGAAAAAGAAAACGGAGAAAGAAAAAAATATATAATAAAAAAAGGACGTGGTGGAAAATACATGAAGTCACCATAGATAGTGAAAGTGAAAGTTAAAAAAAAAAATGAAAACAATGAAAGTTCCCAATGACAGTTAGCTCTGCGTCCTGTTCTGGTCGTGTTACGCTGATTAAACGCACAGTTAATCTCAAAAAGTCTTGCTTAGTTGCATTCTTAATTTATTGCGTGTAGGTTGAGTGTTTGAGTCAGTGCTAATGAAACTGAATCTAGTGTGTGTGTGTGTGGTGTTGTGTGTGTGTGTGGTGTGTGTGTGTGTGTGTGGTGGTGCGTGTGCGTAGGTGGCGTGTCGCGGTGTGCGTGTGCGTGTGCCGTGTGCGTGTTGCGTGTGCGTGGTGTGTTGCGTGTGCGTGTCGTGTCTGTGTGTTCGTGTGTGAGCGGTGCGTGTGTGGAGTGTGCGTCGTGCGTGAGTGTGTAGTGTGCGTGAGGTGTGTGTGTAAGCGGTGCGTTGTGACGATGTGGGTGTGCGGTGCTGTGACAGTGACGTGTCATGTGTGTGTGTGTGTTGTGTTGTGTGTTTGTGTGTGTGTGTGTGTGTTGATGTGTGTGTGGTGGGTGATGTGTGTGTTAAGTGATGATGTGTAGGCAGGCACGAACGAATGTGAATTTGATAAGCAAATAATATGTCGATTTCTTAGACTACTAAAACACACCATACTAGAGTGAATATTCAATATAGATTTAGTATCATTCTGAAGAAACACGCAGCATACGTGTGAACGCATGTTGTATATGTAGTTTGTGCATACAGCACAACACACACACAACGAAGAAAAGACGAGGAGAGAGAGAGAGAGAGAGAGAGAGAGAGAGAGAGAGAGAGAAGAGAGAGAGAAGAGAGAGAGAGAGAGAGAGAGAAGAGAGAGAGGAGAAGAAGAGAGGAAAGAGAGAGAAGAAGAGAGAGAGAGAAGAGAGAGGAAGAGAGAAGAGAGAGAAGAGAGAGAGAGAGAGAGAGAGAAGAGAGAGGAGAAGAGAAGAGAGAGAGAGAGAGAGAGAGAAGAGAGAGAGAGAGAGAAGAGGAGAGAGGAGAGAGAGAAGAGAAGAGAGAAGAGAGAGAGAAGTGAAGAGAGAGCTCTGCGACGCAAAAGAGAGGATCGAAAGCGGCGAATAAATAAAGGGGGAGAAATATGTCAACGGCGAATAATTGCGCACGAACGTACGAACGCACGAACGAGAGGCCAGCGCCCCACTGACGAAAATTGACAAGAAGCGAAGGAGAAAGAGGAGAAACCACGATAAAAGAAAAACACAAAGAAAGTCGGTAATTTCACCCAACCAGCGGTAATGATCCAAAATGTGTAATGACAAAGAGACTAATATTTAAACTTAAAATGCCTGACTCTTAAGCAACGACACCGCATAATCCTCGACATTGCAACGGGATCAAGGAGCGCTCTATGAGACAAGTTGCACGGCCAAAGGACCTTGCAATACGGAATGTTTGACACGTGTTTAAGGACTCTTCATCTGCAGTGACTTGAAGAATGCTGAGATGAGCACGACACTTAAGACGTCTAGACTCCCCTTGCAATGTGCTTGCAGTGCCTGGAGTGCCAGTTTTATGTGGAAAGTTAATTGCAATGTTGACACGGGTGGAGCATGGAGTTTGTGAATGAACAATATTGACAAAGAGCTTAGCTGCGTAAATACTATTTTATCATCATTATTATCATTATCATTACTATCATTACCAGGTAAAAGAATGCTGGGCTATTTACGAATCCTCAAAAAAATATTTTATTATCACTACTATCATTATCATTACCAGGTAAAAGATTACTAGGCTATTTACGAATCCCCAAAAGCCATTAAATACATGTCGACACATGGTATTTCATATCACTGATCTTTGTAAAATATTTCCTCGATAAGTTAAGAGCGATTAATAAACACGAAAAGAGAGCAACCAAGGCAGTCCTTCACCATATATCACAGACACCATCATTATCCCTATTAGGACTATGATTTCGCCCCCACTTAATTACTGTATCTCCTGACGCCACTTTTATCTCTTCGTTAAATCAATTTGCAGACCATGAAAAAGCCTACACCGGTTTCCAGCCTCGCTTAATCCCCTGACTACGGTTCCTCTAGCCTCACTGTCTCTTCACTGCCATGAGCATTACCCACATAATTATCTGCATCGCTCATTACCATCCATCCGATTCCCTTCTGATCTCACTGTCACCCCCTTGTTCCCGGGCCGCCATAGTCATTAGGCTCTGACGACGGGGTTCGCGATAATTAAGCCCACGTGCTCTTAGTCTCCCCGGGCCCTCGTTTCACCCTCGCTCAACAGCCTTGTCACTTACCTCACCCTCATCCCTCAATCCGTCGAGCGAAGGCCGCCACCTGCTCCTTCCTTGACCCTGGACGTCAAGGGCGAGGGCAAACAGGGTCACAGCCACTAGCGCCGTCTGGACCCCTGCCATGGCGACTACTGGCGGGGCGGCTGCTAAAACTCGCCCTCGAAAGCTTTTCTCTCCTCGTCGCAAGCTCTAGCTATCACCACCGAGTCACGGGGAACAACCGAGTGGCGCCTCTCGGGTCGCCGCGCCCTCCCTCTCTCGCTGCTCTCACTAGCAAGCGCGGAGTGGTCGAATCGAGCTCGTTGCTGTTAACTCATCCAGCGAGATCACACGAGGGCGTCCCGAGGCAAGGAGAGCTGCTCCCTGTCGACGCTAAGGTCTTGGCCTCACTGCCCCGCCGCCCGTGCCTGCCCAACCACCCACATCACACGCCCCTCCCCCGCCCGTACCCTCCCTACTCCCTCCTTTTTCCTCGCACCTCCCCTCCTCCCCACTCTCTCCACGTCCCTGCCCCCTCGCTCTACCTTGCCCCCGCCTACACCCCCTCATACCCTCTCCCTTAACCCCGCCTCCCTCCCTTGATCCCTCCCGCCCTCTCCTTATCCCACTCCACTCACACACACCCTCCTCCTCCCTAATTCTGGCTCCTCCCTCCTCTCCCACCGTTTTTTCCTCCTCCACCTCCCTTCCTCTTCCTCCTCGTCCCTTGTCTTCTTCCCTCCTCTCCCCTTCCCTTCTTCCTCTCGGCCTCTCACCTGTCACTCCTCCCCTCCGTCTTCCCGTGACAGGCCTATCAGTCTGTACATTAATATCTCCTTAGAACTTGTGACGAGATTGCGAGGAAAAAAACAGAAGGAGGAAGAGGGGGAGGAGAAGGATGCAGAAGAGGATACGAAAAGGGAGGGATATGAGGGCAGAGAAGAGCAAGAGGAGTGGAGAAGGAAAGCAGGTGGAAGGTATAAGAGGAGAATGGGGAAAAGAAAGATAAGGGAGGGGAAATAAAAATATAAAAGGGAAATAATCAGCTGATGGAGGCTTGAAAGAAAGGATAGAAGAAAAGGGGGAAGGAAGAGGAAGAGGAAGGAGAAGAACCTTCAAAATGTGTCACAAGAGACAGAAGAGAAGGCAAGGAAGAAGAAATAAGAGATAGAAGACGCAGAGAAAGAGGAGAAGGGAAAAGAGGCCGAGGATTACAGAACAGAACCAGGAAAATAATCCGTTCACAAGCATTCTGGTGTTTGTTTAGCTACCATCTTGAGACGACTTAGACAAGACGGAAGATTTTGCATGAACCCAGAGCGATAATAATATAATAATAATAATGGTACTTGTATAAATGACAACCATATTGATGACGATCATGATAATAAAAATAAATGATAATGACCAAAAATAATATAATAATATATAATAATAATAATAATATTAAAATAATATAATGAAAAGTAAAACAAAACAAAACCAGTAATAATATTAATAATAATGAATGATGATGATGATGATGTGATATGATGATGATTGATGATGATGATGATGATGATGATGATGGATAATGATGATGATGATGATGTGATAATATAATTAACTTTTAAAAGTTATACATACAGTCTGACCATGCAACTGTTTTGGGTATAAAGTCTAGGGTATACTCACGAAACATTTCGTTAAGAATAACATTAAACGGCAAAAAAGATAAACGCCGAGAAGGAGAGGGAGGGAGGGAGGGAGGGAGAGAGGGAGAGAGGGAGAGAGGGAGAGAGGGAGAGAGGGAGAAGAGGGAGAGAGAGAGAGAGAGAGAGAGAGAGAGAGAGAGAGAGAGAGGAGAGAGAGAGAGAGAGAGAGAGAAGAAAGAGAAAAGAGAAAGAGAAAGAGAAAGAGAAAGAGAAAGAGAAAGAGAAAAGAAAGAGAAAGAGAAGAGAGAAGAGAAGAGAAAGAGAAAGAGAAGAGAGAGAGAGAGAGAAGAGAGAGACAACATTTCCGCCACCCCACCCCGGCCCCTTCCTTCGAACAGAGCAAGCGACCACAGCTGTTAGAAGCCCCCCCCTCCCCCGCCCCCAGAGGATTTACATTTGCACACTCACCCGCCGAGCCGCCCTCGCCTCAGTCAGCGGGAAAGGCGAACACACGCCCTGTGAAAGGACCGCCCTCTCTCCTCCTCCTTCCTTCGCGTGTTGAAGGACAATATCTCTCATGGCGTGGGTGAGCCTCCTTTTTATTGACTTCCATTCTCGTTATCTGTGTTATCGTCGTTGATTTCCTTATCGTGATCGTTGTTGTAATTATCTTTGTGGTATTATCGTTATCATCGTTGTTGCTGTTATCATTCACCTTGTTGATATCATCATTCTTGGTTTTATTGTCGTCATGATCGTCACTATCATTTTTATCATCATTGCCATAATTGTGGATTCATATTATCCATCATCATTTCATCATTATCAGTGTCATTATAATCATTGCCGTCATTCAGTATATTTCTTCTAAAATCACTCTCACTCTTTATCCATACCTATGTAAAAATAAAAATAAAATCAAGTATAAAAATAATTCCTCAAGTATATTTCTCTAAAACTCACTCTTTTATCCAATACCTATGTAACAAAAGTAAAAATAAAAATGCAAGTATATTTCTTCTAAAATCACTCTCACTCTTTTATCCAATACCTATGTACAAAAGTAAAAAAAATGCAAGTATAATTTTTCTAAAATCACTCTCACTCTTTTCCCAATATCTATGTAACAGAAGTAAAATAAAAAATGTAAGTATATTTCTTCTAAAATCACTTATTTTTTTATCCAATACCTATGTAACAAAAGTAAAAAAAAAAAGTATATTTCTTCTAAAATCACTCTTACTCTTTTACCCAATATCTATGTAACAAAAGTAAAAAAAAAATGCAAGTATATTTCTTCTAAAATCACTCTCACTCTTTTATCCAATACCTATGTAACAAAAGTAAAAAAAAAAAAAAAAAAATGCAAGCATATTTCTTGGAATCTAAAATCACTCTCACTTTTCCAATATAAAAAGTAAAAAAAAAAAAAAAAAGTATATTTCTTCTAAAATCACTCTTCCACAACAACGTAAACGAACAGTAAAAAAAAAAAAAAAAAAAAACACCATTGCAGGTATATCCGTGCAACGTGGACACCGAGCAGAAAACATACCCATTTTTGCCCGGACAGAATAGTAACTTATGCGCTGCTGTTGTGTTGAGCAAATTGTTACGCAACGGGCATACTTGGGCGCTAATAAGGTCTTTCCGCCTGAACAATTTCTACAGAAAACTCGTTCTTATGGAGGTTAATGAAGATGTTCAAAATTGTGCCGCTTCATTAGACTTGCACGAGGGAGAGGCAGGGGGTGGGGTGGGGTGGAGGATGGGTAGGGTGGGGGTGGAGGATGGATAGGGTGGGGGTGGTGGATGGGTAAGGTGGGGGAGCTGGAGGAGGAGGATGGTAGGTGGGGGTGGAGGATGGGTAGGGTGGGGGTGGAGGATGGGTGGGGTGGGGTTGGAGGATGGATAGGGTGGGGTGTTGGTGGATGGGTAAGGTGGGGTGGAGGCTGGGTAGGGTGGGGGTGGAGGAATGGGTGGGTGGGGGTGGAGCTGGAGGAGGAGGATGGGTAGGGTGGGGGTGGGGCTGGGAGGAGGTGGGTAGGGTGGGGTGGAGGATGGGTGGTGGGGGTGGAGCTGGAGGAGGAGGATGGGTAGGGTGAGGGTGGAGGATGGGTAGGGTGGGGGTGGTGGATGGGTAAGGTGGGGGTGGAGGCTGGGTAGGGTGGGGGTGGAGGATGGGTAGGGTGGGGGTGGAGGTGGGAGGGGCTGGGTAGGGTGGGGGTGGAGGCTGGGTAGGGTGGGGTGGAGGTGGAGAGAGAAAGGGGGTGGAGCGATGGGGTAGGGTGGGGTGGGGTGGGGTGGAGATGGGATGGATGGGATGGAGGTGGAGAGAGGCAGGGGTGGATCAGTGGGGTTAGGGTAGGGGAAGGGTGGAGGAGAGAAGAGGAGGTGGAGCAGGAGAGTGAGGCGAGCGGTGGAGTAAAGTGGAGGAGGAGAGAGGCAGGGAGTGGAGCGATAGGGTATGGGTAGACAAGGAAAGGGAGGGAAGGGCAAGAAGGTAGGGGTTAGGGCAGGGTGGCGAGGAGATAAACCACGACTTCGTTATAAGGAATCATGAATTGCACAAAACCTCGTTATATCACCTCTGTGAACTCTTCTGACGTCACGCTTCTCCCGTTATTTATTTTTTTCTCTTATATTAATTCGTCTATGTTATTTTATTATTTTCTTCTCCAGTCAAGTAGATAAAGATGTTAATGTTGCTTTCAATCAGGCTCCGAGCTATTTCCTAAGTGCCCGTTTTCTTTTAGATGTCAGACGGTCAGCAATGAAAAAATAAATAAATAAATAAATAAAAGTAATTAAAAGAAAAAAAGAAAGAAAGAAAGAAAATAATATATATATTTATACATCACACACATACATACAGGCATCCATCCCTCCATCCATAAACACATACATACATACATTTGCATATTATAATATATATATATATATATATATATATATATATTATATATATATATATATATATATATATATATAAACGGAGAACGGAGAAGCCAAAAAGGGCAAAACGAAAGTTACAGTGTGCAAGAAACGGCACAGCTGAGTATGCAATTTCAATATGAGTTTTCTCTCTCTCTCTCTCTATCTTTCTTTCTTTCTCTCTCTCTCTCTCTCTCTCACATCACCAACACCCATCACATCTGCTTCCTTATTCCCATTCCCATTTCCATCTCCATCACCATCTCGATGTCTCTCTCTCTCCATCACCATCTCAATCCCTATCTCCATCTCTCTGTTTTTTTTCCACTCTCTCTCACCAAAAGGACCTTTCACATATTTTCACATCAAATATCGTGGTAATCTTGTAACGGTAAAATGGCTGTTACCTTTCTCAAAAATGCTGCAATTCATCACACTTATTCTAAAGGAGAAGTGACAGCTCTCTCTCTTGCGCTTCCCTTCATATCCAC
>NW_020872860.1:513617-521117 GCF_003789085.1 Penaeus vannamei
ATGCCTTCACGATACGAGGACACAAATACAAAATTAGCCAGATCTATACTTACAAGTAGGAAGACTTTATGGGGTCGAAAAAGTACGGAAATAAAAGGGAAGTAGCATGCACTACAGGTTGCAATGACACTTTACCTGTGCTGCACATGCGGCGCCCACTTACCACCTCCAATCAACAGAAAACGGGATTCCTCATTGTTGAAACACAATGAACCTTATTATTAGATTAACCTTGATTAATCTTTTAACATACACTGGTTAGTACTAAATATTAATATATTCTTTAAAAGCATAAGTTAGATTTATCATTATCTACCTGCAATACGTATCCTGAAAGGTCATAATAAATACGTTCTTGTTCATTTATAGAATCGTCGTAAGGTTTGGCCGCAGACCGCTCTCAGGCAGTCGTGGCGTAAATGATTATAATAATGATAATCATACTGATAAACCCTGATGTTAATGATTATAACAATAATAATTGGAAAAAAAATGAATAATGTAACAAGGAAGATATATAACGAGGAAAAAAAATCCATGAAATATATATGTAAAAGTAACGAGAAAAAAAAAGTCCTATCAGTGAAAAGAAATACCGATAAACGACTGGAGAAAGAAAATAGTAGTAACGAAAAATGAAGAAAATAAAACAGAAACGCAGCATGAAGAAAAGCGAGTCGCATCTAGAAGCGCAACGAGTGACGTCAGTGTTACCACATATGAGTGAAGCCTCATCGCCCCCGTCTGGACACTGCTCGATCCCGTCACACTGACAGGCGAAGGTAACCCCGTCGGTGCACCGGATCAGCTGCTGCTGGCCTTGGGGACAGGTGAGCAGCGGTGCTCTCGTTGTTGTTGTTGATGTCGTTGTAGTAGTAGGAGGTGTTGTTGTAGACGGTACGGGTGTTGTTGTGGTTGTTGAGGTCGTTGTTGTGGTTGTTGTGGTTGTTGAGGTCGTTGTTGTTGGCAACACTGCGGGCAATTGACCTCGAAATTTCATTTTCTTTCTCCGTTTAAATTAATGGAACTCGCTCTTATTTAGCCAATATATATATATATATATATATATATATATATATATATATATATATATATATATATATATATATATATATATATAGAAGCGAACGAACCGGCACGGTTTGGGATGGTCTCGAACGATTTTGAGCAAATGTTTAGCGTTTTGGACATATGCCAATTACGTCACTAATCTATACAAGGCGTGACGTCATGACTATCACCTGACGTCATCGCACCGAAGCGTTACTGCAATGATGTCATGACTTAAGCCCAAAATATTTCTTTCTTTACAAGAATTGTCACTTGGCAAATGGGTGAAATAAACGGGATACATCGTAGAAATAAGAACAGCTAATTTAAACGATCATAACGTAACATATCAAATGTTAAACGGATGTAAATTAACTTTTTTTTCTTCTTTTTTTTTAGAAAGACAAGCGACTTTTGAATTTTTCAGCTCCGCCATGCAACATCCACAATCTTTAAGCACAAATAAACTACAAAAAATACCTACAGTAAGGTGTCACATGTTTTTTTTTTTTTTTTTTTTTTACTAAATCATAAAATTTGGTTAAACTTATTCGTCAGCTAAATACATTCTCACGTTAATAGTTAAAACAAAAAACTAAAATTAAACTCACTTATAACGTTTGGGATAAACATGTACATATGTATATGAATACATATCTAGATATTTGCATAGGCCGATGATGTATATACATCCATACGTATTTACATACATTTGTCTATCTATATCTACATAAACATTTATCTACATTACATACATATATATGCATACACGCTTGTGTGTGTGTGACCTATAGTCTATATATTCATATATACATGTGTGTGTGTGTATATTATATATATATATTATATATATATATATATATATATATATATATTTATATATATGTATATATATATACTTATATATATATATATATATATATATATATATATATATATATATATATATATATATATATATATATACTTATATATATATATATATATACATATATATATATATATATATATATATATATATATATATATATATGTACATATATATATATATATATATATATATATATATATATATATATATATATATTATATATATTGTGTATGTATGTATATATATATATATACATATATGTGTGTGTCTGTGTGTATGTATGTGTGTGTGTGTGATGTGTGAGTGAGTGTGTGTGTGTAGTGTGTGTGTGTGCGTGTGCGTGTGTGCGCGTGCGTGTGCGTGCGTGTGTTCGTGCGTGTCCGTACATACATATATATGTGCTTAGTGATCGCATTATAACTGTAACCTAAAGCCTATAAAGTATACACATGTGGAAAACAACTAATGAATCAAAAACACAACTTTAGATCTTAATAAAAGCAAGTGAAACAAAAGTAATCATGATAATGGTAATAATAACAATGCTAATGATAATAACAACAATAATATTAAAACGAAAGGAAACAAGCGAAGCGAACTGCGCAAAAAAAATGGAAGTTAAAGCCATCACCTAAAGTAAATGATCTATTTTGCGCGTTTTGAAAATTCAGTCAAAGCCAAATCGTAATAAATCATTGAATCAATAAAGCAAAAAGCCTTGTGGGTGTTTCTTTTTTATTTATTCACTTCTCTGGGGGGGGGGGAGGGGGTGAGAGGGGAAGCGGATAAATCTTTTGGTTAATATTGTGAAGAAAACAAATAAGAAGGATGATAAAGTGCTTTACGTTTCTTGATATAAAGGATTTTTTTTTTAATAAATAAATAAGCAACAAAAAAATACAAATAAAAAGTAGATAAGTAAATTGTTTTTAAATGACCAAATAAATAGAGAAATGCGCGAAAACCACGATATCCAAAGTTCTATCTACAGAAAGAAAACATGCTGTGCGGAATATTGTTTACTGGTCTGTTGTGAACGTGCGTGCGTGTGCGTGTGCGTGTGTGTGTGTGTGTGTGTGTGTGTGTGTGTGTGTGTGTGTGTGTGTGTGTGTGTGTGTGTGTGTGTGTGCGTGTGTGTGTGCGTGTGCGTGTGCGTGTGCGTGTGTGGTGTGCGTGTGCGTGTGCGTGTGAGTGTACGTGTGCGTGTGCGTGTGCGTGTGTATTTATGTCCACGTGCGTGTGTTCAAATGCGCGTCTACGATATGCACTACGGTACGAGCGAAACCTACGACTACGAAGCGAAAAAGATCAAAAGGCTCTTGCGTAATCGAGGCAAGAGAGAGAGAAAAAAATCAAATAGATGAATACCATTAAGCGGAATATAAGCCAAAGTAAAACATAATCAAAAATCAATCAGTCAAATTCAAAGGAAGCTTAGCACTGTCTTTCCCGGGAAAATCCAGAGCTTTGGCACGGTAGAGGAAGTTAGTGGCACTTTTCCATAGCCGCGGGCACCGTTATTCCAGCGAGGGGAAACGGGGAGGGGGGTGAGGGATGAGGGGAGGGGGTGAGGGATGAGGGGAGGGGCTAGTTGGGGGAATAGGAATGATGAGGGAAAACGAGGGAGGGAGGGCTAGTCGAAGGAACAGAGGCGGGGATAGATAGAAAACGGGAGGTGGGGTGAGGAGAAAGAATAAGGGGCGGGAATAGACAGAAAACGGGAGATGGGCTGAGGAGGGGAGGCTAAAGGAAGGAATAAGGGGCGGGAATAGACAGAAAACGGGAGGTGAGCTGAGGAGGGGAGGCTAAAGGAAGGAATAAGGGGCGGGAATAGACAGAAAACGGGAGAAGGGGCTGAGGAGGGGAGGCTAAAGGAAGGAATAAGGGGCGGGAATAGACAGAAAACGGGAGGTGGGCTGAGGAGGGGAGGCTAAAGGAAGGAATAAGGGCCGGGAATAGACAGATAACGGGAGGTGAGCTGAGGAAGGGAGGCTAAAGGAAGGAATAAGGGGCGGGAATAAACAGAAAACGGGAGGTGGGCTGAGGAGGGGAGGCTAAAGGAAGGAATAAGGGGCGGGAATAGACAGAAAACGGGAGGTGGGCTGAGGAGGGGAGGCAAAGGAAGGAATAAGGGGGCGGGAATAGACAGAAAACGGGAGGTGGGCTGAGGAGGGGAGGCTAAAGGAAGGAATAAGGGGCGGGATAGACAGAAAACGGAGGTGGGCTGAGGAGGGAGGCTAAAGGGGAATAGGGGGCGGGAAATAGACAGAAAACGGGAGGTGGGCTGAGGAGGGGAGGCTAAAGGAAGGAATAAGGGGCGGGAATAGACAGAAAACGGGAGGTGGGGCTGAGGAGGGGAGGCTAAAGGAAGGAATAAGGGGCGGGAATAACAGAAAACGGGAGGTGGGCTGAGGAGGGAGGCTAAAGGGAATAAGGGGCGGGAATAGACAGAAAACGGAGGTGGGCTGAGGAGGGGAGGCTAAAGGAAGGAATAAGGGGCGGGAATAGACAGAAAACGGGAGGGGCTGAGGAGGGGGAGGGGAAGGAATAAGGGGCGGGAATAGACAGAAAACGGGAGGTGGGCTGAGGAGGGGAGGCTAAAGGAAGGAATAAGGGGCGGGAATAGACAGAAAACGGGAGGTGGGCTGAGGAGGGGAGGCTAAAGGAAGGAATAAGGGGCGGAATAGACAGAAAACGGGAGGTGGGCTGAGGAGGGGAGGCTAAAGGAAGGAATAAGGGGCGGGAATAGACAGAAAACGGGAGGTGGGCTGAGGAGGGGAGGCTAAAGGAAGGAATAAGGGGCGGGAATACACAGAAAACGGGAGGTGGGCTGAGGAGGGGAGGCTAAAGGAAGGAATAAGGGGCGGGAATACACAGAAAACGGGAGGTGGGCTGAGGAGGGGAGGCTAATCAAAGGGACAGGAATAAATTAGAAACGGCGGGTAGGGGGGGGGATGGGGGGTTGTGGGGTCGTTGATTTTACCCGTGATGCTGCACGTCGAAGGGTCCTCGTCTGAGCCGTCGAGGCAGTCGGGGAAAGTGTCACAGACTTGCGCGATATCGAGACACACTGAATTCTCGTCGCACGCAAACTCACTCGCTCTACAGCCTGACGAGAGAGAAGGGCGAAAAGGGGGAAGAGGCGTTAGGGAATGAGAGAAAACACGAGACACAGAGAGAGAGATATTCGGTTTTGCTCTTCCTCGGTCTTCTCTCTCTCTCTCTCTCCTCCTGTAATTGTTATTTTCTCTCTAGAGTAGTGGGTTTATGGTGTGTGTTTTTTTTATCATTTCTTTAAGTGGTAATGGCGGAGAAGACGTTTGTTTGTCTTCCCGTCTTTTCGTTTCTGTTTACGTTGTATTATTGTTTTTTATATGTTAGGATGGTTAGTTCACATCAAACAAATGGTGCAAACAAAAACACAGTCTTAACCAGGTACAGCATAAAATTTTCCACAGCTACAGCATAAAATTTTCCACAGCTGCTAACTGGTCCTTATCCTAATATATTTAGTTAAGACCAAAAAGTAACTCTTTTTAGATTGTCATTAACCATCTAACACTCACTTTCTCCCATGCTACATAATCCTTATAAATTACCATGCAAAGTTTGTGTGTTTTATGGTGCAGATGTCACCGACCATCACCCACTACGTTAATTTAAAGGTACAGTGTCGAATTGAATCATGTTAGTCTCCGAATCGCCTAAAGTTCAAAATCGCTTGTGGTAGGATCTAGGGTCGAGTTGTAGGGTACAGAGGAGGTTGGTCGACTGTCGTAAGGAAATTAGAATAGAACCTCAGTCTGCTTTCCTGCTCTAAGGCAGGAAGATTGCGAATGAACAAACACGCCAAACAGTTCATTCGCCGTTTCAAAAGATACCGAAAAACACACCCGAAATACGTGTTAGTATCCAGCGATTGCAAAGGGCGGTCATGAAAAGGGAAGACGAAATAAAAAAGCCAAAAAGGCGGGGAAATGCCAGCTGAAACCATGAAGCAGCACAACAATAGCGAGAATACTGAATGGGGGACGTATTTACCGCTGGCGCCGCACTCGGCCTCGTCTTCTCCTCGGGGACATTCCCTCACGCCGTCACAGAAGCAGGCGTAGGTCGTGCCGTCGTCACACGTCCTGGGTCCCTGGTCGTCCGAGCGACACGTTGGTCGTGCTAAGGATAGTGTTCGTTCATTTTCTTAATTTGAACCGAGAGCTTTACCTTCCATTTGCTTTACATCGCTATATACACACTTTTTTTCAAACATCGCAAACGCAAACTCCTTCTTTTTATGTCATCAAGGATAATAGAATACAAGGTTTGTTCAGGCTATTTCAAAATTGGTTATCTACAGCGCTCTTGGGTTGTGACGTCACAGTCACTGATTCGAGTCGAAGCACTATAATAAATTCACTGGTTATCTATCAAACAATCTTGTATTCTCTTAACCTTGGTCATAAGCCTCCTAGCTTTTTTATCTAACGTATGAATGCCGATGGAAAGTACCTTTAATCTAACGTAATATTTTGCATATGTATCAAACAATCTTGTATTCTCTTAACCTTGGTCATAAGCCTCCCTAGCTTTTTATCAATACTGTCACACCAATTTGCATACTTTTTCATTCCCATGCACACTCATTTCAACTCATATTTCAAGAAAAAGAATCCACCATGAATTACATTCGAGCCGAGCGTGCGGTGTTAAGGGTATCATGTACTGAATGTTGAATGCGAAATGTGTGAAAAGAATTGACTATTTTCTAAATACAATCAAATACACACATGAAGACTCATGCATATCTATCTATCTATCTATACTATATATATATGTATACTATCTATATATATATATATATATATATATTATATATATATATATATATATATATATATATATATATATATATATATATATATATATATATGGATAGATACACACACACGCCTATTTGTAGGATCTCTAAAACCCTTCACATTTCGATACATCGTCATACATTAATGAACCCGTTAAAATATCTTTTCCTTTTGTTATCCTCTACGTTCGTGCAAATGCTCATATTCAGACCCTTCGGACACCTTGTTGATATATATATATATATATATATATATATATATATATATATATATATATATATATATATATATATATATATATATAACATATATATATATACATATATATATATATATATTATACATATATATATATATATATATATATATATATATATATATATATATATATATATATATATATATATATATATATATATATATATATATATATATATATATATATATATTGATATTCCGATAAAAGTACCCGCCCAAAGCCCGCAGAGTCGAGTGAAAGGGGCAGCAAACCCACAAGCGAGGGGGGGGCACAGACTCTAACAGGATGACCGAGTTCTGAGAAGGAGTTAGTCTCGCAAACACTACACTTCGCGCCGCCCTTCCGAAGAGGGAGGGCGCGAAGGGGGCCAAAGGAGGGAGGGGGGGGGGGTCGCAAGCTCTACCGACCGGGTGTCACGAAGCACTTGGCCGGGTCTTCGTCAGCGTTGTCGAAGCAATCCTGGACGC
>NW_020872860.1:526117-528617 GCF_003789085.1 Penaeus vannamei
CGGTTCGTATGCCAAGTTCTACCCAGAAAGACCCTCAGCTGAAACGGAAGCGAAAAGCCTCTGCAAAAGGGGGAAGACCGAAGGCAAAACAAAGGAAAAAGGGACACTATTTACCGCTTGAGGCGCACCCGGCCTCGTCCTCTCCTCGGGGACACTCCCTCACACCGTCACAGAAACAGGCGTAGGTCGTGCCATCGTCACACGTCCTGGGTCCCTGGTCGTCCGAACGACACGTTGGTCGTGCTAAGGATAATGTTTGTGCATTTTCTTAGTTTCTGGCGGCAACTTTCTGTCCGTTCTTAATCTTCTTCAAACTCAAATAATAAACATCATGCTATCTACAAAATCGATATATACAGCGAATTCTCACTCGCGCATGCTCTCTCACTTCCAATCGCTCAATCTTAATTAATACTCACACTTCTTGTTAGTTATAAGACCCTGTTTCCTTATTCATACGTAACACTTACTCGTCCAATTTATTAATACAGTTTTTTGTGTCACCACATTTTTTTCACCTTTTTTCTTACACCTGCGAGTTACGCATGGGGCAGACTAGGAAGCAACAGATAGGAAAAAATGCTCCAAAATAAGTCACATTCGCTTCAGGACTACATCTCACAGCATCGCACTCGTGGAAGCTTTGGCCACGCTCTGTTCGGTCCGTGTATGCGGACTTGTTTATCGCGTGTATCATGGTAGAGAGTGTGGCTTGGTGTCTACGTTACATATATGAGTAAATGAATGAATGAATGAGTGAGAGTGAGAGAGAGAGAGAGAGAGAGAGAGAGAGAGAGAGAGAGAGAGAGAGAGAGAGAGAGAGAGAGAGAGAGGAGGAGAGAGAAAAGAGAGAAAGAGAGAGAGAGAGAGAGAGAGAGAGAGAAGAGAGAGAGAGAGAGAGAGAGAGAGAGAGAGAGAGAGAGGAGAGAGAGAGAGAAGAGAGAAAGAGAGAGAGAGAGAGAGAAAGAAAAAAAAAAGAAAGATAGTATATTTCGTGAAATGTATATGCGAATGTGACACATACATGTCGACGATTTTTGCGTGTCAACAAAGGCATCCAACACGTCTATATTTGCATGAAGTACTCACCACAATTTTCCTCGTCCGAGTTATCCACGCAGTCTCTCGTTCCATCGCATTTCTTTTCATTAGGCACACATCTCACACCATCACAAACGAAGTTCCCTGGCGCACAATCTGTCATGTGGACTCTAACTTATCACTCACGTCATTGTGTTAGAATGTTGGGGAAATGTAAGTGCTTTGTGTATATTGCTTCCAGTGTACCTGCGACGGTGACCATGAACAGAGTAAACACACAAGACACACGTACACACGACAAGACAACATTCTGGATTTCACACGCACAAACACTTAGACAACCGGGACAGATAAATAACAATCAAACGAAAGACGGCACAATTTCGGAAAGAGAGAAAGAGAGAGAGAGAGAGAGAGAGAGAGAGAGAGAGAGAGAGAGAGAGAGAGAGAGAGAGAGAGAGAGAGAGAGAGAGAGAGAGAGAGAGAGAGAGAGAGAGAGAGAGAGAGAGAGAGAGAGAGAGAGAGAGAGAGAGAGAGAGAGAGAGAGAGAGAGAGAGAGAGAGAGAGAGAGAGAGAGAGAGAGAGAGTTCGATACACAATAGATGGCGCTTCCATATTGGTTGACGAAGCTCCAAAAGAAAACATATACAAAAAATATAACCAAAAACATAAAAACAAACATAAAAACAGAAAGATACAAAAAGAAGGGACAGATGTTTAATAGCCATATGTAACAAGCAACAAAAGGGCAGAGAGCATACAAAAAGGACAAACACATTACTGTTTGTGTAAGTTTTTGAGAATTAATGAGCATGCATGTGCAGTGTACGCAGTCATGATGTGTACATGAGCGGACAAAATCTGCTCCATGCATTAAAAAAGAAAAAGGGTTAATTACTAAAAACAATATATACACAATATAACATTTATCTCCGCGAATGCAGGAATTTGGCTTTGATTTTGGCTCTATTAAAGATATCACAACTCAAAATAAGGATAAAGATCTATATGAAATTGTAGAGTGAAGAATACTGAACACTATTCGATATAGGTACCGATGACACAGAATGAGTTAATGACCATGAAGAAAATGAAAACAATCAAGATGACAAAAATGTATCAAAGTGATATATGATCAAAGTGTGTAAAGACCACGAAAAAAGTTTAACGAATGAGTTACAGAAATGTTCTGAAATGATACCAATAAAGCTCAAAATGGTTGCAAAATGAAGGTGAAGAGTGTGTGATGGATATCAAAGCCATGCAAAGAGGATAAGATGAAAAGTGATGCAGTAACAATGCAAATAAAATATATGGCTAATGAAGGAGATTGAGAATGTATAAAGTAGAGCATTAGAAAGGGTGAGAGATGCAATAATGATACCAATACCGGAACTGATTGCACACTGAGGGAAGATGAAAAATGTAGAATGCATATCTATATCATGAAGATGAAAAA
>NW_020872860.1:546117-553617 GCF_003789085.1 Penaeus vannamei
ATGGAAAGACGAGAGAGAAGAGAGAGAATGACCGAAAGAGCGAGAAGAAGAGTAAGAAAAACTAAGGAAAAGGAGAGAAAGGTCGAAAGAGAATGAAAGAGGAACCAAAAGAAAACGAATACAAAATGGTGAGAAAGAGGAGAGAAAGGGAAATCGAAAGAAAAAGAGTAACAAAACCAGGGATAAAAGTAAAGAAAGAGCGAAAGAGAATGGGAGAAAGAGAAACCGAAATAAAGAGTAACAAAAAACAGACAAAGAGAGAAGAACGAATAAGAATGAGAGAAAGCAAAACTGAAAGAAAAGATGTAACAAAAATCCAGAATAAAAAAGAGAAAGAGCGAAATAAAATGAGAGAAATAAGAATCGAAAGAGAGTAACAAAAACCGGAAAAAGAAAGATATAAGCAAAAGAGAATAAGAAAAAGAAAAAAAAATCGAAAGAAAAGAGTAAAATACGGAAAAAATAGAACGAAAGTGAATGAATCAAAGATTTTAAAAAACGAAAGAAATAGAAACACAAAAAACCGAGAATAGAAAAATCAAAATTCGAAAGATCGCCAGAGAATGAGAGAAAGAGCAACAGGAAGAGAGCGCCAGCTGGGAGAGAGGAACGCCCAGCCAAACAAACACGCCCCTGCTCGTTGATAATGACAGCCGTGTTGTGTTCCTCGCCTTAATTACGTTAATTATCACGGGCGGTAATCAAAAAGTTAACATGTCAAACGAGAGATGATGATGAGATGCTGCCGCTGTGACTGCATACACCTGGGACAAGTAAAGTAATAATAACAGATACGCATAAACACACGAACGCGCACATATATACGTACGTACATACATGCATGTATTCATACATAATACACGCATTCATACATAAACACATACATGCATACACGGAGACGTGCATGCATACATATATATTTGCATACATACATACATATAAATAAACATTCATACATACATACACATATACACGAGGATGCATGCACACACACACACACACACACACACACACACACACACACACACACACACACACACACACACACACACACACGATGGGCCCTATCCATTGTAAGCTAATCACCTTTTAATTAAGGATTTGGATAATCTTAATTGGGATTAAGGTTCATGGTGTATTTTTTTTCATAATTTGATTAAGAAATAAAGTAAGAAGGACCAAAGAAAGGTGGGAGGGGGGGGGAGGACGATGGACTGGATGGATGAGGGATGGAATGGAAGGAGAGAGAGGTAGAAAGAAATGGAGAGAGAGAGGAGAGAGAAGAGAGAGAGAGAGAGAGAGAGAGAGAGAGAGAGAGAGAGAGAGAGAGAGAGAGAGAGAGAGAGAGAGAGAGAGAGAGAGAGAGAGAGAGAGAGAGAGACAGAGAGAGAGAGAGACAGAGAGACAGAGAGAGAGAGAAGACAGACAGACAGACAAAGACAGAGAAACAAAAACAAAGAGAGAGAGAAGAGAGACCGAGAGACCGAGAGAGCCAGAGAGCCAGAGAGAGCAAGGAGAGAAGAACGGCAAGAACAACAGCCGCAACCACATTCGAAAAGACCGAACTAAACTGTAAGGCAACAAACTGCAACCATTGGTGACAACTCATCAAAGTCACCTTGGGCTTCATTTAGTCCCTCATACCTACTGCTGTCACCTGAAACTTCTGTCAAGGGAGCGGCACCCCCCCCCTAAAAAAAAAAAAGAAAGAAAAAAAGAAAAGAAAGAAAAGAAAGAAAAAAAGAAAAGAAAAGAAAAGAAAGAAAAAAGAAAGAAAAAAAGAAAAGAAAGAAAAAAAGAAAGAAAGAGAAAAAAAGAAAAGAAAAAAAGAAAAAAAAGAAAGAAAAAAAATGTCGCAAATGAACATGCGACTCATCCAGTGTGTCGCGCGACGAAAATATGTTGCGCGGAAAGTATCTGAGAGAACCTGTCCTGTCATGGATTAAAATAGAGTGACAGGTAAATAAATATGGAGAGAAGAGAGAAGGCAGGATGAGATAGAAGGGGAAATGGGAGGAAGAGGGAAGAGGGGAGAAGGGAGAGGGGAGCGGGAAGTAAGGGAGGAGAAGAGAAGAGGGGAGAGGAGAGAGAGAGAAAGAGACGAATGAGAGCGAAGCGAGAGAGACCGAGAAACCAGGGAGCGAAAGAGACCGAATGAGAGCGAAAGCGAGAGAGACCGAGAACCAGGGAGCGAAAGAGACCGAATGAGAGCGAAAGCGAGAGAGACCGAGAGCCAGAGAGCGAAAGAGACCGAATGAGAGCGAGAGAGAGAGCCAGAGAGAGAGAGCGAGAGAGAGCGAAAGAGACCGATGAGACCGAAAGCGAGAGAGACCGAGAGCCAGGGAGCGAAAGAGACGAATGAGAGCGAAAAGCGAGAGAGACCGAAGCCAGGAGCGAAAGAGACCGAATGAGAGCGAGGGGGAGACAGACCGAGCGAGGCGAGAGCGAGAGGAAGGAGAGAGAGAGAGAGAGAGAGAGAGAGAGGACGGAGACTACATCATCAGTCATGATCGATGGGCTATTGAGACGCTCATTACTCTTGACGGAAGGATTATGGGGCTGAGAGAGGGAGGGAAGAGGAGGGGGGGGGGAAGGATGAGGGGAGATCTGGGCGGAGGGAGAATATGTGGGAGGGGGGGAGCGGATGACGGGAGAGGGGAGTGGGGAGTGGATAAGGGGGGGTGGAAGGAGAGGAAGAGGATGAGAAGGGAGGGGAGAAGATGAGGGGAGAGGATAGATGAGGGAGGGGGAAGCGGATGAGAGGAAGAGGATGAGGGGAGAAAATATGGAAGAGGGAAGAGGGAGAGCATGAGAAGGGAGGGGGGAAGATGAGGGAGAGGGGAGCGGATGAGGGGTGGAGGGACAAGGAGAATGAGGAGGGAGGGACAAGATGGGGGAGTTGGGAGCGGATGAGGGAGTGGAGGGAGAGGGAGAGGATGAGAAGGGACGGGAGAGGCAAAAAGAGGAGGGGAGACGATGAAGGAAATGGGGAAAGAGGAAGAAGGGAGAGGAAGGAGGAGAGGGGAAGGGATGAGGGAGAAAGGGAAAGATAAGGGGAAGAAGGGATACGTGGAATAAGGGACAATATGAGGGAAAGGGGAAAGACGAGGGAGATGAGGGAGAGGAAAGGGGAAGAGGAAGAATTTAGGATATGAGGGAGCGAGAAGATAAGTGAGAATGGAAATGTGGGAGATGAGAAATGAGGGATAATAAGAAGACAAAGGGGATAAGGAAAAGAAAATATAAGAACGACGAGGATAAGGAAAAGAAAAGAAAAGAAAGACGAGAGAGACAAGACAAAACTGAAGAAGAAGAAAAAAAAGGAGAAATTGAGACAAGCATACCAAAAAGGAAGGAGATGAGAGAATGAAAAAAAACAGACGAGGAAGCGTATAGGTAAACAAGGAAAGAAGAACGAAAACAAAAAAAATAACACATAGAAATAACAGAAATAAGACAACCACAAAAAAAAGAAAAGAAAAAACACGAAAAGACAAACGAAAAACAAAAAGAAATAACAGAAATAAAGACATGACACACAAAAACGAAAAGAAAAAAAAACGAAAAGACAAACGCAAAACAAAAAGAAATAACAGAAATAGAGACATACCACAAAAAAGAAAAGAAAAGAAAAACACACGAAAAACAAAAAGAAATAACAGAAATAGAGACATAACACACACAAAAAAAAAAAAAGAGAAAAGAAAAAAAAAACGCAAAACAAAAACGAAAAAAATGGAAATAAATGAAAAGCCAGGCTAACAGAAAGGGATTTACGAATTGATTGAAACCATAAACATTTTTTTTTTTTTGCATTTGAATGGGATCTCATCTATAACCCCTTTGTTGCTGCCATTATCGTTATTGTTGCTTTCGTTATAATCATCATTGGCTGTTTTTGCCGTTTCTCTTTTTTCATCGTTATTTCTGGTTTTGATGCTTCTCTTCTTTCGCCATTATTATTGTCGTTATCGATATTGTTGTTCTTGTTGATGGTGTCATTATCCTTGTTATTCTGTTGTTATTTTTAACGTTATTAATTATTATTACCATTAACATTTTTATCATTATATGTTGATTTTCATAGCTATTATCAATATCATTTTCATTATCATAATCATTATTATCATATTATTATTATTATCAGTATCATCATTATTATTATTATTATTATTATATTTATCATTATCATCATCATCATCATTATTACTATCATTATTATCATCATTATTATTATTATTATTATTATTATTATTATTATTATTATTATTATTATTATTATTATCATCGTCATAATCATCATCATCATCATTATTATCATCATTACTATCATTAATACTATTATTGTAATTATCCTAATTTTTTCATCACTATTATTATCCTCATTATTATCACTATCATAAATATGATTATCATCATAATCATCACTAATACCATTATTATCATTTCATTATTACTATTATTATGATTTCTTTTTAATCATGATTATTACGGCTATTCTTATTATCATCGTCATCGTTGTCATCACTGCCATCATCATTATCACCATCATCATTAATACTATCATTATTACAACTGACACTAATAATTTTCATCATCATTACTATGATCACCTCATCATTACTGTCTTTACTAATAGCAGAGACTAAATAATAATAACAAAAAGTACTAATAATAGATAATAATAATAATAGATAATAATAAATTTAAAAAACAAAAACAAAATAAATAAATAAATAAATAAATAGAAAAAAAATAAAAAATACACGTTCCATCAATTATACTCAAAAGAAATATAGCGAAAGCAAATGAGAAATAAATGTAAGAAACTTGGACCAAAAAGGCGACAGAAAATGACACCGGAAGAACAATAAGCCGGAGGGCGTGAAGAAAGGGAGGTGGAGGAGGAGGAGGAGGGAGGTGGAGGTGGAGGAGGAGGAGGTGGAGGAGGAGGAGGTGGAGAGTGGAGGAGGAGGAGGGGGGAGGAGGAGAAGGAGGTGGTGGTGGATGTGGATGTGGATGTGATGTGGAGGATGTGGATGTGGATGTGGATGTGGGATGTGGTGGTGGAGGAGCTGGAGCTGGAGGAAGAGGAGGAGGAGGAGGAGGAGATGGAGGAGGTGGAGGGAGTGGAGGTGGGGGTTGGGGTAGATGTGGAGGTGGAGGTGAAATAAGAGGAAGAGGAGGAGGAGAATAGGGGAAAGAGGGAGCGGAGAGGTGAGAAAAAAAAGGAAATTGGAGACTGTAGCCCCTCTCTCTCTTTTCTGTTCTTTTTCTCTCTCTCTCTCTCTCTCGTCGTGTGTGGTGTGTGTGTGTGTGTGTGTGTGTGTGTGTGTGTGTGTGTGTGTGTGTGTGTGTGTGGTGTGTGTGTGTGTGTGTGTGTGTGTGTGTGTGTGTGTTGTGTGTGTGTGTGTGTGTCTGTGTGTGTGTGTGTGTGTGTGGTGTCTGTTTGTATGTATGTCTCTCTGTGTCTGTTGTATGTGTCTGTGTCTGTCTGTGTCTGTTTGTGTGTGTGTCTGTGTGTGTGTGTGTGTTTGTGTGTTTGTTGTGTTTGTGTTTTGTGTTTGTGTTTTGTGTTTTGGTGTTTGTGTTTGTGTTAGTGTTAGTGTTGTTAGTGTTAGTGTTTGTGTTTGTGTTTGTGTTTGAGTGTGTGTGTGTGTGTGTGTGTGTATGTGTGAGTGTGCGTTTGCGTGTGCGTTTGCGTGCGTGTGCTTTTGCATGTGCGTTTGCGTGCGCATACACGAATAAATAAAAAAGACAACCAGATTCAAACACAAACAAATTGAAGACAGACAAACAGACACAGACAGAGAGAAGTCCACCTCCCCGCCAGCCTGTCTGCCCGCCGGCGCTGAGGGTCGTCCCGAGCCGTAATCTTCAGGAGAACGACCCACGAGCACAATATTAGAGAGTGAGAGTCTCCGGGTGCCACGCAACAAGTTCAAATGACATGTGCAACGCAGGGATATGGAAGGGAGAATGGGAAGGGAGTTGATAAAAGGACGAAGAAGGTAAAATTTGGAAGGTAGGAAGGGGGGGGGGGGAATTGAAATTAAATTGATTGATAGGAATACTGGCAATCTGATAGAACTGTGGGTAGATGCTTATCAGTCACTGTCGTCATTATCGGTCTGTGTTTCTGTCAACTGCTGGACAAAGGCTTTTCATGTTACCTTGCTTAGTCAAAGAACCTACATCCACTATTAAGGGGGGTTGTGGCCATGGCTTCACTCTAACCACACTTTCATTTTCATCTGCAGAGGTGGAACGTATGCGTATATTGTTGTAACAATATCCAAGTATCTAGCCATCTATCTCTTTATACATTTGTCTATGAGTCAATATCTCCCTTTCTATTTATACCTAGATTTGTATCTATCTAGTTATCTATCTATATATCTATCTAATCTATCTATCTTTCAATTTATACCAAGATTTGTATCTATCTAGTTTACTATTTATCTGTCTATCTTCCTATCTTTACCAATTTATCTGTACAAACGAACGCAAAAAGAAAACTCAAGACAGACTGGAACACCAACAAACAAAGCGAAAGGAGAAACAGCAAATGAATAAAGAGAGAGAGAGAAAGGGGGGACCTTACAACCGAAGAAAAATGCGGGGCGCCTAAGGAACAATGGCCTAGGGAAAAGGGGGAGTGAGGGAGGGGGTGCATAGGGGGTTGGGGTACAAAGGTGGAGTGAGGGGGAAAGTGGGGGCAGGAGTGGGAGAAAGGGGGGGGGGGTGTCGGAAAAGGGTCTCGGAAGTAAGAGCTAAATAGACTTGGATGGAGGCTGCATCTCCCCCTAACTTGCTTTAGCTTGCGTCTGTCCTATTGTGTGTTTGTGCTTTGTGGTTGTGTGCGTGTGCTTGTGTCTCCGTAGGTGCATGTATGTGTTCGAGTGTGTGTGTTTGTTGTCTGTTTGTTTGTTCGTCTGATTGCTTGTTTGCTTCCTTGAGTGCGTGATTGCATCAACGTCTATTTGCCTGTTACTGTATACGTACCGAGGCAAGTATCAATATAGAAAACACATACCCGTTTCTCCTCCTCTTTGTCTAAACACGCGCGTGGGAAAAGCACACAAACACCAAGAACCGTGTCCGCCATCTGTACAAACCAGACCCTCAGAACCACGAAGACACACCAGAGGGAACATGAAACACTTTACATAAACAGACTAACAACAACAGTTTATACATACATTTGAAGTTTTTGTTTTGTTTTGCTCTGTTTTGCTCTTTTTTTTCCTTTCTTCGGTGTTATATTTACAATTTTGCCTTCAACAGGACTCAACAGGATGTTGATGGTATCGGCAATGATAAGGATAATGAAAAAAGACATGAAGACCATGATAATAAGAAGGACCACAACATTATCCATCAAAAAAAATATATATATATATAAAATAAATAATATAATAAATAAAAAATAAATTCATAACAACTACAATCAACAATTACAACAATGACAACGATATTGAAAACGACATCAAGGCCATG
>NW_020872860.1:558617-568338 GCF_003789085.1 Penaeus vannamei
GAGAGAGAAGAGAGAGAGAGAGAGAGAGAGAGAGAGAGAGAGAGAGAGAGAGAGAGAGAGAGAGAGCAGAGAGAGAGAGAGAGAGAGAGAGAGAGAGAGAGAGAGAAGAGAGAAGGAGAGAGAGAGAGAGAGAGAGAGACAGAAACATCAAGAAAAGGACAAAAATGAAAAGAAAAAAAAAAAACTAAAGAGAAAGACATAAAAACAAACCCACTCGCCAAAAAAAAAAAAAAAAAAAAAAAACTAAGAAGAAGAAGGAAGAAACAAAATCTCGAGGAATATAAGGAGGAAGAAGTAAGTTGATAAAAGGTTGATCGGGAGAGCTTGCCAGGAGTCGACTTCGAAAAGGAGATTTGGTGCTTTAAAACATCATTCAAACTTTGTAATCTTAATGAAGACACATCGTCGAAGTTATATACCTAAAGTAATTGCCCAAAAGGAGGAGATAAAATTTGGGGGGTTTCCTCTTTAATATGTTTTCAATCTTTATATTGTCTATAATACCCACACGTGTATATGAATATATGAATAGTGTGTGTGTATATGTATATGTACACACACATACACATATATACACACATATATATAACATATACATATACATATGACAAAAAATATTGGAAGTTAGATGTACTGAAAAAAATATACAGACATGGGGAGATAGACAGGAGATAGATGCACAAAGAGAAAGATAGAAAGTAGATAAACAAAAAGATAGGAAGACAGAAAGAAAATAGAGACACAGATAGAGAGATAGAAAGAAAACAGACAGACAGATAAGATGATAAACAGAGGACAAACAGACAGACACAGTATATGCACATTATCTACTTTGCGAAATATTGAATATGAAGCGATAGATTTTTACCCTCCTCCAATTCCCGTTTAGCACCGTAACTTTAAAAGATTATCTTCACGAAATTTCGCGCCAATTTTGAGGATAATGGAAAGAGAAAATGAATATAGGAAGGAGGAAGACAGTAGGTTGATAAAGCAGTAAGAGGGAGGCAGGGAGAAAGGGAGAGAGGGATATATTTAAATGAATAAATACACACACACACGTGTAATATGTATATATATATATATATATATATATAATATATATATATATATAGATATATAATAGATAGATAGATAGATAGATAGATAGATAGATAGATAGAGAGAGAGAGAGAGAGAGAGAGAGATAGAGAGAGAGAGAGAGAGAGAGATACATAACAACAAAAAGAAGCTGTAGCTGACATGATGATGATTATGGAAATAACATATCATCATTATCATCATTATTATTATTACCAATACTATTATCATTGTTACTATTTCTATCATCATTATGATTATCATCATCATCTTTACTATTTCATATTATCATTAACACTATCATTATCTTTTTTTACTATCATTATCAGTATTATGCTCTTTACCCTAATCATTATTACAATCATCACCTTTATCATTATCAGTACTATCATTATACAATTAACTAGAAGCACTAAGAGAGCGCATACCTCCGCCAAGGCAATAGGCTCACTGATACAATGAAAATATTCACACTTGAAGAATTACATTAAAATCACCTGTTTCCTTGTCTCGCAACGCTAAGGAATCCTTTGAAAATTTCTTGGATCCGAATCACGGCATCTAAGTTCGGCTAAGACAAACCCCAGGTAAAATAATCATAACAATCTGTTCATAACTTTTTGAGATCTCCTGCTAACCAACTAACCAATGGTACCATTTTTTTCTTATTTTTTTATTCTATTTATTTTTTTTTATTTTTTTTATCAAGGTAATAAAATATTATTAATAAAATAAATCCAAAAAAATAATACGTCAGTAATCCATCACTGACAAGCCATGACGTCACAGCCCATCCTGACCTGTCCTTGAGGGCGAAAGGGTTATACATCAACCTCTCACCTCTAACGTACACCTGGAATTCATTTGTAGGCCTACCGCACCTTACATTTTTTCGATGTTTTTTTAGGCCTATAAAAAAAACCGGTTTTGAATTCCCATCGTCATCTTCGTGAGACAAGATTGACTAGTTGATAGTAGAAGGATTTTTGTTCAGTTAATTGGGGGAGGGCGCTGTGTGTGGGGGAGCTGTGTTCATGCGGGGTGTGGAGGAAGGAAGGAGAGGGAGGACGAGGGAGAGAGGGAAGAGAGGGCGAGAGGGAGGAGGGGAGAGGGGAGAGGGGAGAGGAGAGGAGAGAGGAGAGAGAGGGAGGAGGAGGGAGGGAGGAGGGGGAGGAGGGAGGGGAGAGGAGGAGGGAGGGAGAGAGAGAGACGAGAGAGAGAGAGAGAGAGAGAGAGAAGAGAGAGAGAGAAGAGAGAGAGAGAGAGAGAGAGAGAGAGAGAGAGAGAAGGAAAGTGTCGCGTGTTTTAAAGGGACGAAAACTGAAAAAGAAAGAAAAGGGAAAAATGAAAAAAATAAACGGACTGTAAAATGAAAGAAATAAACAAACAAAGCTATAAAACTTAAAACACCTACAACGACGATGATTCACGAAGGATAAGATTAAGTGAGATAGCGGGCAATGATCGACCTTAAAGGCATACCGGCATTAGCAATGACTCAGCGGGAGGGGGAAGGAGGGAGGGAGGGAACCGGAAGAGGGGAGGGAGGGAGGGGAGAGGGAGAGAGGGAGAGTGGGAGAGGAGAGAGAGAGAGAGAGAAGGAGAGATGAGAGAAGGAGAGAGAGAGAGAGAGAGAGAGAGAGAGAAGAGAGAGAGAAGAGAAGAAGAGAGAGAAGAGAAGAGAGAGAAGAGAAGAGAAGAGAAGAAGAGAAGAGAAGAGAAGAGAGAGAGAGAGAAGAGAAGAAGAAGAGAGAGAGAAATACAGAAAACAGAGACAGATCAAGAAAGACAGAATGTTACCATGTACAAACCATCAACCAAAAACAGCAAAAAAAATCTCTCCATGAACACCATAACACCTCCCCCCCCCACGCCTCACCCAGCCCCCCGCTCTCACACCTATTCACACTTGGAAGATCGCACAACACACTCTCTCGTTGTGACTGCATACGTCAAGGTGATGTCATGATCACACACTCATTACACTGCCTCGTGCCATGTACTTCCGGGTTGTGAAGCTGAGATGATTCTATTAATTCTCCCTAAATCTATGAGACGGTTTCTAATCACAATAAAAAGCTATTCTACAAAAATGGCCTATTCGGTCTTTTAGAGTTTTACAAGTGAATAATAACCCGTGTCCACACTAATTTCCTAAGCTATCTTATTTTTCTAAAATGATATAATTCTTTGGCATCATTACTTAATACCTCTTTCAGAAATATACATCGAAAGCCGTTCGTTCATTATAGGAGAGGCAACAGAATTGAACTCGCCTCCCCGCCCACCCCCATCTACGCATTAGAATATCAGGGAGATAATTCTTGTTTTCTCATCGTTTCACTTCCTCCTTTCCTATTTCTTCTTGCAGTCTGTGACACTGCGAAATATTATCCTTATACGCAAGATAATATTCGTACTAGTGTCTCACGAGTTCTTTTAAAAGCGAAGGAAGGACTTGACTCATTAATTTCGTATTAAAGTTGATAAAAGTTACAATACGATAAGCATCAATCTGTTTTCGAAATTCTTTCAAGCCGTAGGATGAACTGACTGGCAAATTTCGTATTATTATCATGAAAGCAATTCATCTCACAGAAACTGTCATTACTGACCAAAATACCGAGTGAAATTTCAATTCAAAAAAATCAATTAGGTTATTAAAAGTGTCTCAACATATCCGTAGAGTTTTTACGGTTAAATGTCATTGCAATCAAAGGAATTAATTAATATCTACGAATATGAGGAGATAATAAATTAATTATGAAAAGGAAAAAGCAATGTGGAAATAAATGAGAAGATAAAAGCAGAGAGAGAGAAAAAAGATTCCAGCTGAATAAAATCTAATTGAATAGATAATTGATAGATAAGGAAGGGCAGAAGGGAGATCTTTTCATATCTTCCTTTTAGAGAATGATTTCCTCCTAATGCAGCATTTTTCTTTCTTTTAATTATTATTCCTGTTTTTCACTCCTTTTTTTATATTCGTTCTTCTTTTTCTCACTCATTTTTCCTTCTTCCCTTCCTTCCCTTTACCTCTCCCTCATCTTCATTCCCCCTACTCCCTTCTTCTCTATCTTTCTCTTTGTCTTCCATTCTCTTCTTCCTACACCTTATCCTCACCCACCCCACAAATTATTTTCTCTCTTCCACTTTCTCTTCTTCCTCTTCCTCGACTTCCTTCCTTTCTTCCTTACTTCCACTCCCTTCACCTTCTTTCTTTCTACTCCCTCTTTCCTTTTTATTCCTTCTTCCTCCTGTTCCTCCTTGCTCTGCCATCCTACCTTCAGGGACTTTGGCAATCAACGAAAACGTCCTTCTCTGGCAGACATACCTGAGGGGGAAAGAGAGTCTTAATTATAGACCTAATTAAAAGATAAATGTCTAAAAACATTCTTTATGCAGACATACATGCATGAATGCATGCATACATACATATATATGTCTATGTGTATGTATATATGTGTACATATATATGTATGTATGTGTATAAGTGTGTATTTGTGTGTATATATATATGCATATATATATATATATATATATATATATATATATATATATATATATATATATATATGTATGTATGTGTATATGTGTGTATATGTGTGTATATATATGCATATATATATATATATATATATATATATATATATATATATATATATATATAAAATTATATAAATATATATAATATATATAATATATATATAGTAAAGTAAATAAATAAATAAATAAATTTATAAATATATATATATATATATATATATATATATATATATATATATATATATATATATATTGAAGAATTACATTAAAATCACTTCTTTCTCCAGTACACCGGTGCCGTCCGTATTTCCTTATCTCGCAATGCTAATGAATCCTTTAAAAAAAATCCCGGATCCGAATCATGGTCCGGATCGCAACAAAAAATTAATAGCATCTAAGTTGGGCTAGGACGCACTCTGGTAAAAAAAATATATAAAAAGCTGTTCGTAATTCTTGGGATTATCCTGCTGCAATCTGAACAACGGTACCAAAAGCACAACCTTCTTGGCGGATATGTAATGAATATGTACCATGTATCCAATCAGATTTATCATAGCAAGATAGACATGAGCGAGTGAGCGATAATTAAAGGCAAAGGTATAACAATTCATGTACATATTTCCCTTTCAGCGAAAAAAAAAAAAAAAAAACGAAAATAAGATACACTCTATGCAGTAATAGGACTCATTAGTCATTCGTCACTAACACGATTCAGAAGTTTGTTGGCGAAAGCAATGAAGACTTTGCTGAGAATTATTCTGCAAACATTTGATCTGCAACGTTGAAGAGCTTTTCCGTCAGTCTGTCATTCTATATGTCTTGTTGCAAGAGCACACGCATCCTTCGGAAAACACGCATACACACACACACACACACACACACACACACACACACAACACAACAACACACACACACACACACACACACACACACACACACACACACACACACACACACACACACACGCACACGCACGCACGCACGCACCACGCACACACACACACCACACACACACACACACACACACACACCATACACACATGCACACACCACACAACACACACACACATTCACTCAACAAACAAACACACTATCAAACTCTTTTAAAAAATATATACTGTATGTCTCTCTCTGCAACAGCACTTCTTTCTTCTTCCAACCCTTACTCCCTCCCCCTTCTACCCCCACCCCTCTCTACCCCCCCGTCAACCCTCCTCTCGCTGCCTTTCATGCCACTCCCCTCTCCCCCACCACCCCCTTTTCCAACCCCCTCCCCTTTAAAATCTGTCCCTTAGCCCTTAAAGCCCCTCCCCCATCTACCAACCCCCTTGCTAACCCCTCCTCGACCCCCACCCCATTCTAACCCCCCCTCTCCCCTACCCCCCCTTTGGCGCCTGGACATTCCCTAACAGTGAATTTGCATCTAGATATTGCCTTGAGATTTTTTTTCTCTCTCTCTCAATCTTTTTTCCTTTTCTTCTTTTTCACTTTTTTTTTCTTTTTGGTTTTCTTCGAGGGAAAGGGAAGGGGAAAGGAACAGAGAGAGAGAGAGAGAGAGAGAGAGAGAGAGAGAGAGAGAGAAGAGAGAAGAGGAAAGAAAGGGAGGGAAGACAAGAAAGGGAAGGAAGAGGAAAATAAAGGGAGGTATATGGAAAAGGGAAAGAAAAGGGAGAAGAGAGAAGGAATAGAGACCAAAAGGAAGGACGATATTCGTGAAGCAGAGAAAAGGAAGAAAGGAGGAAAGGATGCCAAGGGAAAGAAAGAGAGGGTAAAAGAAGACAAGAGAAGATTAAAGGAAGGGAAGGGAGGGCTAATGGATAAAAGAAAAAGGAGAAAAAGGGAGGCAAAAAAGAGGAAGAAAAGAGAGGGAAGGAGAGAGAATCTTAAGAAAAAGAAAGAGAGAAGGAAGGGAGGGTAATGAAGAAGGGGAAAGAGGAAGAGAGCGATAAAGGGAAGGAAGAAGAGAGCGGGAAGGGAAGAGAAGAGAAGATATGTTTGCAAAGTCTGCATTTCCATTCATTAAAGATAGTGCATCCTAGACATGGTGCTTATGCTATCTGTTCTTTTTTTCGTTCTTTCTTCTTCTCCGTCTATTTTTTTTCTTATTTCTCTACACTTTTTACTTTCGTGGACACGAAGGAGAGCGAGCAGCCTTATTCATTGGATGTTATCTATCGCTCCATTTTCTTAAGACATTTTTTTTGTGTCTATCTGCCTGGCACAACAGAGAGAGAGGGAAAGCAGAGGGAGGAAGAGAGGGAGAGAGGGGGAGGGAGAGGAGAGGGAGAGGGAGAGAGGGAGAGGGGAGGGGGGGAGAGGGAGAGAAGAGAGGGGAGGAGAAAGAGGGAGAGGGAGAGAGAGAGGGAGAGGGAGGGAAGAGAGAGAGGAGAGAGAGAGAGAGAGAGAGAGAGAGAGAGAGAGAGAGAGAGAGAGAGAGAGAGAGAGAGAGAGAGAGAGAGAGAGAGAGAGAGAGAGAGAGAGGGGGGGGAGAGAGAGAGGGGGGGAGGGGATGGGAGAGAAGGAGAGGGAGGAGGGGGGAGGGACGGATGAAGGGAGAGGGAGAGGAGAGGAGGAGAGAGAGAGAGAGAGAGAGAGAGGAGAGAGAGAGAGAGAGAGAGAGAGAGAGAGAGAGAGAGAGAGAGAGAGGAGAGAGAGAGAGAGAGAGAAGGAGAGAGAGAGAGAGAGAGAGAGAGAGAGAGAGAGAGAGAAGAGAGAGAGAGAGAGAGAGAGAGAGAGAGAGAGAGAGAGAGAGAGAGAGAGAGAGGAGAGAGAGAAGAGAGAGAGAGAGAGAGAGAGAGAGAGAGAGAGAGAGAGAGAGAGAGGAGAGAGAGAGAGAGAGAGAGAGAAGAGAGAGAGAGAGAGAGAGAGAGAGAGAGAGAGAGAGAGAGAGAGAGAGTGAGAGTCACATATATTATAGATATAGATATAGATGCATAATCATAAATTCAATATATATTATATATATATATATACTATATATATATTATTATTATATATATTATATGTAAGATATATATAGATGGATAATATATATATATATATATTTTTTTTTTTTTTTTTTTATTACGAATACATATATTATAGCGAGCATACAGAAATGTCTACGTATATTGACATGGTATAATTTTGATGAAGGCTCGAGTTATAGCGAATGTTGTTCATATTTAGAGAGTTATAGGGATTTAAGGACCACGTCAAATTAAAAACCGCATCACAATAACTATGAGCCAAAAGATAAGACGTCGGTACAGTTTCCACGTATGACCAAACCCAATTAATACTAACAATCATATTCCGCACAACAGTATATGCAGAACTCTAGTCCCAGCACACCACCGATAGCCCCTTCCCTTACCTCACTAATAAATGATAACTGACGGCACAGTCTCATATAGAATCTTGTCCTATGGTCACTTTGGCGGTCTTCACTATCATGTCTCTGTCTGTCCTGTTATTAGTCAAATTTGGCTCTCTCGTCGTGCAAAGTCGGTTTTGATGCTTTTGCTTTCTTGGTTATTTAACTGCGGTTTACCGTCGCTTCTGTCTGGTACTGTCTTGTCTGTGCTGCTCTCTCTCTCTCCTCACTGTGGACTTTAGTCTCATCTGTCTCTGACTTGCCTGTCGGGATTGTTACTGTTTTAGTCTGTTATGTCTTTCGTCTGTGTGTCTGTCCTGTCTTTCTATTCTCGTTTCTTTCTTTCTTAGGGCCAAAAACAGTAGATTTCTTCTTTCTTCTTCCAAATCTGTTCCTTTTTTCACTCTCTTTACTTAACTCTTTCTTGAACGAATTTCATCTTCTACTATCTTTCTTTTTTCTACTTCTCTCACCTCTCTCTCGACATCTCACCTCTTCTCTCCTCTCTCTCTCTTCTCGTCTTCTCTAACCACTCACCTTGCAGGAGGTATAGGTAGTGCATTAGGGGATATTAGTTTTTTAGGTCATTAGTGTTAGAACCTCTACAAAATAAAAAAATCACAGCAGACTCTTGTTTCATTATCTTTTCTCTAAATCTTCGGTTATTTTTCTCTCACATAAAACTGACGAAATCCCTCCAATCCCCAACTAGGTATTACTCCAGATAGTATACAATCACCATATCAATATTACTATATAAATCATATATCTATAATATATATTTTCAATATATGTGTATAATGTAAAATATGTATTATATTATGTGTGGTGGGTGTGTGGTGTGCTGTGTGTGTGGTTAGTGCAATATTTTGGGGTGATGTGAGTGGTTGTGTTTAGTGTGTGTGTGTGTGTGTGATAATATAATAACAATATATAAAGCATATATCTCATATATATAAATGTGCACCAACACAAACACCACACTGGTTTACACTGTTTGTTGGTTGGGTTACACAAATTTCACACACAACAACACACACAGCACAACACACACACTACACACACACACACACACACACACACACACACATCACACCACACACACACACACACACACACACACACACCACAACACACAGATAATATATAATATATATATTAGTATATTATATATATTATATATATTAAAATATATATATATATTATATATATATTATACATATATAAATACATAATATATTTACCACAACGCTTACTCAATCAAGTATCAAAAGTTTTTCGCATTTCATTCATACATACAACGCTACTGCACTATTACGTATGTGCTATAGCGCCTCATGGCAAAAGTCCAGACACCGAAAGCCAAGGAGAGCTTCATAAATAATCTCTTTTTGGAAGGAGGAAGACATGTAAAAAATTAAAAAAAAATGAATATGCGCTTTGTAAAGGACTGAATAATTAACGCTGCAACCCGTCTTTGAAATAAATGAATAAATCATACACAGCAAAAATTACTTTCATGTGCGATCCGCGAGGCATTTACTCTCTCTCGCGTCTGTTGATGTGCGAATAAGAATAATCTTTTTACTAATTTAGCAAAAAGCATTTTAGTAAATTGCAAGTTAAATGCGAATAGCCCCGCTTGGTCTAGAAGTTGGGGAGGAGAGAGAGAGAGAAGAGAGAGAGAGAGAGGGAGAGAGAGAGAGAGAGAGGAGAGAGAGAGAGAGAGAGAGAGAGGGT
>NW_020872861.1:7500-15000 GCF_003789085.1 Penaeus vannamei
CAGCATTCCTATCTTTATCACCATTATTAATAACATTAATATCCTTATTTCCGTTATTATCAGCATTACAATCCTTATTAAAATCATTATTAACATTGCTATAATTATTTCCATTAATATCAGCATTGCTATCATTATTACCATATTATTATCACTATCATTATTACCATTATTATTATCACTATCATTATTACCATTATCATTATCACTATCATTATTACATTATTATTATCACTATCATTATTTCCATTACCATCAGCATTATTACCAATATTACCATTATTATTAACACAACTATCATTATTCCTATAATCAGCATTACTACTATTATTATTCCTATCATCCTTACTTTTATCAATATCACCAGTATCAGCAGTGGTAGCCGTACCATTACCATTATTATCAACGTTGTTATTGCATTTGTTTTCGTCGGTATAATGGCAATGATTACTGCAATTGTGATCACCATTATCATCATCATTATTGATATTCTTATTGTCATTATCACGTTATCACTATTGTTGTTATCATTGTTATAATGATGATGATTATTACCACAGTCATTTATTTTATTCCTTTTAATCTATTTTAATTACACAGTTGTTATTTAATCTATCTTGATTTCTAACATAACTAATGAATTCAGGCGAAACAGGTAAAAAATAACTATAATAAAAATAAAAATCATTCTGCTTTGATTAGAATTTTTTTTCGATTAAACTGTTGTAAAAACAAATGCTAGTATGTGTATAGGTAGATAGGTAGATAGATGAATAAATAGATAGACTGATAGATGGGTAGGTAGATGGATAAGTAGATAGATAGATGGATGGATGGATGGATGGATGGATGGATAGATAGATAGATAGATAGATAGATAGATAGATAGATAGATAGATAGATAAGATAGATATAGATAGATAGATAGATAGATAGATAGATAGATAAATAGATGATAGATAGATGGATGGATAAATAGATAGATACATAGATAAAGAGGTAGATAGATAGATAAACAGATAGATAGGAGATAGAGAGATGTGTGTGTGTGTGTGTGTTTATAACGACTTATGAAGAAATACACAAAAAGGTCAAAGATAAGAACACCAACAGTACAGATAAAACTTGACAGATATGTTTTAGCTCAACAAACGCAATAACTCGTAAGTAAATAGACTATATGAGGAAAATAAAGAATATGTCTCCCTTGTAAAAATAATATGTAGGTCATCGCCAACATAGAGACAAGAGGATTTGATGTGAAAAAGCACCTGGAGGAATGCTTCTCTCGATCTCATTTTATTTATAATTGGAATGAGAGAGGGAGAGAGGGAGAGAGAGAGAGAGAGAGAGAGAGAGAGAGAGAGAGAGAGAGAGAGAGAGAGAGAGAGAGAGAGAGAGAGAGAGAGAGAGAGAGAGACAGACAGACAGACAGAGAAGAGAGACAGAGAGACAGAGAGAGAGAGACAGAGAGACAGAGAGAAGAGAGAGACAGAGAGTACATATTCATACATATTTATACAGTATGTTTATGTATACCATATAGAAATACGTCTCAACAACAGAGACAAACCAAGCAGATGAACAGACGCAGAACTGCCCAAAGGGAACGAAAGTCTCCCCTTTCAAAGGGTAATTTACCTTATTGCTCTTCCCCCTTTATCATAGTTTGTATTTGGAATAAAGAAATGTCAACAGTTCGTCGTCTAAGGAAGGAAAATAGGAGAATAAGGAGTCTTGGATATGTCTCCGGGTCGCGAGGTCTTTCATTTCGAAAAAGTACTTTCATGTATCATCTTTCTCTTCGCCTTCGGCCTTATCTCGAGGCGGGGTTTAAGAAGCTGCTCATCTTCTCTCTTATCTTCTTCTTCTTCTTCTCTGGCCTTCGCCCCCTTTTTCGTTTTATCTCTTGGGTTTGGTATTTGCTTTCTTTGTATATATATATATATATATATATATATATATATATATATATATATATATATATATTATATATATATATATATATATATATATATATATATATATATATATATTTTTTTTTTTTTTTTTTTTTTTTTTTTTTTTAATACTTTTCTTTGATTTTTTTCTACTATCTATTTTTTATCGTCTCTTTCTTTTTCTTTTATATCTCTTCTTTCTCTCTTTCCCTTTCCTTCTTGTCTTCCCCTGTTTTTTCATTCTTTTGTCTTCCGATTCTCCTTCTCCTCTTTCTTCTCTCCTTGCCCTCTGCCTATCCCTATTCCCTATTTTCCCCTTCCCCTTCCCCTTCCTTCCCTTGACTTCATTCCCTTTCTCTTTCCTCTCTCTCCCTCCGCTCCCCCCACCTTCCTTCCCTTCTCTTTCCTTCCCCCTTCCCCATTTCCTCTCCCCTTTCACCCTCCTTATTCCCTTTCCCCTTGTTTTCCCTTTCTCCCATCCTCCCTTTCCCTTTCCCCTTCTCCCATCTTCCCTTTTCCAACTCCCACCTCCCTTCCCTCCTCTCCCCTTCTCCCACACTCCCTTTCCCCTTCTCCCCTCCTCCCCATCCTCCCTCTCCCTTCCCATCCTCCCTCTCCCTTTCCGCTCTCCCTCTCCCTTCCCACCCTCCCTCTCCCCTTCTCCCTTCCCCTCCTCATCTCCCTTTCCGCTCCCCTCCCCTCCTCCCTCTCCCGTCCCCTCTGATATCCCTGGAACAGCCGTCCACCTCTTTCCCTTCTCCCTTTCCCCTCCTCTCATCTCCCTCCCCTCTCCCACCCTCCCTTTCCCTTCCCCACCCTCCTCCCTCTCCGTCCCTCTTGATAGCCCTGGAACAGCCGTCCATAAGTGAAGTCACAAAGTTCCCTCGTGGACGCCACCCAAACGAGTCTGGAACAAGTTTGACTCCCGTTTTCTGTTGGAGGGAAATAAACACTGGACTCCGGGATCTCAAAATGCCGGTGCCAGCTCCATCCTGCATGTGGCACTGACGATGAATGGCACTAGTAATAAGCATGTCTCTCTCTCACTCACGTAATAGGTGTATGTGTGTGTTTGTGTTTATGTGTGTGTGTCTATGAGTTTTGTGGTGTGTGTTTGTGTCTGTGCGTTTGTGTATGTGTGTCTGTGTTAGTGTCTGTATGTTTGTGTACGCGTGTGTGTGTGTGTGTCAGTGTCTATATGTTTGTGTGTGTGCATGTGTGTGTGTGTTTGTGTGTGCGTATGTGTATGAGCGACTGAACAAGAACGTATATAGAATCTCTGTAGAGAAATAATCACCAAATATAGAATCTCAACCAGAAAAATAACCACCCAAAAAAAAAAAAATGAGAGAAGCCACGGTTGTCAAAACTAACGTTCATTCTGGCAGCCATTACACGAGTCACAACGCCATAGTAATCACCTGTTGATGCCTTGTTCCTACAACCTTATTTTCAGCTATTTCTCCCTCTCTCTTCTCCAAACATTCATTAAGACCTCTGTAAGTAGAGACAGAGACCTCTCCAAACCCCATTTTTATTAATAAAGAATGAAATATCTAGAATCTCCCTCTATCGTGATGCTAGTTCTGTAAACAGAGATAAACCCTTTCTTTTTAAGTTTATTCTGAAAGACATTCTGTAGCCACGAACGGATACCTCTCCGAATCCCCTTTTAATGGCTTCATTTGCGCTCTAGAAAGCCACAGATAAGGAAAAAAGACAGACAGGAAGGCAAACGGACAAGCGCATCCACGACCCACAGTTCTCCACGACAAAAGGCAGCCCACGCACCTCTTGCCGGAAGAAAGCAGCTAGTGAAACCGCCGTCTTCAAAACGTTGTTAGTTAAGCTGTTGACTCAGGCCGGAGGGACGCTGAGTCACCTCTCTCTCTCTGGTTCTCTCTCTCTGGCTCTCTCTCTCGCTCTCCCTCGCTCGGCTCACTCTCTCTGGCTCTCTCCTCTCTGGCTCTCGCTCGCTCGTTCGCTCGCTGTCTCTCTCTCTTCTCGCTCTCTCTGTCTCTCTCTCTCTCTCTCTCTCTCTCTCTCTCTCTCTCTCTCTCTCTCTCTCTCTCTCTCTCTCTCTCTCTCTCTCTCTCTTTCTCCCTCTCTCTTTCTCTCCCTCCTCCCTCCCTCCCTCTCTCTCTCTCTCTCTCTCTCTCTCTCTCTCTCTCTCTCTCTCTCTCTCTCTCTCTCTCTCTCTCTCTCTCTCTCTCTTCTCTCTCTCTCTCTCTCCTTTCTCCCTCTCTCTTTCTCCCTCTTCCCTCCTCCCTCTCTCTCTCTCTCTCTCTCTCGCTCTCTCTCTCTCTCCTCTCTCTCTCTCTCTCTCTCTCTCTCTCTCTCTCTCTCTCTCTCTCTCTCTCTCTCTCCTCTCTCTCTCTCTCTTCTCTCTCTCAATCGCCTCGCCTGGCATCCCCCTCAAGCTTTTTATCCTCGACTTTTCATGACTTCTCGCTTCTCCCTCTCTTCCCTCGTTCGCTTTTCGCCGTTATAGAGTGATGCCTGTGTTTTATCTGTCTATCTAATCTCCTTCGGCCTTCTTCTCCTCCTGTCTTTAAATCATTTATTTATCTTTTTTTTCTATTTCTCTTTCGCTTTTTTTATATGTTCACTTCTTTTTCTTTTTCTCTTTCTCTTTCGATTTCTTTCATTCGTTTATTTATCTTCATTTTTTTTTCTCCTTCGTCTTCTTTAATTTTCTCTTTCTCTTTCTCCGTCTTTAATTCGTTTATTAATCTTCTTTTCCTCTTTCTCTTTCGCCTTCTTTCATTCGTTTATTTATCATGTGTTTCCTCTCTCTCTTTTTTTTTTTTTTTTTTGCTTTCTTTGAATCGTTTATTTATCTTTCTCTTCCTCTTTCTCTTTCGCTTTCTTTAATTCGTTTATTTATCTTTCTCTTCCTCTTTCTCTTTCGCCTTCTTTAATTCGTTTATCTTTCTCTTTCCTCTTTCTCTTTCGCTTTCTTTAATTCGTTTATCATTCTTTTTTCTTTCTCTTTCGCCTTCTTTAATTCTTTGATTTATCTTCCTCTTCCTCTTTCTCTTTTTTTCTCGTCTACTTCCTCATTCGCCACGGCCCACGTTGGTCTATTCAGATTACTTCCCATTCCCTTCATTTATTTAATATCCTCCTCTTCTTCTTCAGGTTTTAGATTCTCCAACACTCATTCCCCACCCCCACCCCACCCCACCCCTTCTTCCCCACCCTCCTACTAAACAGCAGTTTGATCACTTTTATCAAATAGACAAATTTCTCGAACTAGACACCTATTTTCCCCTACCAGATTCTCCTAGTGTTCCTTATAAGTAATCCCCAATTTTTCCCCCATCATAGACCTCTAAGTTTCCCCATCCGACACCCACCGAATTTCCCCATCAGACACGCCCTATTTCCCCTAAATATCCCCAATTTTCCCCATTAGTCTTCCCCAATTTCCACACCAATATCCCCAATTTTCCCAATCAGTCTTACCCACTTTCCCCCACCAAATATCCCCAATTTTCCCAATCAGTCTTACCCACTTTTCCCCCATATCCCCAATTTTCCCATTGTCTTTCCCACTTTCCAACACCAAATATCCCAATTTTCCCCCCCCCATTAGTCTTTCCCAATTACCAACACCAAATACCCCAAATTTCCCCCCCCCCATCAGTCTTCCCAATTACCAACACCAAAATTCCCCTCCCTCACCCCCGGTCAACACACCCTCTCCCCTCCATCACTTCTACTGTCTTACCAATTCCTTTCATCATCACAGTTCGACTTCATTTGCATAATCTAGAGAACAAATACCTCAGAGAGAATTATTTAACACGGGTGTCCATCTGCATAACACGGGATGAGTGGGGAGAGGATGGGGAGAGGATGGGGGAGGATGGGGGGAGGAAGGGGGGGAAGGGGGAAGGGTGGTGAAGGGGGGAAGGGGGGAGAAGGGGAAGGGGAAGGGTAGGGGGGAGAAAGGGAAGGGGGAAGGGGGTAGGGGGAAAGGGGGGGAAGGGGGGAAAAGTGGGGAAGGGGGGGGAAAGTAGGGGGAAGTAGGAGGATGGGAGAGGAAGGGGAAGAAAGAATGGATAGGAGAATAGGCAGAGGAATGAGGAGATAGACAGGGGAGAGAAAGAAGAGAGAGAGAGAGAGAGAGAGAGAGAGAGAGAGAGAGAGAGAGAGAAGAGAGAGAAGAGAGAGAGAGAGAGAGAGAGAGAGAGAGAGAGAGAGAGACCGGCAGACAGAGACAGACAGACAGACAGAGACAGACAAGCAAACAGACAGAGGAAGACACGTGAAAGAAAAAGAGAGTGAAGATAAAAAAAAAAAACACATTAAAAGTAAAAAAGAAAAAAAACATAACACAAACATACAGACAAACCAACCAACCAACAAACAAAACAAAGACAGTGACCGACCCCCTCCACTAATCACACAGTCCTGAATCTCACAAAGAAAGAACACGACAGAAAGTATATTTTTTTATTCTTGATAGCTTGTTCTTTTTGCCAATAGAACGAAGAGAACTCACACCTTCTGAGAGACAAAAGCGCCACAGGGAGAGAGGTGTGTGTGAGTGCTCAGTGCGGAGAACAAGTGTGGAACAGAAAGAGAGAGAGAGAGAAGGGGAGAAGGAGAGAAAGAGAAAGAAATGGGGAGAGGGAAAGAGAGAAAGAGAGAGAAAGAGAAAGAGAAGAGAGAGAGACCGGCAAACAGAGACAGACAGACAGACAGAGACAGACAAGCAAACAGACAGAGGAAGACACGTGAAAGAAAAAGAGAGTAAAGATAAGAAATAAAAAAAAAAAACAGACACACATTAAAAGTGAAAAAAAAACATAACACAAACATACAGATAAACAACCAAACCAACAAAACAAAGACAGTGACCAACCCCCTCCACTAATCACACAGTCCTGAATCTCACAAAGAAAGAACACGACAGAAAGTATAATTTTTTATTCTTGATAGCTTGTTTTTTTTGCCAATAGAACGAAGAGAACACACGCCTTCTGAGAGACAAAAGCGCCACAGGGAGAGAGGTGTGTGTGAGTGCTCAGTGCGGAGAACAAGTGTGGAACAGAAAGAGAAGAGAGAGAAGGGAGAAGGAGAGAAAGAGAGGGGAGAGAGAAAGAGGGAGAGAGAGAGAAGGGGAGAAAAAGAGAGAGAGAGAGAGAGGGGAGAGAGGAAGAGGGGGAGGGACGGGGAAAGAGAGAAAGAGGGGGAGGGAGGGGAGAAAGAGAGAAGAGGGAGGCGGGAGAAAGAGAGGGGAGAGGGAGAGAGAAGGAGAGGAAGAGAGAAGGAGAGAGAAGGGGAGAAGAGAGAGAGAGAAGGGCTGAAAAATAGAGGAGGGAGGAGAGGGGAAAGAGTGAGAGAGAGAGAAAGAGAGGGGGCAGGGAGGGGGAAAGAGAAAGAGAGAGAGAGAGAGAAAGAAGGGGGGAGGGAGTGGGAAAGAAACACAGAGAGAGGGGAAAGAGAAAGGGCGGGAGGAGGGGAGGAAGAGAGAGAGATAGAGATGGGGGATGGACGAATGGAGGGAGGAGGGAGAGGGAGGGAGAGAGAGAGAGAGAGAGAGAGAGAG
>NW_020872861.1:17500-20000 GCF_003789085.1 Penaeus vannamei
ATATATATATATATATATATATATATATATATATATATATATATATATATATACATTGTTTGAGTGTCTGTATCTGCGTACGTACAAGACAAACACAGAAACCCAAAATAAACACCGGTCAAAAAGCCTTTTATCACCAAAAGTGCTAAGAAAGTTTTCGCGGCGGTAACAGTTGAATGTAAATATCTCAGTCGCCGTTTGCGCGAAAAAGCATTTGTATTCGAGTCGCCATGTTGCCGTTATATATATTGCTCCTGGAGGCACCCGAGCACCTCCGCCTGGCATTTCTCATTCTTTCGGTCTATTGCGCTCCCGGTGTGCTCTGTGTGCGGGCGGGTGTTGCGTGTACAGTACTCCTGAGGATCCCGTTTTTTTTTATTGACGTGGATGTTGTTTCTTTGGCCCCTGTTTCGTTCGTCTCTATTCGTATTTTTTTTTTTTCTTTCTTTCTTTTTCTTTTTTCTTTTTTGTTCCTTTCTTTTGGCATTCTTCTTATCTATCTGAAGTTTTTTTTTCTTGTTTTCTTCCTTTTGTCATTCTTCTTATCCTTTTTTTTCTTGTTATTCCTTCCTTTGTCATTTCTTCTATCTGAAGTTTTTTTTTCTTGTTATTCCTTCCTTTTGTCATTCTTCTTATAATCTATCTGAAGTTTTTTTTATTTTCATTCCTTATTTCTTCGTTTTGGTTTTTGTTTTTTTCGTTTCGTTTCTTCTATTGGTTTGGTATTTTATCTCCTCTTTCTCTTATATTTCTCTACGTCTTCTATCTCCCCCCCCCCCCAAAAAAAAAATAGATAATTAGGGACAGGCGAGACAGGTAATAATAAAATGGAAATAGATCCACATGAAACAGATTCCATTATATATATATATATAACAAATAATATCTTCAATAGTCGATTGAACACACAGCAAAAACAAATTTCTCTCTCTCTCTTCCTCTTCTCTCTCTCAGTCACTGTCTCTCTCTCTCTCTCTCTCTCTCTCTCTCTCTCTCTCTCTCCTCTCTCTCTCTCTCTCTCTCTCTCTCTCTCTCTCTCTTCTCTCTCTCTCTCTCTTTCTTTCTTTCTCTCTCTCTCTCTCTCTCTCTCTCTCTCTCTCTCTCTCTCTCTCTCTCTCTCTCTCTCTCTCTCTCTCTCTCTCTTCTCTCTCTCTCTCTCTCTCTCTCTCTCTCTCTCTCCTCTCTCTTTCTTTCTCTCTCTTCTCTCTCTCTCTCTCTCCCTCTCTCTCTCTCCTCTCTCTCTCTCTCTCTCTCTCTCTCTCTCTCTCTCTCTCTCTCTCTCTTCTTTCTCTTCTCTCTCGCTCTCTCTCTCTTTTTTCTTTTTTTTTTTTTGACCAGCTCTCATATTCTGAAAAATGGCGCCATTTCTCGGTGACAGATAGGGTTATTTTCACCAGACATGGATTTGTGCTGATCATCATTTCATTATATACGCTGACGTTTAGCTGACGTAATCGTGATGAAAATAATGAATTATCCACTGTTTGGTGAGGCAAGCTTGGATGATCCTCGGATGGATAATAAAGTGAATAATTACAAAATAATCAGATGGATCTCTCCTCCTGTGCTTCGATTATTTTTGTATGATAATGATAATTTTTGAAAATGATGATAACAATAATAATGATAATAATGAAATAATAATGATAATCATTGACATAAATATGATACGCAAGTGATAATAATGATAATGATATGAAAAATGAATAGTGATATGAATTATCTTTTCAACATCACAACCATCAAACAATGATAATAATGATAATAACAGTATTGATAATGGTAATAATAATGATAGTATTTATTATCATTAGGAATGTTTATATATACGTATATGTTATATATATGTAAATTATCTACATCTATATCTATAAGAATTTCTTTATTTATATATATTTATTCATTCTTTTACTTATTTGTTTATTTATTTATCTATAGATCCCTTTATCTTTTTTTTTTTTTTTTGCTTCCGCTGGTGCTTTTCCTCTTGTTTCAGGGAAACAGATCCTTATGCACATGTACATACACGCACGTACACAGACATAAGCATACAGACATGTACATACACACACACACACACAAACAACACACACACACAACTTGCAACAGGAACACAGGGAAGAACAAGAAAACAAACGACTATACACAAACAAAACACACAACACAACAAAACACACAAACAAACAAAACACCAAAACACAACCACACACACACACATAAACACACACAAAACCATATCTAGTACATCTTACATGTGCCCCATTCACCCCCAAAGCTTTACCGAGTCAGGTTTATGTCGCTCCAACAGAAAACGGGAGTCGAACTTGCCCTGAGCTCGTATAGATGGCGTCCACGAGAGAACTTTGTGAGTTCACTTATGGATGGTTGTTTCCAAATAGGGGGAGAGGGGAGGGGAGAGAGAGAGGGATGGAGGAGGGGAGAGAGGGGAGGGATGGGAGGTGGGAGTGGGGGATGAGAGGGGAGGGAGAGGAGAGGTAGG
>NW_020872861.1:54315-57717 GCF_003789085.1 Penaeus vannamei
TTTGTCGTTCTCTCTCAGTCGTTCTTTTTCTTTCTTCCTTCCTTGTTTGTTCTATTGTTTGCCTTCTCTTTTTCCTCGTTTTTTCTTTCTCTCTCTCCCTCCCTCCTTACCTTCCTCCCTTTCCTCCTTTCCCCCCTCCTTCCTCCCTTTTCTCCTTCCCCCCTTTCCCTTCCCACTTCCCTTTTCCTCCTTTCTCTCCTCCTTCCCCTATATATCTTTTCTTCCCTTTCCCTTCCCTTCCTTCCCTCTTCCTTCTCCCTCCTTCTTCCCCTCCTTCTCCCCACAACAACCTTTCTTTCCCTAAATGTGAGCTTTTAGAACCAGCACTGCGGGGCCCCTCTTGCCTGCCTTCACTGCGGCCGTTGTTGTTGATGTTTGTTGTTTGTTGTTGTTGTTGATGTTGTTGATGATGATGATGATGAATGATTTGATGATTGATGTTGATGTTGTTGTTGATGTCGTTGTTGATGTTGATGATTGTTGTTGTTGATGTTGTTGTTGTTGATGATGATGATGTGTTGTTGATGTTGTTGTTGATGATGATGTTGATTTGTGTTTGTTATGATGATGATGATGATGGTTGATGATGATGATGTTGATGTTTTGATGTGGTGTTGAATGATGATGATGTTGATTGTTGATTTGTTGGTTGATGATGATTGATGATGTTTTGTTGATGATGATGATGTTGTTGATGTTTGTTGATGATGATGATGATGGTGATTGATGTGTTGTTGCTGTTGTGTTGATGTCTGTTGTTGTTGTCTGTTTGTTGTTTACATGATGATGATATGTTGCTGTTGTTTGTTTTTGTTGTGTGTTTTTTTCCATTATTCCCTCGCTACGACTCCTCTTACTTTTTCCTCTTCTCCTCCGTCTTTGCTCTTTTTCTGTCTTTCCTTTACTCTCTCCCTTGTTCGTCTTCTTTCGTCTGTCATTCTCGATCTTTTCGTCTTTCTCCCTTGTCCATCCCCATCTCCTTCCTCAGTTTCATTATCATTATCCTCCGCTATCTCTTCTCCATTCTTCGACTTTGCTCCTTCTCCGTCTTTCCTTTCCTCTCTCTCTCTTTCGTCGTCTTGCCTCCATCATTCCCGTTCCTTATTTTCCACCTTCGTTCTCTTCCGCCATCTTCATCCTTCCTCTCCCTCCTCCTTCCTCTCCTTCTTTCATTATCCTCCGCTGCTCTGCTCCCCTCTCCCCCCTCCTTCGCTTGCTCCTTTCCACCTTTTCTCTTCTCTTCCTTCGCTTGTCTTCCTCGTTTTCCTTCGGTCTCTTCTCCTCCTCCGTCTCGTCCTTTTCCTCCGTCTTCCTCTTTCTGTCTTTCCTTCCTCTTCCTTTCCCCTCTTCTCCTTCTCATTCTCTTCTCTCACTCTCCCTTCTCTACCTTCTTATTGCCTCCTCCCTTTCCTACCCTACTCCTTCACTCTCCCTCTCCCTTGCCTGCGCCCCTCTCGCAACACAACCAACGCCTCTCCTCGAGCCGGCGCCCAACTCCAGTTCGCCCTTTCCACATTCCATTCTGTTTAAGCTCAGCAGACCTCCCCCCCCCCATACCATTTAGCCGTGCCCCCACCCCCACTCAATTATCCTATCCCCTCTTCACGCACGCATTCTTAAACCCTGGTGCAGAATGGCTCGGGTTGCCTGGTGTGTCGTTGCGTTGTGTGCTTGCTCGTGTTCCGACCTCCTGCCCCCTCCTCACCCCTGTGTCAATGTGTGTGTGTGTGTGGTGCGTGGTGTGTGGTGTTTGTGTATGATGTGTGTGTGTGTGTAATGTACTTGTGTGTATTTGTTTGTTGTTGTGTGTATGTGTGAATGATGTACTTACGTAAAAATATGTCTGTGTGTGTATGTATGTTGATGTACTTCTGTGTTATTGTTTGTATGTGTGTTTGTGTCATTGTGTGTGTGTGTGTGTGTGTGTTGTGTGTGTGTGTGTGTGTGTTTGTGATGTGTGTATGTTGCTGTGTGTATGTGTATGTATGTATGTACTTTACGTAAATATGTAGTGTTGTATGTATCTGTATGAATGAATGAATGTTGTACGTACGTGTTTATGTATACGTTGTCTTCCCGTCGTCGTTTGCCGCCGGTTAATGGCAGCAGTGTGGCGTGGGCGGCATGGGCGTGTGGCTAGGAGGAGGAGGGCCAGGAGAGAGGGGGAGGAGGAGAGGGAGGAAGAGAGAAGGGGAGAGGGGTGAGAGGGGAGGAGGAAGAGAGATAAGGGAGGAGGGGACCGGGGACAGGGAGAGGGTGAGGGAGATGGGGGAGGGAGAGGAGAAGAGGGGAGGAGGTGGCGGCAGAGGGGAGTGGAGATATGGAGAAGGCAGGGTAGGAAGGGAGGAAGGGAAGGGGGAGAGGGGAGAGAGGGGAGGAGGAAGGAGACGGAGGAGATTGGAGACGGGGAAAGAAAGATGGGAGAGAGGGTTCGGAAAACGAGAGAAGAAAGGAAAGGAGAGGAAGCGCGAGAGGAGAGAGAGAATGAAAAGGAAAATGGTGGAGGGAGAGAAAGGAAAGGGAGGAGAGAGGGGAGGAGGCCAGGGGTAGGGAAGAGGCGGCAGGGGAGGGGAGGGTGGACGCGGGAGGTCCTTTGCCTTCGCCATGAGCCAATGAAATTTTGGTGCCGCGACCCGTGGGCGGGGGCGCGGGTTTGCAATTGGAGGGAGCGCCTTCCTCGCCGACCGCCACAGTGGAGAGTACCGCGGGGCGCATGCCGGGCTGGCTGCTCTCTTCGCTTGTCTTCTACTCTTTCTTTCTTTCTTTTTTCGTGTCTCTCTCTATCTCTATCTCTATCTCCATCTCTATCTCTATCTCTATCTCTATTCTCTCTCTCCTCTCTCTCTCTCTCTCTTTCTCTCCTCTCTGCTCTCTCTCTCTCCTCTCTCTCTCTCTCTCTCTCTCTCTCTCTCTCTCTCTCTCTCTCTTCTCTCTCTCTCTTCTCTCTTCTCTGTGCTCTCTCCTCTCTCTCTCTCTCTCTCTCTTCTCTCTCTCTCTCTTCTCCTCTCTCTCCTTCTCTCCTCTCTTCTTCTCTCTCATCTCATCTCTCTTTCTCTCTCTCTCATCTCTCTCTTCTCTACTCACCCAACCCCTCCCTCCTTCCATGTTTTCATTCTTCCCCCTCTCCTCTCCTTCCTCCCTTCCCTGTCTTCTGCCCTTTCTCTTCCACAGAGAAGAAGAAGATGCGACCACTGTTCAATGTCACTGGTTGTCACCCGGCTCACTTCACAATCATCCTCAGTTACGTGTTATGCCTGCCTCCTCTTCCTTCTCTTCCTCTTTACTTCTCCTCCATCCTCTTCCTTTCTTCTCTTCCTCTTACTCTCATCCTCCGTGGTTCCTGCCCTCTTAATCCTCATCCTCATCTTCCTACTCTTCTATCCTCTTCCCCTTCCTCCTTCT
>NW_020872861.1:62940-65440 GCF_003789085.1 Penaeus vannamei
CAAAACCCTGCATTGGTAACCGCGCGAGGGCCTCACTCTGGACGCAGCAGACGCAGCCGTCGTGACAGCGGCCCTCGAGAGGACTCAGCGCCCCTTCGCAGCCCTTGGAGCAGTTGCCGGCGACGTCGTGGCACTCGATTGTCTGGCGGCAGGGGGTCTGGGGGCGCGGGGGGGGGGGGGGAAGAGGGGACGTGGCGGGGCATAATTGTTTGGTTATTTTGAAGTTTGGTTATTTTGCACAAAGTATAATTGTTTGGTTATTTTTGCACAAAGGTTTGGTTATTTTGCACAAAGTTTGGTTATTTTGCACAAAGTATAATTGTTTGGTTATTTTGCACAAAGTATAATTGTTTGGTTATTTTGCGTTATTTGCACATTTTGCACAAAGTATAATTGTTTGGTTATTTTGCACTTATTTTGCACAAGTATAATTGTTTGGTTATTTTGCACGATGCTTTTTGTTATAATTTGATACAGAAAGGTTGGTTTTTAGATGAATAGAGAGATGGATATGTGTGTGATTGTGTGTATGTGTGTGTGTGTGAGGGAATGTGTGTGTGTGTGTGTGTGTGTGTGTGTGTGTGTGTGTGTGTGGTGTGTGTGTGTGTGTGTGTGTGTGTGTGTGTGTGTGTGTGTGTGTGTGTGTGTGTGTGGTGTGTGTGTGTGTGTGTGTGTGTGGTGTGTGTGTGTGTGTGTGTGTGTGTGTGTGTGTGTGTGTGTGTGTTGTGTGTGTGTGTGTGTGTGTGTGTGTGTGATGTGTGTGTGTGTGTGTGTGTGTGTGTGTGTGTGTGTGTGTGTGTGTGTGTGTGTGTGTGTGTGTGTGTGTGTGTGTGTGTGTGTGTGTGTGTGTATGTGTGTGTGTGTGTGTGTGTGTGTGTTTGTGTGTGTGTGTGCGTGTGTGTAATTGTGTGTATGTATGTATGTGTGCATTATGTATTTATGTATGTAAGCATGCATGTATGTATGTATTCATGTATGTATGTGTGTGTGTGTGAACCATACCAGCCACACAGCAGAGACACGAGTCTGATTCGCACAGCCCCGGACGCCCGACCTCTCCGGCAGAACAGTCTTCAGCACAATATCCGCCACTTTCTTCACACGGCAAAGTCTCCGGGCAGGGATCGTCTGGAAGGTGAGTTGACGAGAAGTTTCATAAATATATTTGCTTTTCATCACTAAGATTGAAGTCTTTAGCAAGATAAATAGCCAAGCCCATAGTGTGTAAGGGTGTTTCTCTTTTTCTAGGATGTTAATACTATTAGTAACAAAAGCCAGCGAGAATTACAGAAGTCATTAGATACAGAATATAATGATAATGACCGCAGTTTAGATGATCATCAATAACAAATCTAGAAAATATAGATAGATGAACAAACTTGGGATTATGATGACCCAAGATTCAATGATCGCCAATCATAAATTCAAAACAAATAGTTTAAGAGACAAGTAGCCTGAAACTTGCCTGGGATACAACGGTAAATTATAATAGACATAGAACATGATAATAGACATAGAAAAAAATGATCACTAATGATTATTCAATCAAGTAGATTAATACAATTCAAGAAAAAATAATATGAAACTCACCTGGGATGCAACAGTAGCAATGCCTCCCAAAACACTTATTCGTCATCCTGCCTTTGCAATCTCCCTTTCCCACTTTGCAATACCCGCCTTCGTTGATGCAAGCCGTTGTGATCTTGCAGCCGCAGCACTTGCAACCGGCCTCGCAGCCAGGGATCTCCAGTTCGGTGTCGTCGCAAGCCTTTTTGCAAGACCCCGCGTACCTCCTCCTGCATCTAGCGTTGGCTTGGTTCGTGCAATCTGTCGGCATGTTTATCTATGAATTATGTCATTTATTTATTTATTTTGGTGGTTACTAGCTACTTCTGACGCCACTTCAATTATATTATCTTCATTTACTTTACTAATACTATTATCATCTTCAGAATTTTGATGTTTCACAGTAGAGTAACAACACATTTTACAAATTGCAAATATACCAACGAGAGGAAGAATTTGGATTTACTTGCAATCTGTAAAGGTATTCAGATTTTTACCTATTTCTAGAGATTACTGTTCTAATATATATTATTATATGATCTAATATATCATTTATTTCATCAACTACATTAACCATTCTCAAATGCAAAAAAATAGTACTTACTAATACAGCAGGTGCAGCCAAAAGTTGGACAGATGTCTGAATTTGTTAAATCGCATTCAACTTCATCATTTTCAAAGGTGCAGCTGCCACCAACATCACTGCATTCAGCCGCCAAAGTACACACTCGTTCAACTGTATCAAACTAATGCTATAGACACACGTCTAAATACATGAGTATTTGTGTGTGTACATGTACTTGAAGCGGTGATAAACTACTCCTGACACTTTATACATACGTTGACTATATTTTGACTAATAGGTAGTAAGCATAATAACACACATACCAGTAAGAACATTAACAACATCAACATAATTAGTAATAATGACTAC
>NW_020872861.1:72940-75440 GCF_003789085.1 Penaeus vannamei
AAAAGTACTTCATACAAGCACCAGATAAAAGTTTAAATGTGTGATTCTATTATAACAAATATCTCTTTGTGATAAACAATTACTTGCTAAGAATTTCTGGCAAAGCGATGTGAACTCTACCTAGGTAGAAGTGAGCTGTGAGTGGCAATGGAACTTGGCGCGCTTTTATAACAATATCAGATTATTTAAGGAATAATAACGGTCATGTGATATCAGATAATTAGAACATGTATACAGATCAGGATGTTGAGGGATCTATACAAAAAGGGTAGGGAGCAGTATGGGAGCGCCACTGGTGCGATATTAATTTGGATGACCGTTGACTTCCAATCCGTTAGCGTTGCGTTACCGTTGCTCCATTATTCATGTGTTAAGGATTCATAATCTTCACTTGGATGGGAGGGGAAAGGCTAAAATTTTGAACATGCAGCCCAAACTCAGACATCTCAACCGTTCCTACCGTTCGAAGAAGTTCAGTTAACGTCCACAAGTGTTCCATTAAGACTCGGTTTTGGTCTCATTCTGACGTCTTGGTGCTTAGATGCTAGTGTGGAATGGAGGTATTAGTTGACAGGTGTTCCATTAAGACTCTCCCTTTCCTGTACCGGTCCTTGGTACAGGGTGCTTGGATGCTAGGTGTGAAATGGGGTTATTAGTTGACAATGCAATATGACAGGTAGACGCCCTGCGAAAAGCCAAGGAGCAAACCCTCACTCCTTGGAGGAGCAGCTTCACTTCATTATCATTCTTTTAACAAAAGAATCAATATATCTTTGTTGATTACCTTAAACCCTAGACTCACCTACCATACTTGTGTAGGGTCCATACCATGGGCTCTTAGTCCTATTATTAAACCCTAAATTTTTGTCTTTCTCATTGTTCAGTATATAGAAGAGAGCCATGGATTGATACTTTGAAAATTCATAGTAGGCCTACCACTTTGTTCTGGGCTACAGATCCGCAGCGTCATCCGTGACTCATCGTTTCCATCTGGCCAAAATGAGATGGAACTGGGTGCATGGACATCGTTTGTTGAAGTTACAAGAAATTTCCTTGTAAACCACAAAACTGAAAGCCACTGTGAACTCGTAAAAAACATGTTTAAATCTTATGAAGAATGGGATGCAGAATGTCTTCGAAAATGCTTTTTTTTTACATTCTCATCTTGACTTCTTCCTGACCAACCTTGACGCTGTAAGCGACGAGTATTGTGAACGCTTCCAACAACAGATCTGTTGTGGAAAATATCAAGGTAATTTTAATCCAAATATGATGGGAGATTATTGTTGGTTCCAGCAGGAGAACTCGTCATCCTATAAACGACAAAGGAAGAGGAAACCTCAAAGTTTCACTTACGAACAGGAATGTCCTTTTGTTGTAACAACTAAATACTAATGCACTGTAGGTTGATGTGTAGTGTTTACAGCAGATAACATACCACAATGCAGGTGTCTTGCAGAGAACAACTTACGGACAGGGTAGCTGCTTTAAAAAGTGGTAGCAGGCATGTACTGCAACAAGACCTGCCCGTCACAACCCTGATGCTATTTTACCCGTAAGTACAAGACACTCTTAATTACTCTTAAATCGAAAATTATCATTTTAGATCATTATTATAATTAACTGATTCCATTCTCTGCTGTTATTATCTATCAGTGCAGTCAATTTCTTTTTCCATTTTATCAGTTTCATTTCATTGTTAAAATAAAACGTGTCCATTCTTCTAATACAATAAAATAAAACCAAACAAAAGAAAATAAAACAAAAGATAAAAGAACTAAACAAACCAAGGGTAAAACGAAACCAAAAATTAAAATGGAAAACCTGAGTTCCCCTCAGTCTGTATATTCTCAGAATCCACAATACATATAACACACCCTAACTGGTAGTAACTCCACCAGTAGAGTTACTGCCAGAAGCCAGGAAAGACACCCATGTCAACATATTATTTAAGTATGCCTTAATAAAACTCCACACGGAAAAGCAGCTTAGACTGCTAAGAGGGTGAGTAAAAAAAATAAAAATAGGGGTTGTCGGTTACAGAAAATCTGGACGTGATACAGATATTTAGATATCAGACCTGAAATCAGCATCACCAGTTAAGTAGGAATCAGTAGATCACGTGTCTGTAACAATAAAAGAAAAAAAAAAAGTTGAAATTTGTTGCCGTGTTACCAGCCAATTAATCCTATACCTGACTGATCTAAGACTCGCCTTGCAACAGGTTTTCAGTGCAAAGTTGTCCCTCTTGACATTTATAAACCACTGGCTAGCAAGCGCATTATTTGCTGAGAAAGAAAATGTAATAACTTTGGTTTTTATATTTTCCATGGTATGTGACAGGGGGAAGGGGGGGGGGGGCATTCACCGCCTGCTGCGACTCTCTCCATAAAAAGATTCTAACGGAAACTGGATCTGGATGCTGTGACTTCACCGTCTTCCGAAAAGTAAGGTATTGCGCTTGTATTGCAAGACAATTTAGGGGCCCTCAAAGTGTATC
>NW_020872861.1:82940-90440 GCF_003789085.1 Penaeus vannamei
AGCTAAATTATGTACACCTATCGTGTTATCCTCCTTCTCATTTTTAATACCATTATCAATTGCATCATTAAGACCTCATTTACATATTGCATTATTATAATTTCAATATAATCAACAGTAAAATCGGCATTCGAGATTTCTCGTACGTCTGGCAACAGAGTCTCTTCAGTTTCTCCCGACTTGCAGACGAGAGACGAATCCATCATGAGGTACATAATATTATCCATGCATATTTGGATGTCGATTAACGCAGTTTAAGTCTTATCATTTGATTCCTCTTTTTTTTTCTCTCTTTTTTTAAGAAGTGGTCTGTTCGTCTTATCATTTGCTTCCTAACACTTTTTTTTCTCTCTTTTTTTTAACAGGTGGTCTGTTCGTCTTATCATTTGCTTCCTAACACTTTTTTTTTCTCTCTTTTTTTAACAGGTGGTCTGTTCGTCTTATCATTTGCTTCCTTTTTTTTTCTCTCTTTTTTTAACAGGTGGTCTGTTCAAGTCTTATCATTTGCTTCCTAACACTTTTTTTATCTCTTTTTTTTAACAGGTGGTCTGTTCAATTACTGGTGGTACTTGCTACAGGGAACGCTGTGATCTTTACAGTCGTTCAATTCACAAAACCTCAACCAGTGCAGCAAGGACGGTTCGTAATATGTCAAAGAAATAGAGAGAGAGAAGGAGAGAGAGAGAGAGAGAGAGAGAGAGAGAGAGAGAGAGAGAGAGAGAGAGAGAGAGAGAGAGAGAGAGAGAGAGAGAGAGAGAGAGAGAGAGAGAGAGATAGATATAGATATAGAGATAAAGATAGAGATAGAGATAGATAGATATAGATAGATAGATAGATAGAGAGAGATATATATAGATAGAGATAGAGATAGAGAGAGATAGAGATAGATATAGATATAGATATAGAGATAGAGATAGAGAGAGATAGAGATAGAGATAGAGATAGAGAAAGATAGATAGATAGATAGATAGATAGATTGATAGATAGATAGAGAGAGAGAAAGTGGAGAGGGAGGGGAAGAGGGAGAGGGAGAGGGAGAGGGAGAGAGAGAGAGAGAGAGAGGAGAGAGAGAGAGAGAGAGAGAGAGAGAGAGAGAGAGAGAGAGAGAGAGAGAGAGAGAGAGAGAGAGAGAGAGAATTTTATGATCAACCTGAAAACTGGCAAACCAGTGATTATACCGTAACCAGACCGTTTATATTATTCCTTTCATTTTGTTCCAACTTAAACTATCCAATAATTATCAGTTGAATTAAGTAGATTGCGCGGTGTAGCTCCCTTAGGATCTAGGCTTTTGGGAGACGAATTTTAACATTTGCACTATTACAGTATGATTATTTTTGTGTGTGTGACCCAAATTACACAGTAACTGCCTTAATCATGTTTGTGACGTCAAGAATTTAGGAATGGAAATATTTCTCTTTTCAATAAGGAAAGAATATGAAGACATGAGCAAGGGGAGAGTTCTAGAATTTTGGTTAATGGACTAGCTGTGAAAAATAAATGGAGTGTGCTGCTTCGCATGGTCATACATATTACTTTTAAATATGTATCGTCAATATATTGCTCACACATATGTGCAGTTCGCTTAGGAATACCAATGACAGCAGATGCCTTTTTCTTTCTTTTTCTACATTCAGGGCTGATAATTTAGTAGTCACGCCATCGGTGTCATTCCCTGGACTTGCAAGGACTCGAGAAACCCCGAGGAAGTCCTGTGTTCCTCAGGACTCCGTGTACTTCCTCAAGACCCCAAAGTGCGCCTCCTCGACCTTTTCACAGGTGTTCACCGCGTGAGTAAAGGGTATGGGAAGGCACGCGGGCATTGGTGAGTAAAGGGTATGGGAAGGCACGCGGGCATTGGTGAGTAAAGGGTATGGGAAGGCACGCGGGCATTGGTGAGTAGAGGGTATGGGAAGGCACGCGGGCGGGCATTGGTGAGGGTATCGGCACGCGGGCATTGGTGAGTAAAGGGTATACGCGGCATTGGTGAGTAAGGGTATGGGGCACGCGGGCATTGGTGAGTAAAGGGTATGGGAAGGCACGCGGGCATTGGTGAGTAAAGGGTATGGGCATTGGTGAGTGGGAAGGCACGCGGGCATTGGTGAGTAGAGGGTATGGTACGCGGCATTGTGAGTAGAGGGTATGGGCACGCGGGCATTGGTGAGTGGGTATGGGCACGCGGGCATTGGTGAGTAGAGGGTATGGGAAACGGGCATTGGTGAGTAGAGGGTATGGGAACACGGGCATTGGTGAGTAAAGGGTATGGGAATTCACGCGGGCATTGGTGAGTAAAGGGTATGGGAAGGCACGCGGGCATTGGTGAGTAAAGGGTATGGGAAGGCACGCGGGCATTGGTGAGTAAAGGGTATGGGAAGGCACGCGGGCATTGGTGAGTAGGGGTATCAGCGCACGCGGGCATTGGTGAGTAGAGGGTAATGGGAATTATTGGTGAGTAAGGGTATCACGCGGGCATTGGTGAGTAAGGGTATGGGAATTCACGCGGGCATTGGTGAGTAAGAGGGTATGGGTCACGCGGGCATTGGTGAGTAAGGGTATGGGAAAGGCAGCGGGCATTGGTGAATAGAGGGTATGGGAAGGCAAGCGGGCATTGAGTAGAGGTATGGGAAGGCACGCGGGCATTGGTGAGTAGAGGGTATGGGAAGGCACGCGGGCATTGGTGAGTAGAGGGTATGGGAAGGCACGCGGCATTGGTGAGTAGAGGGTATGGGTACGCGGGCATTGGTGAGTAGAGGGTATGGGAAGGCACGCGGGCATTGGTGAGTAGAGGGTATGGAAGGCACGGGGCATTGTGAGTAGAGGTATATGGGAATTCACGCGGCATTGGTGTAGAGGGTATGGAAGGCACGCGGGCATTGTGAGTAGAGGGTATGGGAAGGCACGGGCATTGGTGAGTAAGAGGGTATGGGAAGGCACGCGGGCATTGGTGAGTAGAGGGTATGGGAAGGCACGCGGGCATTGGTGAGTAGAGGGTATGGGAAGGCACGCGGGAATTGGTGGAGAGGGTATGGGAATTCGCGGGCATTGGTGAGTAGAGGGTATGGGAAGGCACGCGGGCATTGGTGAGTAGAGGTATGGGAATTTTGCGGGCATTGGTGAGTAGAGGGTATGGGAAGGCACGCGGGCATTGGTGAGTAGAGGGTATGGGAATTTACGCGGCATTGGTGAGTAGAGGGTATGGGAAGGCACGCGGGGCATTGGTGTAGAGGGTATGGGGCGGGCATTGGTGAGTAGAGGGTATGGGTACGCGGGCATTGGTGAGTAGAGGGTATGGGAGGCATTGGTGAGAGGGTATGGGAAGGCACGCGGGCATTGGTGAGTAGAGGGTATGGGAAGGCACGCGGGCATTGGTGAGTAGAGGGTATGGGAAGGCGCGGGCATTGGTGAGTAGAGGTATGGAAGGCACGCGGGCATTGGTGAGTAAAGGGTATGGGAAGGAGCGGGCATTGGTGAGTGAGGGATGGGAAGCACGCGGGCATTGAGTTAGGGGTATGGGAATTTACGCGGGCATTGGTGAGTAGAGGGTATGGGGAATTACGCGGGCATTGGTGAGTAGAGGGTATGGGAAAGCGCGCGGGCATTGGTGAGTAAGGGTATGGGAAGGCGGCATTGGTGAGTAGAGGGTATGGGAAGGCACGCGGGCATTGGTGAGTAGAGGGTATGGGAAGGCACGCGGGCATTGGGTAGAGGGTAAGGCACGCGGGCATTTGGTGAGTAGAGGGTATGGGAGGCACGCGGGCATTGGTGAGTAGAGGGTATGGGAAGGCAGCGGGCGCCACGCGGGCATTGGTGAGTAGAGGGTATGGGAAGGCACGCGGGCATTGGTGAGTAGAGGGTATGGGAAGGCACGCGGGCAATTGGTGAGTAGAGGTATGGGAAGGCACGCGGGCATTGGTGAGTAGAGGGTATGGAGCATTGGTGAGTAGAGGTTGGGAAGCACGCGGGCATTGGTGAGTAAGGTATGGGAAGGCACGCGGGCATTGGTGAGTAGAGGGTATGGGAATACGCGGGCATTGGTGAGTAAAGGGTGGAAGGCACGCGGGCCATTGGTGAGTAGAGGGTATGGGAAGGCACGCGGGCATTGGTGAGTAAAGGGTATGGGAAGGCACGCGGGCGGAAGGCACCGGTGCATTGGTGGTAGAGGGTATGGGAAGGCACGCGGGCATTGGTGAGTAGGGTATGGGAAGGCACGCGGGCATTGGTGAGTAGGGTATGGAATTCACGCGGGCATTGGTGAGGTAGGGGTATGGGAAGGCACGCGGGCATTGGTGTGAGTAAAGGGTATGGGAAGGCACTCGGGCATTGGTGAGTAAAGGGTATGGGAAGGGGCATTGGTGAGTAAAGGGTGGGAGGCACGCGGGCATTGGTGAGTAAAGGGTATGGGAAGGCACGCGGGGCATTGGTGAGTAAAGGGTATGGGAAACGCGGGCATTTGGTGAGTAAAGGGGTATTGGAAGGCACGCGGGCATTTGGTGAGTAAAGGGTATGGGAAGGCACGCGGCATTGGTGAGTAAAGGGTTGGGAAACGCGGGTGGAGTAAAGGGTATGGGAAGGCACGCGGGCATTGGTGAGGGTGGGAAGGCACGCGGGCATTGGTGAGTAAAGGGTATGGGAAGGGGTGTAGATGACGAGAAAGAAAGAAATACAAAGAAGGGATAGATAGAGTGAAAGAAACACAGGGAAGGGGAGGAGAAACAGGTGGGAGTGGAGTGATAAGAGATGAATCTGAAGGGGAAAGAAAAAGAGAGAGGAGGAACACACAAACAGAAAGTATTCACATGAATTACTCGTAAATGAATAATAACTCTGTCAGATAAGAAAATTCCATGATATTTATTCAAGTGCTTAAATATATTTCAATAAGGTACGGAGTCAAACACGGGCTGACCTTCGCCCTGCCCATCCACTACGGACGGATAACTATATCTCCCAAAATTCTGCCTCCTGAGTACCACGGCGCTCCCGACGGCCGCTACCACATGGTCGTGTCCCACACTCAGTTTAGTAAGGAGGGAGCAGAGAAGGCGAGTCCGTCCTTTAACTCATTTGCAACTTCATATACGAATTTCTTACTTATATCCTCTGCAAATTGAAGCAATCAACGCTCGTTAGTCTCTAAAGTAATGAAATGAATAACAATCAACTGTTCAATGTCTGCTTACTTCATCACTGGTCTGATTTTACAGGTGATGAAGGAATCAGCCAAATATGTTGCAACTGTCCGGGAACCAGTATCACGTTTTGTGTCCATGTGGTTTTTCGCAAACTATCAAAAGGTCAATAAGTAGAAAATTATTAGTGCAAAAGCCAGGCGTTCATACTTTTGTTTATACATGAATGATTATTCTAGTGAAAATAAGCTAATTGGTCTAGTTCTCTTTTATTCCAGAGATTTCACAAGACTCTTACTGCCTTCCTAAACCTGCCTCAATATGTACCACAGCATAAAAAGAAATTCAATATGATTGCGGATTATTTTGGAGTCAAAGATCCCCGCAAAGACGTACCAGAAGGTGAAGTACTTAGCAAGGCGAGATGGCTCAATGAGGCCTTCGACTTGGTGATGGTTGCCGAGAGGTTCGACGAGTCGCTGGTCCTCCTGAAGCACCTCATGTGCTGGAACACCGAGGACGTCGTTTACCTCAAGGCCAAGATTCGGAAGCCCACTTATAGGGCCAAGCTCTCGGAGGCGCAGAAGGAGAGGCTTCGGCAGCTAAACAGGCAGGATGTCATTCTGTACAAGTTCTTCAGGGAAATCTTCGAGGAGAGAGTCAAGGCCTTCGGCGAGGAGAGGATGCAGAGGGAAGTCGAGGAACTTCGCCAAGCGAACGCTCGACTCATCGACGACTGTGGAGCTAAGCCATCTTGGCCAACCGGGAGGGTCAAAACGTGGACAGTAACGAACGACTCGAACCTCTGTAAAATGCTTTCAATGGAAGGTTATAATGTTCAGAACCAGCTGAAGAAAAGACAAAGGTTATGGGTAGCTAGTAACTTGACTTACGACCTGTTAACATGGTCCTTTACTTAAGTGAACGAGGGAGAAAGGGAATGTGAATTTCTTACGCGCATCATAAAATAAAATAGTTTGCCCTAATTATCGTATTTTCTTCCTCATCCATTTTATTTTGTCCCTCTTGTGAAGGAGAAGAATTTAGATAATGATTGTTCAGATTTTATGTAAGTAAACGGAAGTAAAATAAGAAGTATATAAATATATGTATATTCAACAGCAAATTCATAAGTGAATATCGATATATAAATATATATATGATAGTAAAATAAAATACATTATACTAATAAGGACAGTTAAATCGATACAGAAATAATCTATAAATATGCAAAGTAGCTTTGGTGACATTTTTTTCTTTCTTTTTTTTATCTTTTAAGCTCAACATTCCAGTTGCAGGTTAAAGATAATAGCAACTTTCTGGCTTTAAATTCTCTTATTCTTCCCGATAGAGTCATAAAGATTAACATTATCGAGACTAATTTTTACCATTCTGGGTATGAGCATCCCGTGGGTATTATTGCTGAGGGGTCTGGGAGTTTTTTTTTTTTTTTTTTTTTTTTTTTTGTAGGCGAAAACAGTTTTGTATATTTCTACATGAGATGTTAGTATGCATAAGGAAATCAGCTCCAGTTTCGCCAATAAATAGATAGTAAGTAATTTGAATTTAAAGTTTTCAAAAATCGTGCAAAAAAAAAAAAAAAAAAAAAACGATATTCAGGAATCCCCAACGTCATTTTCCTTTACTATAAGCTCTCCAATGCCCAATCTAATTTCAAAACGCTTAAAAGCTGATTTTGAGAAATGGATAGCGATATTTTTTGTTCATTTTTTTCATATAAGTTAATTAGTTTCCGCTTTTATTCATGCCTTTTCAGATGTACATGTGTTCGTCTCTATTTAGATGTAAATGTACTCGGATATATATATGTGGATGCGTGGCTTTGAGTCTGACACGACCAGGTTAGAATTATTATTATTTTCAATTGATTTCGTTTCATTACCAGATTGACTCGTTTCCAAGGTCAGAACTCGCCATTGCAGGATTGGACGAGAAAATATTTCAGGAAATCATCATCTTTTCGGGTCGCAAACTGAAGGATAAGTTCGTGTGAAAATCCCTGAGTACCTGCCTACAATTTGAACTTCACTATATGTTTTCAACACGATAGCTGTGACATAAAAACCGTTTCTTCAATTTCGTGACTATATTTCTCTCTCTCTCTCTCTCTCTCTCTCTCTCTCTCTCTCTCTCTCTCTCTCTCTCTCTCTCTCTATATATATATATATATATATATATATATATATATATATATATATATATATATATATATATGTATATATATACATATATATATATATATATATATATATATAATATATATATATGTATATGTGTGTGTGTGTGTGTGTGTGTGTGTGTGTGTGTGTGTGTGTGTGTGTGTGTATTCACAGATCTATAGTACACACAC
>NW_020872861.1:100440-110440 GCF_003789085.1 Penaeus vannamei
TAACTAATTTCCATGTTTCGGTGGAATCGATTCTACATTCATTGAACATTCTTTTGAAAAAAAAAAAAAAATGTTTCCGCACATTGGGTGAGTGTTTTCACATTTCTCTTCATATGTTTACACGCAGCCTGAAGGTTGGTGTCAGATCTGTTTATCTTGAGAGCTTTCTTTTGTTTCTATCATTTATGGCTCTCTTTATGGTTTTATCTAAGGGGCGAGAGAGAGAGAAAGGGAGGGAATGGAGAGGGAGGAGAGGGAGGGAGAGGGAGAGGGAGAGGGAGAGGGGAGAGGGAGAGGGGAGGGAGAGGGGGAGGGAGGTGAGAGGGAGAGAGAGAGAGAGAGAGAGAGAGAGAGAGAGAGAGAGAGAGAGAGAGGAGAGAGAGAGAGGAGAGAGAGAGAGAGAGAGAGAGAGGAGAGAGAGAGAGAGGAGAGAGAAGAGAGAGAGAGAGAGAGAGAGAGAGAGAGAGAGAGAGAGAGAGAGAGAGAGAGAGAGAGAGAGAGAGAGAGAGCAGAGAGAGAGAGAGAGAGAGAGAACAGACCAGACAGAGAGAGAGAGAGACGGGTAAACATAGATCTACTAGATGGTAAAGGATCTGTAAATCTGTAGCTTCACACTGACCTAAATATCAGGTAGTTGACTGTATAGTGCAGTAGAATGTATTGCACTCATCCTCCCGTAACAGATATGTGTGTATGTGTGTGTGTGAATGTATTAATATTATGCCCATATTACACAAGAAAGTACTCTATACATCGATATCAGAAACATTCATATTGCAAAAAAAAAAAAAAAAAAAAAACATCACCTACACGAAACAGCAGATAAGATGAGGCAAGACAAAAACACACATTTGTTCATCAGTCTTCGATTTTGTTCATCATCTTAAGACTTCGAAGTAAAAGCCAAACACAGTCATCCATCTTGGTGTTGATTTCGTCCGAAGAAAATTCCCTTGACGGGGCTAAATTGCATTCCTGTTGCGTGTCATCTCCACTGCATTGCACGAGATCTCGCTGTCTCTCACAGGGTTCTTGAAGAAGTGTATGTTGTACTTTTATCGTTGGTGAATTGCACATCGCCTAAGTACAAGACCAGTGGCACTCCGAGTTTTACTACATAGGTCTTGTCCCGGTCTATGGAGTAAATTAAATACTGTGTTTTCTATTTACCTGCATGATATAATTACATAACCGTATACATGGCACAGAAAAAGTATGTGATATTATTTCTTTTATGTATTGATCTTCAGGGTTCGCCGGTGCCCAAAGCTGGTGCCCAATTGACGTAACATCCTGAAATGATACTGAGGTGGCTCTCGCATGAACAGTACTCATTCATACAGCCAAACACATTCCTCACACTGATATTTTCACTCTCTTGTCACCGTATTCATACGCCTGTAATTCTGTGTAGTTATGTGTAATTATACTTGTTTGTACACTTGTGTTTCTTGGTCTCGCAACAATATACATGCTACAATTTTTGTATTTTTGTTTATATATGAGAATTATGTATTCTCCGCTTAAGATAAGAACTAAGTATATGTTCATAAAAAGACCTTGGATGATTTTTTTCACGCTTATCTGTATTATAATTCTGCTTGTGTTTCGTCCGTCCGTTCAATCGTCCGTTTTCACGTAAGGTTTAGAGTTTACGCCCGAAAACGTATTTGAAGGCAGACTTGAAGTTCCTTGTGCCTGGAATCATATTCCACGTGCGGCTAGAAGTCAAACTATTTTGGGTTTGATTGACAACATTGACATCAATATATCACACGTGCGCGCGAAGATACACACACACGCACACACACACACACACACACACATTACGAATCTATGAGACTCCTTATCAATCTTATCATTATTGTTATAGTTGTTCTAAATGCCATTACTATTGTTGCCATCATCTTTATTATTATTATCATCATCGTTATTATTATAGCTACTACTACTATTATTATTATCATTCTTCTACGAAGCAAGTACACTACATTGAAGTAGTTAGACTATCAGTTTATGTACTATATTATTTACACGACCATCCGAGGGGGAGGTTAAGGAGAGCAGGAGAAGGGGAAAGGGGGGGGGGGAGAAAGGGAGGGAAAGGGGGATTGAAGAGATAGGGATGATGGGGAAAGAGAAAAGGAAGGGACTTCAAGAGGGTATGGGAAAAGGGAGAGGGGGCTCAGAGAATAAAAAAAGGAGATGGGAGAGAGAGAGGGAAGGGAATGGGAGAGGGAGGGCAGGGAATGGGAGAGGAAGGGGGATGGAGAGGGAGGAGATGGGGAAGGGAAGGGGATGGGAGAGGGAGGGCAGGGAATGGGGAGGAAGGGAAGGGGATGGGAGAGGGAGATCAGGAGATGGGAGAGAGAGGGAAGGGGATGGGAGAGGGAGGGAGGGATGGGAGAGGAAGGGAAGGGATGGGAGAGGGAGATCAGGAGATGGAGAGAGAGGGAAGGGATGGGAGAGGGAGGGAAGGAGATGGGAGAGAGAGGGAGGAGAGAGAGAGGGAGGGGATGGGAGAGGGAGATCAGGAGATGGGAGAGAGAGGGAAGGGATGGGAGAGGGAGGGAAGGGGTAGCGGAAGAAGAGGAGAATTAGAGCAGAGCAGATGCTTTAGGGACCAAACGCACCCCTCTTCAGCCCTTGGATAAAACATGAAGGTAAAACTGATATACATATAATTTCATATCAACTGCATGCCATCATGGGGATCAAGTACATTGAGAATTCATGAATATGATTTCTTCATCAGTAAAACAGTTTCAAATCGGAGATAATTATGTATAATAGGAAAGAATATGAGCACGAAAGGTGGATAATCATATTGGTTCTGCCACATCTGCTCCATAGTTGTCAGAGACCAATGTTGATCGTATTGCTATTACGGGTTAAGTTAGTATAACTTACGAAGATTTAAGGACTTGTATTCTAAGGCCCAGTATTCTCTCCTAATGAAGAATCGGGACAATTTTGCTTTTCATTGTAGGAGCTAAAGGGTTGAAGTTTAATGAGACGACGGTAACGTTAAAAAACAACAACAAAAAAACAGTTTGCTGATTGTATTGGCGCTGAGGAATGTCAAGTAAAGTACACCTCGTATGATCTGGTGTGATTTTTAATCGAGTAGATTATCTTAAGCTCCGAATCTAAAAATTCAGTATAGAACCTCAATGTCATCTACGTAGGTTCTTAAAGCAATGTTCATCCCTCGGAGTAGAGATGAACAGAGTGCAGAAGTGGTTCTTTCTGTAAGTATATAACTTCCTCTCTTTAATCTTCAAAGTGGCAATGATATGTTATAATTTCTCAGGGTAATCGCCCTTGTGTCTCCGAAAGCTGGTGGATGATGGAGTCCCATTTCTCCTCCTTAATAGACAGCTGAAACTTGTGGAAAATTAGAAACACAATTAATTCCACGGCTGTATCTTAATGCGATTCACTATCAATTGGGATGATTTATATTAGCATAATTTGTGTTATCATATCAGTCATAAGTATTCCGTTCTTATCATTATTAGTAGTACTGTTATCGTTGTTGATATTATCATTATTATTATCATTTTGCCATTATAATAGTAATAATAATTATTATTATTATAACAATTTTTTCCGTATTATTACTATTACTATTATTACTATTTATATCATAACAGCCATCATTATTATTATCATCATTATTAAGAAAAAAATACGATTTTTTCTAGATGTAATATCAATACGAAGAAAGGGAGACTAGCAGTAAAGAACGAGCGATTGGCAGTGTCAGTTCTCAAGTACAGTTGGCAGTGAGAATGACAGATGGTTGACAGATGACCTGGAAGGGGATGCTGATTGGAACTGATATGATTGGTTAGGAAAAGGAGGATTTGTCACTGTGATTGGGAAGGTGGGCAGGAGATCGTAAAGACCCTATCACACTAGCACTTTTTCCGTCATTTTTTTTTTTTTTTTTTTTTTTTTTTTTTGAGTTTCCGAATGAACTCCGTATGAAAATCATGTAAACAAACATAGCGCTATCGGAGTGAGGTCCCGGGAATCACACGAGCATTCTCATACATATTACGTTATTTTAAAGAAATGTGATGGTATATACTGTATATACGAACCTTCTAAAATATAAGCTTATGTTTACATTCACTATCCTATCTAATTCATTAATAGGACAAGATCAACACGGAAATTAGTCAGACGGAAACGGTCGTAACTGTCTTGGTCTGGGAGGCGTTCCGTTTGTAGACGATCCTTGCGGAAATTCTCAAAATCAGACGGAACCCCAGAAATTGACGGAAAAAGTGCCATGTGATAGGGGCATACGATCAATAACAGTGTACACACGAGAAATATTGTGCCCAGTAACCATTCTGGAGCCGATAATATACAGTACTGAATTATATTAGTCAGGTTCCTGTGCTGATATTCATAATAAAAATGAAGTGTTGGTAAATTGCCAATTGCCACTCCTTGGCAACTTCACATAACAAGCATTACCAGGTGTGGAGAACACTTACATTATGTTGACCTATCATTTGACCCAGCTGTCATTTACCCTTTCCAAAGCCTTTTTTTTTCTATCTGTCTTATAATTTAATGAATAAATAGAGGTCTACTTGAGCTGTCAACGATATAGAAAAGAATGCACAGGGAACAATTAAGAAAAAAAAGTCAAAATATGCTGCTTACTCTTTAGAGCAAGCATGCATAATATTTTGCTGCATCGACGGATATGTTAAGGTTAAGGTTAAGGTATGTTACCCTCCCAACCCCTTTATCTCGACCTGTCAGCCCCAACACTAAATAGCTCAGGTGTGGCGAACACGGGAAGGCATTTCAAGGTGACTCACTGTGGGGTCGCTGGACGGCGCTAATGGGCCGCGGTTCATTAACAACGAGGACGATTTAAGGGTCAAAATTGGCTTACACGAGATTTAGTGATATCAAAAATGAGCGACCTTATTGACTTTTGCAAACTCAACAAAATAAAAGGTTTGATTGGATTGGATAAATTAGAGAGTTTCAAGGGATGGCATTAGTAGGCATCTTTAAAAATAAATAAATAGATAAAAGGTATGAAAGTCATGTTAATCTTTTTCAAAATTATGAAAGTTTCCCATTTTTCTAGATGATCTACTGCTGGTTGTCATGCTCTGTATGTATAATGTAGTCATTAATGTACAGCTCCAACACGACTGCTCAGGTTCCACTCACGACTTCCCTTTGTAACCAATCAAAACACCCCAAGAAGATTGAGGAAAAGATCGAAAATGCCTCCTACTTGATGGAGGACTGCCTTAGTTATTTAAAAGACTACCTAGACACCTAGGGATCTGCTGTGACATCCTGTGGCTGTGAGTCGGTCTTCAAGTCAAGTTTCTGTGAGGCAGCTTGATGTCCAAACAGTCGTGGCAAAACGTTCTATGATAGTCACACTATTTACATGTTCATAATGTTGCCCTTGTTGATTCTGCAGCTACCATTCAACAGAAAGAGGAGCAAAGGGGAAGTTTTGTGTTTGTTTTAAATGGAGTAAGAGAAAGGGATTAATCAAGTTAGCAAGACTGTGTGCCATATACATTAGGAGGGTCGAGACATTCGGAAAAACACATTGTATTAACCAATCTTTAGAAAGATAACATATCTCCACGTTTTCATTTCTCGACTAATACAATTTGTGGAGCTGATTTGCATGATTACCTAATATATTGAGGATCAGTATGTATTCGTATTTCATTGGGCCATGAGTTGGCAATACTGTTATTATAACTGGTAAAATATTTTCTCCATTAATTTAATTACTCCTTGTCATAAGAATACATACCATCAAATTCGTACACGGATAAGTGTTTTAACACTGATAAATCTCAACCTTAGCGAACAAACTGAATAAAATGGCCTAGGGTTTACCTGGCCCGTTGGCCAAAGTTTCCCAAACCTTGCATTAGATTATACCTGTATGCTGTCCTAAGCGGTATGTCTGCAGATATTGATTAGAAGCTTCAATATTTCCAAAAGCTACTTAGCCCTGGCATATTAATTCACCGTGGATTACTCATCAATGATTTTTTTTAATGTGTATTGGTCAACATGAAAGCTAATGGAACACGTCTTTGTTCAGTGCCAATAATTCAAGAATGATGCAGTCGATGTCGTACGAACCTGCAAGAATACTAGAAGGCCCGTTGGAGTCTTGCGTTCCTCAAAATTCAGTGTACTTCCTCAAGACCCCAAAGTGCGCCTCTTCTACCATTTCACAGATTTTCATCGCGTGAGTAAATAAAGGGTATATAAAGGTACACAGAACACAGGTATAGAGAATACAAGAAAGATCGGAGTGGGTAAGAGAAAATGTGAATGAGAGAAAATATTAAAAGGGATTGATATGAATGAGCGGAGGAGGAGAGTGAGTCCTATAGACAAAATAATATGCCATATTAGAAAATCCTGTTGCTTGGCTAACTGCTTGGATATATTCCAAACAGATATGGAGTCAAACACGGCCTGACATTCGCCCTGCCTGTCCACTACACATTGGTACCTATATCTCCCAGGATTCTGCCGCCAGAGTATAATGCGTCCCCCGACGGTCGCCACAACATGGTCGTATCCCACATTCAGTTTAGTAAGGAAGGAGCAGAGCAGGTGAGTCTGTGTTCTCTTACTGACTCAGATGATGCATATCCCCATTTGCAAGCTAATAATGTTCATCCTCTGCCAAGTGATGCACACTTTAACTTGGTAAAACATTTTGTTAAATAATCTGTGTTTCCTGCACCCTTTTCTCCATTATGGAGAGATGTTTGAGTCTTTTCAAGTCAAGTCTAAAACAGAAGTTTGAGGACAATCAGTTTGTACTTATAATCAATTTATGATCTTCATCGATTGAACAGTATATGTTTACTCAAAGCCAATGGATTGATTTTTACAGGTGCTGAAAGTATCGGCCAAATATGTTGCAACTGTACGAAAACCAGCGTCTCGTTTTGAGTCCATGTGGTATTATGGAAATTATGAAAAGGTCAGTAAGGAAATGATCATTAGATACATTAGGCAGGTGTTCTTACTGTCATACATACATAAACGGTTATACCTGGATTAATAAACTAAATGGACAAGTTCTCTTTTCCAGAGATTTCATTTGGATCTTACGACCTTCCTTATAGCGTCTAACCATACACCAAGGCATAAACAGAAATTCAATTTGATTGCCAATTATTTTGGAGTCAAGGACCCTCGCGATGACGTACCAGAAGGTGAAGTACTTGGCAAGGCGAGATGGCTCAATGAGACCTTCGACTTGGTGATGGTTGCCGAGAGGTTCGACGAGTCGCTGGTCCTCCTGAAGCACCTCATGTGCTGGAACACCGAGGACGTCGTTTACCTCAAGGCCAAGATTCGGAAGCCCACTTATAGGGCCAAGCTCTCGGAGGCGCAGAAGGACAGGCTTCGGCAGCTGAACAGGCAGGATGTCATTCTGTACAAGTTCTTCAGGGAAATTTTCGAGGAGAAAGTCAAGGCCTTCGGCGAGGAGAGGATGCAGAGAGAGGTCGAGGAACTTCGCCATGCAAACGCTCAACTCACTAAAGACTGTGGAGCTAAACTCACGGGGTCAAGGGGGACTGTGAAAACCTGGGAAGTAACAAACAACTCAAGCATTTGTAAACTAATATCACAAAGTACATATAGTACTCAAAACCAACTGAAGGATAGGCAAAGGATATGGGTCTCGAGCAATTTCACTTACGACTTGTTAACGTGGACATTCACATAAGTGGAAGAGGGAATTTGGAGTAAATTGGGAAGAGGAGACCAGGGTCGGTATTCATTAAAGGCCTGTTCTTTGATTTTAATTTACGAATTGCAAATATGCTACATTTCAAACTTGACGCTGCTAATTAGAGTAATTAGTACGACACACCTAAATGATCATACACTTTTTCAGTGTAAGTGTGTAGTGCTATTTGCTTTTTATTCATAGAACATTGACGGAAAAAACATAAAGGAGACGGTTCAGTTCACATTCGACAATTAGTGAAAAAGGATCTCGAAGTTTTCCTTATCATTTCTGATGTGGAATTACCTTCAACATATGTAGAGGACATGTTGGTGGTCAAAGACAAATTTGAAGAGTTTAAGACAGATGAAGATATCTCAGATCACTTATCACAAGGAAACCTGGGAGTCCCTATTTAATTTACTGTCAAACTTTGAGTCGTTTCTGCATTTTACAATTTTCCATTCACCTGCAGAAGGCTTAAGTTGTGCTCATGAATCACTGACGATTATAATTAAATATTTCATATGCTGAGGATAAAGGTGCATCATAAAAGATAAGGAAAATTGAAGCCTGCTCGTGCTTCATTGACAGACAGAAGCTTCTGTCATTTCTACTGTAATATTATATTATTATTATTATTATTATTATTTAATGGCGACGTGCTCCTTCAAGGGAAACAAGCATATAAGTGCCATGCTACATTTAAGCATAATAAATGTGTAGTATTATCGTAATATCAGTGAGATATATCGCAATTTTTAGTTCATTATAATAGTTTTTCATTATAGGATTCGTATCGATAAAAAAACGTTCTAATTAGCAGCGTGGAATTTGATATAAAGCTGTTTCACTGACCAACACGTGGATACCTCAAAGGAAACGATATCCCCCCCCCCTCACAAAAGTTTAATGGAGCCCTCACACATTAATTTTATCTCATTAAACCCCTAATATTCTTTCACTCCTAATATTCTTATGTTATTTCTCCTTTCCTGTAATTTATTCCTTTTGTGATCAAGGGAAATGTAATAATTGTTCAAATCATTTGTAAGTAAGCGAAAGGTTTGATGTATGAATTTGTATATATTGCATAATGTGATTCGTAATGTGAAGATGTATTTTCATGATGAGCAACCAGACTGCGTCCTTAAGCATTTTACAGGCAATACTGTTTCTCTAGTGGGTTCGATGTTGTATATTTTTCTTAAACTGCTAAAATGTTTCAACGATTTATTTTATCCTCATAGTTAACTATCACCCATTCATTTTTTGTATTGTTCATATATATGAACAATATTCTCATGGAAATATCTGCGATGTTTACAAAGATAGGTCAGTTTACATTGGGTATTTAGAATCCCTTATTACAAACTTAGAAATACCTTTATCCGTAACTTTCATTTAACCGGTCCTCGGAGACAGAATGAAAATCATGTCTCACCCATGACAAGTCCTGGCAATGTTCCACTCACATATGTAGAGTAACATGAGCTGCCACCACCCATGGAAGAGCCATATGGAAACGTCCGTGTTTGCATTCATAGAAAATGATCTTTCGTGGTTACTTTAGTATTTGGAAGTGTTAAGTTTCAGTGTTATTCAGTGTGTAGATTAACTTAATATTTCGTTCCTCCAAATGGTATATCTAAATGTCTCATAGTATTTCATGTGCTATAGATCAGGTTCCCTTCTTTATATTCATCAGTTCTTTATAGTAAACTTGGCAGGAGTATTATATTTTTAATTCCTTATTTCAGATATATTATGGCACTTGGGCACTTGGTCACTTGATTAGTTGGTCATTTATGTTTCCTTACCCAAAGAGGGCACCACAAACCCTCACTCTTTATCACGAAAATCAGCACTTGGCACCAGTAGTTTTCAGGACACACATATACATATACACATAATTGCGTCTCCGTAATCTGGCTGAGATTCTACATATAACAAAGAATAATCATTGATGCACATTCGTTTCCCTTCGCATGTATAGTCTATATATATGACACTATCCACCGGAATATTATAAAGCCGTGTGACATAATTGCTGAATGACCCGGAAATGTTCAGTGCAGGGGTCCAGTCAGTGAATCCATAAGAGCAGTGGCTAAAATCGAAGAGTCTTCTTGAATCACAATAATAGGTAATATACATACTTCAGTGTCGAGGACTAAAGAGAAGGAAAGGAAACCTGCAATTTAGAAAATGAATAAAATATAAGTAAAG
>NW_020872862.1:2500-5000 GCF_003789085.1 Penaeus vannamei
TACCCAGTGGTCCAGTAAGGCTCAGTGGACAGCGACCGTGGTGACTTTCCAGAGAAGTATGGTCTGCAAATACCGTGAATGCTGGTCTGAAAGCTAACGCCCAGTGGACGGGAATGCTGGGCCAGAAGTCCATAATGTCCATTGACTCGTTCCAGCGGAAATCCAGCCAAGGGTGTGTCGGCCATAAGAACCTTCTGCCTGTCGCCTCTTGATCGTTGACAAATCTCGCAGCATTCTACATACTGTCGCACACCTTTCAGCATGTTTGGCCAATAGAACATCGATCTTAAATTTTGAAATGTTCGATGGACACCTAGTGGAGGCAGGTGCGATGCTTTTAAAGCAGAGTTTTGTAGAGTGACTGGATCTACTAATTGGTATACAATCCAGTCTGGTAAATTCTTCAACCAGCAGTCGATGGTCTTCCTGCTGAACTCGTACAATGAGGGGCTGTGGTCGGTGTACACAGTGAAGCGCCTTCCATGCAGATAGGAAATGAAGATCCACAACAGCCAGAGCCTCTAAGTCAATGGCTGGATAGCGAGTCTCTACCTCATGAAGCTTTCTGCTGATATAGGCTACTGCATGTGGTACCTGATCTCTCTCTGCATGAGATAGGCTCCCAGTGCAATACTAGAGGCATCAGTGTGTAGCTCGAATTTCTTGGAGAAGTCAGACTGGCGTAAGACAGAGGCAGATGTCAGCTTCTCTATCAAAGTTTAAAAGTTTCAAAATGTTCAGGTCCCCAGGTCCAAGCTTGATCTTTCTTCAGCAGCAGATGTAATAGTGATGCAAGGGTTTCATATCCAAGTAAATGCTTCCTGAAGAATCCTATTGCTCCAAAGAAACGACTTACTTCTCTAACTAAGGTGTAGGTGTGTTTGAGATAGCCAACACCTTATCCTTGTTGGGGGAGACTCCATGAGGGAAATTGTAAAGCCGAGTAAATCTATGGTTGTTGAAGCAAACTGACATTTCTCCAGGTTAAACTTCAGACTGGCCAATGAGAGCAACTGCAATGTCTCGTCTAAATCCTGAAGGAGTTGATCGAAGCTGTGGCTGTAGACGATGATGTCATCCTCTGGAGCTGTTGACAAGCCAAAAGGAAGCCGACAGAACTGAAAGAGTCGGTAGCCATCAGAAAATGTCTTTGGTCGATCCACTTCTTCCATACTCCGGTATGCAGCGCAGGCATCTAGGGTAGTAAAGATGTTCTTTGGGCCCAGTTCATCAATGGGTTCACTGATAAGAGGCAAAGGATACGTATCTTCTTTGGTCACAGTATTAAGGCCACACTAGTCAACACAGAATCTGAGAGATCCTCCCTTCTTGACCAGCACAACAGGGCTCATCCAGGGTGATGTTGATTCCTCAATGACCCCTGACCGAAGCATAGTCACACTGCTCATGAATAACTTGCATTGCTGAATGGGGTAATCGCCACTGTCGGATGCAAATAGACTTGGTATCTCCTGTATTAATCTGATGTTTAATCCCAGGTACCAGACCTACAGCTTTCTCACCACCATCAAAGAGCCCCTTGAAACGAAAAAGCAGCTCAGTCAGCTGATGGCTTTGGGGATCTTCAAGGTGGTCGAGATCTGGCACCAGGTGGTCATCCAGACTTGCACCATGTTCCAGGAGATCAGCAACTTCGCAGTCAGCAGTGGCAATGGAGGGCGGCAGCTCCATGTGTTGTACCTCTAGCTTATCATTGTAAAAGAAGTCCTCCACTCCATATTGTCAGTCAAAGCCATCTTCCAACTCAAAGTCAATGCTTTCACCATCTTCAAGAGAGTCAGGTTTGATAGGACAGTAGTTGGCCCTGGCGACGACTTCCTCAGCCATCTTAGACAGCTGAGATGGTCATTGCTGTAAATGGTTTCCACCTGCTCCGCTCTCCCAAGGCGTATTCCATTATGTAGAACCATCTGTTTTGGAGTCAGATTCACCATCCACACAGGGCACCGACGATCCTTTACCTTTGTGACAGCATGGAGTAAGAGAAACCCTTTCAGTATAGCTGGAACTACGAGGATATCATCATCTGTTGGTCCATTCCATGGTACACAGCCTTCTACGAAGGCATCCACTCTCAGCTTCAATACTTGGTGAACAAGATGTACTGCTGAAGATCTCGCGTAGACACTGATGCATCTTCTCTAACATCTTCTGTAGGTGACAGGGTTTTGATGCAATAAATCTTGAGAGTCTGCGTCAGTATACACTACTGTGAATTCGTGACCCTGTAGAGTAATGGTGGCATTCCCAGTTGACGCTTCTGAGGAGAAAGTGAAGTCCAGCCGTTTGAGAGATCCATCCCAATAAGTATGTCACCTGGGAAGGAGACATCAACCACACTGGCCTGATGAACGATGGCAGAATCCTCAGCCATTTGAAAGTGAAGCATCACCCCAGTTGATACTTCAAGTGGTTGTCCTATTACTCCTCGGAGAATCTTTTTTTGGTAGAGATCTTGTGCTGAAATTTTTGGTGAGAC
>NW_020872862.1:17500-22409 GCF_003789085.1 Penaeus vannamei
GTGGAGAGCTGTGAGGCGGACGAGCTGGCCGTCCCGTGGCTCTGCGGAGGCGAGAACTGCACCTGCTGTGTCAAGAGTAAGTGCATGTCCTCAAGTGTCTGTTTAAGTGTATTTGACGGCGAGTCATTCATTTATTCCCCTATTTAGCTCTCCAGAGATACACAGGCTTTCTCGCCGAAGGATCCAGTTGGTACAGGAAGCAATCACAATTATTCGATATTTATGTCGCCTTTTCAAAGTTAGCATGGAAAATATTCACTCATTCTTATATCTTGTTAAATGCAATAACTCCTACACGTGTTCGTGCTGCAGTCACTGTTGCATCCTTCCCCGCCAGACAACTGCAACCAGACCAAGTGCTGCGAAGCCTTCGGCGGAAGCTGCGGCAAGATGTGCCACGAAGGCGAGGAGCCCATCGAGGGCGTGTGCGAAGGAGCGTGCCAGTGCTGCGCCAAGGGTACGGTGTGTGTGTGTGTGTGTGTGTGTGTGTGTGTGTGTGTGTGTGTGCATATCTGTCTCTCAATATTCTTCATCTCCTGCCTGTTAGTTGACGCACTGAGTCCCATCTCCTGCCTCATCTGTCCCCGCCTTCACCAGCCCCGTGTGAGCAGAGCAACTGCTGCAACGTCCTGGGCGGCAGATGCAACGCCACGTGCGGCCGAGGCGAGCGAGCCGTCGAGGGCGTCTGCCACGGAGAGCACTGCCTCTGCTGCGTGCCGGGTGAGTGGCTGCGGCTTCCTTGGACTAGTACATGTATATATACATATATATCCATGTACCAGTACTCACATTTACTTGTACTTTAAATATCCTCACATCCCTTTGCACGCATATCCACGTGTACCCATATCCCCTCATAATCATATCCCCTTGTACTCACATCCACTCGTACTCATATCCACCTGTACTTACTTCTTTTGTGCCCGTATACACCAACACTCATGCCAACTATTCTTTCATGATAGCGGCGAACTTCGAATTTTCCAAACCCAAGAAACCTTCCCACGAAAGAAAAATTAAAACAACGAGCAAAAGTCTAGGGAAATATATGAGTAGATGAGGGACTGTGTAACTGTTCTTTTCTTTTAAATGATATAATACAGTTTCCAGTGTAGTACTCTTGTATAAGCCTATGACCATGCATCAAATGTATCACAGCTTGCCCACGCCTTAGCAGTTACACAGGGTGGTAAATTAAGGACTAAACTACTGTAAACTCATATTCTTCATTGCATAGTAATAAGCGAACGGGTACATTATATATCACAGTGTCATGTTTTACAGCCTTTCAGACTATCTAACGTAAAGTACGGAGAATTATGAAACCATTTTATGTTTTCTGATATCTTAGAAAATATACTTAAGTTGGTAGAGGAGCAAATGAAAGACTGTGTAACTGTTCTTTTCTTTTAACTGATTTAGTCCAGATTATAGCGTTATAGCCTAAATTTCCAATGTAATACTATTAAAAGATGCTATGACCATGTATCAAAATGTACCACAAATGTCTAACTCTTGTGCAGTCAGCCTACAGGCTCGTATAAGTTGCAGTCTACGGACTTATGGGCCCAGCTAAAATATTTACAAGCATATATATCTATGTATGTATATGTGTATATATATGTATATATATATATATACATAAATATTCATATGTATGTATACATGTATATATAAATATATTTGTATCAATCAGTCAACGGAGCTTTTGCCGAGGGGGGCGCATACCCGCATCCATCCTTTGTTTCCAACCAAGGCCTCGGCCCATCTCTAGGTCATCACGGCGGGTCTGATCGACCTACCCAAGACACGGCTTCCTAGGTCGTCCCACCGGCCTCCTCCATTCAGGATTATCTTGTGAAGAGATATCCTAATGAACAGGGTCACCCGCTGGGAAACGAGCCGAGTTGGCGATCATGGAACATGTAGGTAACAGGTCCCATGCCAGTGTCATGGTGTAGTTGTCGGTTGGACCAAAGGCATCGAGACGTGATTCCAAGGCACTGGATAGTGTCCAGGTTTCGCTTCCATAAAGCAAAACTGGCAGTATCAAGGCCTTGAAGACACGTATCTTGGTCCTTTTGCATAGTTACTGGCACCTTATGGCTCCAGCTGCCAAACCAATCCGTCTGATGACTTTCTGGTCTGACAGCCCAGAGACATGAACTGCACTACCCAAGTATAGCTTTCTGTGACTTCGACTTCTACATCGCAAGTATGAATCAACTGAACAGGTTCCCCTAACAGGCCCCCCAAATCCTGGATCTTGGTCTTAGTCCAGAGCTCTAGGCCCAGGGGCTTTGCGTCATTGCTGAATGCATCAAGAGCTGTCACCAGAGATTCCAGAGACTCAGACAGGATAGCAACATCGTCGGCAAAGTCAAGGTCCGTGCCTTTGATATTGCCCAGTGTTGCTCCACATAGACTTTGGATAGTAACCCTGCCCATTATCCAGTCCATACATGTATTGAAGTGTTGGTGCAAGGATACAACCTTGCCTCGACCTTGAACTAACAGAGAAGCTCGACAGGCCCCCACTACACTTTACAACACTTTTAGTACCATTATGCAGGCTTGCTATTAGTTCAATAATCCGTGTTTGAAGTCCGCTTAAGTCTCAGGATCTCCCCTGGCGATTTGCAGTGTACAGAATGAAATGCTTTCTTGAGATCAGTGTACGCTGCAAGCAGCCCACGGCCGAATCACGTCAGCGTTCAACAATGACTCGAAGCACTTGGATATGGTCTATTGGGGACTTGCCTAGAGTAAATCCAGACTGCTCCAGTCTTTGGATCCGTTTCAGAAAGATGTGGATGAAAACCTTGCCTGGTATGCTAAACAGTACAATGCCAGGGTAGTTGCTACAGGTCCCAACGATCCCTTTTTCCCTTCCAGAGAGTGATGACCATACCCCTCAACAGGTTCGAGGGAATGGAACCAGACTGCAAGAATCTAGGACTGTATACAAGCCCCTTAATATAGGTTCATTCCCATCCTTTAGCGGTTTGGCAGGGATTTCGCATATACCTGCAGCCTTCCCACTTTTCAGCTTGGGTTCCTCACTAATAAGGGAATCCGGTACAGGAATTGTGACACCACTAACGTCCGGACTAAGTGCTGGAAGATCTACCTGATACAGTTGATAAAAATAATCATCCCATTGTCCACAAACCGCACTATGATCTGCATTCATCTATGAGGATGCCTTGCAGTTCAGTTTTCTCAGAGCTTGGAAGGCAGGACGGAGGTCATTTACTATGAAATGGCCTTCAACCTCCTCAGCAAGATTCCTGATGTACTGCTCCGAGCCCTGGACCCCAAACCCCGATTGCCATTCAGTCGAAGCGACACATACCAGTGGCCTCCAGTGTCTCTAGCAAGATGAAAATCTGCCTTGTCACTGGGTGTTCACCAATGGACTTCTGTGAACCAGTCAGAGATAGCTGGGATGAAGCCCCAAACACACTCCTCCTCCCTCTATCTATCCAAGGAGAACACTTCGGGGTGGTCATTGGAGATGCGCACACACACACATGTATATATATGTATATATATTTATATATATATACATATGTATGTGTCTGAGTGTAAATGTTCACACAAACACATATTTATGTATATATATACATAAATATACATACATAATATAGATACATACATATATGTATGTATATTTATTTATTATGAGTATATTTTGATCCTTTCGACTTCACTGAAATAGATACAGCTGTATATCTATCTTTATAGCTCTCCTTTCTCTCTAATAATATATATATATATATATATATATATATATATATATATATATATATATATATACACACATTTATGTGTGTTGTGTGTGTATGTATGATACGTGTATTTGTATGTATATCATATTATATCAGCATGTCTGTTTTCTAATCGCTTAGCCATTACCCTTTCCAGAAGACCCTTGTCCCGACAGCGCCACCTGCCTGGAAATAGGAGGCCACTGCGACCCATCCTGCGAGAGCCACGAGGTCGGCTATCCCTATTACTGCCCCGACAGGTCTTGTCTCTGCTGCGTCGAGAGGACGACAACGATCCCTCCGACCACGTCCACATCAACGGTCTCAGGTGTGCTAGCTTTAAATCTACTCTTTGTCTCTCTTCACTCTTGTTATAAATATATGTGTGAGTGCATATATATATATATATATATATATATATATATATATATATATATATATATGTATATGTATGTATGTATGTATATATATATATATATATATATATATATATATGCATATGTATATATGTGTGTGTATGTGTGTGTGCGTGTGTGTGTGTGTGTGTGTGTGTGTGTGTGTGTGTGTGTGTGTGTGTGTGTGTGTGTGTGTGTGTGTGTGTATGTTTGTATACATTCCTACATATATATATATATATATATATATATATAATATATGTATATATATATATATATATATATATATATATATATATATATAAAGAGAGAGAGAGAGAGATGTACATATACATATTTATATATCCTTATATATCATTACTGGGGATTTAACGCCGATGGGGGCGCATAATCACATCCACCTTTTGTTTCTACCTGTGAGGGTCCTTCTTAACGTCTCTCAACAGGCTCATCTTCACAACAGGTTTGATCGATCTGCCAAAACCACGACTTCCTACGTCGTCCCACAGGCTTCCTCCATTCATGGTTGTCTTGCACAGAACCTGGTGGGCTGGATCATCATGTGGGAAACAAACCATGTGGCTGTACAGCCTTAGCGATCACATTTGGTTGGACACATGGTCCCGCTAACTGTAGCCAATGATCCAGCTGAAGGATCTATTACAAAAGACATCAAGATGAGATTCCAAGGCACAGGATAAAGGCCAACTTTTACTACCGTATACTAAAACCTCTACAAAAGAC
>NW_020872862.1:30009-32509 GCF_003789085.1 Penaeus vannamei
AGTTTTAAAGTTTCAAAATGTACAGGTCCCAGGTCCAAGCTCGATCTTTCTCAGCAGCAGATGTAATTGTGATGCAAGGGTTTCATATCCAAGTAAATGCTTCCTGAAGAATCCTATTGCTCCAAGGAAAACGACTTACTTCTCTAACTAAGGTGTAGGTGTGTTTGAGATAGCAACACCTTATCCTTGTTGGGGAGACTCCATGAGGGAAATTGTAAAGCCGAGTAAATCTATGGTTGTTGAAGTAAACTGACATTTCTCCAGGTTAAACTTCAGAACCGGCCAATGAGAGCAACTGCAATGTCTCGTCTAAATCCTGAAGGAGTTGATCGAAGCTGTGGCTGTAGACGATGATGTCATCCTCTGGAGCTGTTGACAGCCAAAAGGAAGCCGACAGAACTGAAAGAGTCGGTAGCCATCAGAAAATGTCTTTGGTCGATCCACTTCTTCCATACTCCAGTATGCAGCGCAGGCATCTAGGGTAGTAAAGATGTTCTTTGGGCCCAGTTCATCAATGGGTTCGCTGATAAGAGGCAAAGGATACGTATCCCTTTGGTCACAGTATTAAGGCCACACTAGTCAACACAGAATCAGAGAGATCCTCCCTTCTCTGACCAGCACAACAGGGCTCATCCAGGGTGATGTTGATTCCTCAATGACCCCTGACCGAAGCATAGTCACACTGCTCATGAATAACTTGCATTGCTGAATGGGGTAATCGCCACTGTCGGATGCAAATAGGCTTGGTATCTCCTGTATTAATCTGATGTTTAATCCCAGGTACCAGACCTACAGCTTTCTCACCACCATCAGAGCCCCTTGAAACGAAAAAGCAGCTCAGTCAGCTGATGGCTTTGGGGATCTTCAAGGTGGTCGAGATCTGGCACCAGGTGGTCATCCAGACTTGCACCATGTTCCAGATCAGCAACTTCGCAGTCAGCAGTGAATGGAGGGCGGCAGCTCCATGTGTTGTACCTCTAGCTTATCATTGTAAAAGAAGTCCTCCACTCCATATTGTCAGTCAAGCCATCTTCCAACTCAAAGTCAATGCTTTCACCATCTTCAAGAGAGTAGGTTTGATAGGACAGTAGTTGGCCCTGGCGACGACTTCCTCAGCCATCTTAGACAGCTGAGATGGTCATTGCTGTAAATGGTTTCCACCTGCTCCGCTCTCCCAAGGCGTATTCCATTATGAGAACCATCTGTTTTGGAGTCAGATTCACCATCCACACAGGCACCGACGATCCTTTACCTTTGTGACAGCATGGAGTAAGAGAAACCCTTTCAGTATAGCTGGAACTACGAGGATATCATCATCTGTTGGTCCATTCCATGGTACACAGCCTTCTATGAAGGCATCCACTCTCAGCTTCAATACTTGGTGAACAAGATGTACTACTGAAGATCTCGGGTAGACACTGATGCATCTTCTCTAACTTTCTGTAGGTGACAGGGTTTTGATGCAATAAATCTTGAGAGTCTGCGTCAGTATACACTACTGTGAATTCGTGACCCTGTAGAGTAATGGTGGCATTCCCAGTTGACGCTTCTGAGGAGAAAGTGAAGTCCAGCCGTTTGAGAGATCCATCCCAATAAGTATGTCACCTGGGAAGGAGACATCAACCACACTGGCCTGATGAACGATGGCAGAATCCTCAGCCATTTGAAAGTGAAGCATCACCCCAGTTGATACTTCAAGTGGTTGTCCTGTTACTCCTCGGAGAATCTTTTTTGGTAGAGATCTTGTGCTGAAATTTTTGGTGAGACGCAATCATGGCTACGGCACTTGGCTTCATCAATGTGGCTTCAGATCCAGTGTCAAGGAAGCACAGGGTTGTCTTACCATAATATTGGTCCCACAAGAGGCCGTCCTGAAAACCCAAGGGAACTCAACATGGCTATCTGTGATGTTCCTGTTTCTGTCTGTGTACTGGTGGAAGTTATTGCCCCCTTCTGGAACTCCGCCAGTTGGACCAGGCTTCTCCTTGCTGGCCACTCAGAAAGGGACATGGTCTAGCCATGTGCCCAGATCTTCGGCAACGGTAACAGGTGATGTCTCTGGAAGGATAAGCCACATAGCTGCTCGGCACTCAGAGGTGTGAATGGCTGTTCCATGGAAGCTACACCAGGATCACGAGGTAGAACAGGCTGTGGGGTCTTCATTCTATCCACCTGTGCAGCTATATAGTAAGCATATAAGTCCCGAGATCTAGGTGGGCGATCAGGATAGTGGCGATGGTCACGGTCATCATCCAGGCAGAACTCATTTGTCGTGTATCATGCCTGATCCCGTTCCTGGAGTTCTGGGCTGCTTCTGCAAGTTGCATAAGGGAGCAGTCATCTTTAACCGCCAAAAGTCCCTAAGCCAGGATGGAATGCTGGAGGAAACCCAACAAACAAGCTCTGAGGGATCACCTATCGCTTCTCTATGGTCGCGATACCCCTGGTAGATATGACCTTCCATGGGTACCTGTACCGAACACATCCTGTTTCATAAAGC
>NW_020872862.1:51783-54283 GCF_003789085.1 Penaeus vannamei
CTTAGCAGTTTTAGAAGAGACTAGCAGTTTAACAGTTTAGAAAGACTAGCAGTTTAGAAAGACTAGCAGTTTAGAAAGAGACTAGCAATTTAGAAAGACTAGCAGTTTAGAAAGACTAGCAGTTTAGAAGAGACTAGCAGTTTAGAAGACTAGCAGTTTAGAAAGACTAGCAGTTAGAAGACTAGCAGTTTAGAAAGACTAGCAGTTTAGAAAGAGACTAGCAGTTTAGAAAGACTAGCAGTTTAGAAAGACTAGCAGTTTTAGAAGAGACTAGCAGTTTAGAAAGACTAGCAGTTTAGAAAGAGACTAACAGTTTAGAAAGACTAGCAGTTTAGAAAGACTAGCAGTTTTAGAAAGAGACTTTTAGAAAGACTAGCAGTTTTAGAAAGACTAGCAGTTTAGAAAAGACAGTTTAGAAAGACTAGCAGTTTAGAAAGAGACTAGCAGTTTAGAAAGACTAGCAGTTTAGAAAGACTAGCAGTTTAGAAAGAGCAGTTTAGAAAGACTAGCAGTTTAGAAAGCAGTTTAGAAAGACTAGCAGTTTAGAAAGACTAGCAGTTTAGAAGAGCAGTTTAGAAAGACTAGCAGTTTAGAAAGAGCAGTTTAGCAGTTTAGAAAGACTAGCAGTTTAGAGAAAGACTAGCAGTTTAGAAAGAGACTAGCAGTTAGAAAGACTAGCAGTTTAGAAAGTTTAGCAGTTTAGAAAGACTAGCAGTTTAGAAAGAGCAGTTTTAGCAGTTTAAGACTAGCAGTTTAGAAAGACTAGCAGTTTAGAAAGACTAGCAGTTTAGAAAGAGACTAACAGTTTAGAAAGACTAGCAGTTTAGAAGAGACTAGCAGTTTAGAAAGACTAGCAGTTTAGAAAGTAGCAGTTTAGAAAGAGCAGTTTAGAGTTTAGAAAGACTAGCAGTTTAGAAGAGACTAGCAGTTTAGAAAGACTAGCAGTTTAGCAGTTTAGAAAGACTAGCAGTTTAGAAAGACTAGCAGTTTAGAAAGACTAGCAGTTTAGAAAGACTAGCAGTTTAGACTAGCAGTTTAGAAAGACTAGCAGTTTAGAAAGAGACTAGCAGTTTAAAAAGACTACAGTTTAGAAAGACTAGCAGTTTAGAAAGACTAGCAGTTTAGAAGAGACTAGCAGTTTAGAAAGACTAGCAGTTTAGAAAGACTAGCAGTTTAGAAAGAGACTAGCAGTTTAGAAAGACTAGCAGTTTAGAAAGACTAGCAGTTTAGAAAGACTAGCAGTTTAGAAAAGACTAGCAGTTTAGAAAGACTAGTAGTTTAGTAAGAGACTAGCAGTTTAGAAAGACTAGCAGTTTAGAAAAGACTAGCAGTTTAGAAAGACTAGCAGTTTAGAAAGACTAGCAGTTTAGAAAGAGACTAGCAGTTTAGAAAGACTAGCAGTTTAGAAAGAGACTAGCAGTTTAGAAAGACTAGCAGTTTAGAAAGACTAGCAGTTTAGAAAGACTAGCAGTTTAGAAAGACTAGCAGTTTAGAAAGACTAGCAGTTTAGAAGACTAGCAGTTTAGAGAGGACTAGCAGTTTAGAAAGACTAGCAGTTTTAGAAAGACTAGCAGTTTAGAAAGACTAGCAGTTTAGAAAGACTAGCAGTTTAGAAAGACTAGCAGTTTAGACTAGAGAGACTAGCAGTTTAGAAAGACTAGCAGTTTAGAAAGACTAGCAGTTTTAAAAAGACTAGCAGTTTAGAAAGACTAGCAGTTTTAAAAAGACTAGCAGTTTAGAAAGACTAGCAGTTTAGAAAGACTAGCAGTTTTAGCAAGAGACTAGCAGTTTAGAAAGACTAGCAGTTTAGAGACTAGCAGTTTAGAAGAGACTAGCAGTTTAGAAAGACTAGCAGTTTAGAAAGACTAGCAGTTTAGAAAGACTAGCAGTTTAGAAAAGACTAGCAGTTTAGAAAGAGACTAGCAGTTTAAAAGACTAGCAGAGAAAGACTAGCAGTTTAGAAAGAGACTAGCAGTTTAGAAAGACTAGCAGTTTAGAAAGACTAGCAGTTTAGAAAGACTAGCAGTTTAGAAAGAGACTAGCAGTTTAGAAAGACTAGCAGTTTTAGAAAGAGACTAGCAGTTTAGAAAGACTAGCAGTTTAGAAAGAGACTAGCAGTTTAGAAAGACTAGCAGTTTAGAAAGAGACTAGCAGTTTAGAAAGTAGCAGTTTAGAAAAGACTAGCAGTTTAGAAAGACTAGCAGTTTAGAAAGAGTTTAGCTAGAAAGACTAGCAGTTTAGAAAGACTAGCAGTTTAGAAAGAGACTAGCAGTTTAGAAAGTAGCAGTTTAGAAAGAGACTAGCAGTTTTAGCAGTTTAGAAGAGACTAGCAGTTTAGAAAGAGCAGAAGAGACTAGCAGTTTAGAAAGACTAGTAGTTTAGAAAGAGACTAGCAGTTTAGAAAGACTAGCAGTTTAGAAAGACTAGCAGTTTAGAAAGAGACTAGCAGTTTAGAAAGAGACTAGCAGTTTAGAAAGACTAGCAGTTTAGAAAGACTAGC
>NW_020872862.1:59283-64283 GCF_003789085.1 Penaeus vannamei
TCCACACGGTGATTGATGGGTGATGCAGGTAGTGTTGGGGAGGAGTTGCACGAGGCGACGGGGAGGCTCCCTAGTTGGGGATGAGCCGGAGGAAAAGATACCAAAGGAATGATGGCTAAGCACTTCAGTCTACAAGTATTAAGAAAAAAAAAAAAGATACGAAGTTTTATGAAAGAGGGCATGGAAAAGGCTAAGCAACATGAAGTTTTATGAGAGAATGCATGAAAAATGCTAAGAAACATGAAGTTCTGTTAGAATGTATGAAAAAGACTGAGAATGCGAAGCTTCGTGAGAACGCATGAAAAAGACAGGAACATGAAGCTTTATGAGATGGTGCATGAAAAAAGGTTGAGAAACAGCACGAACGTCAGTGAAGGGCAGCTGGCACTCCGGGAAAGGAAGTCCACAGCAGGTGATATATCCAAACCTAGACAGCTGCAAGTGAGGAAAAGGGGCAACAAGGCCTGACCAGGATGTTCAAAGGCCTAGAAAATAACTTTTGTGTGCAGCAAGAATAAGCGAGCCCTTGGAGGTTGGACACCATCTTGACCTATTCCTGTTTATCATCAGGGACTCACTAACATATCCACAAAGAAGTATTTTAACTTAAGAAGTGCAGGTAAGAAAAAAATGGCAGATCCAGAGAAATGAGGCCAGAGAAAAAATTGGATTAAGAAGTGCAGCAAGGCAAGAATACAGTGGATCAATGAAGTATTTTAACTTAAGAAGTGCAGGTAAGAAAAAAATGGCAGATCCAGAGAAATGAGGCCTGATAGTGCTACGATCTAGAAGTGAGTACATGTGCTTAAACGGAACATCTATGTGAAGGATGCATATGCAAGGCAACAGTACATGAAGAACAACTGGAAGTAGGCAGGTGTACTTTGCAATAAGAAAATGCCAGGTTAGAAGGGAAATATTTGCAACAGGTAACACAAGCGTTGTTGTATGGAATATAGAGTCCAATTAATGTCCCTCAAATCAGGAAACTGGAAGTGGCTGAGATGAAGATTTGCAGATCCGAAAATTGGCTATACAAGAGACCCTCTGAGGAATGGTAACAACAAGAAGCGGATAAAAATAAAGAATATGGAACGATGCAGGAAAGCAATATTTAGATTTGCAAATCTCAAGAGACGAGATGAGAATGATGTTCCATGGAGAACATCATAGATAGCGTTACGTGGAATATGATAAGGGAGACTAAAGCAAACATAGATCGACTGCGTCAAGCAACAGAGAGTGAGACAATAGAGAGAGACAATACAGCGAGATTTCTTTAAAGGGTGATGCAGCCTCTCTACATGGATGTGGAAATAGGTTGTAGAAGACATGTATATGTAAAGTAAACAGACGAGTTAAGACGGCATATTACCCTTGACACAGCAGGGAGTTGTCATATCTGCAGAGCCCCGACAGAGCCAGTTCACCATCCATGCACTCGTGGTTGCAGTATCCCCCGGTGGCGTTGCACTGCATGTTCAGATCTGGACACGGGTCTGTTTCGGCAGAGAGGATGGATCTTAATTCTTGGAATCTCTTTCAACGGAAGACTCTTAAAACTCATGCCAGATAAGAATGAGATAAGAATGATGTTCCTTGGAAGACATCATAGAAAGCTTTACCTGGAATATGATAAGGGAGACTAAGGTAAACATAGATCGACTGCGTCAAGTAGCAGAGAGTGGAACAATAGAAAGAGATAGTACCAGCGAGATTTCTTTAAAGAGTGCTGCAGTCTCTCTACATGGATGTGGAAATAGGTTGTAGAAGACATGTATATATAAAGTAAACAGACGAGTTAAGACGGCATATTACCCTTGACACAGCAGGAGCAGTTGTCGTATCTGCAGAGCCCCGACAGAGCCAGTTCGCCGTCCATGCACTCGTGGTTGCAGTATCCACCGGTGGCGTTGCACTGCATGTTCAGATCTGGACACGGGTCTGTTTCGGCAGAGAGGATGGATCTTAATTCATAGAATCTCTTTCAACGGAAATCTTAAAACTCATGCCAGGTTTTCTTATGACATTAATCTATATTCGTTGAAAAATTCTGAGAATGTGAAATATGAAACGACTTATATGAAACATAAAATAAGTAATTAAATGAAAAATCAAATGATCATGAAACATTAGTAATAATGATAACAGTGATGAACAAAAATGTTGATGATATTAGTAACAACAATACAGATGTTCTATCATTACTGTACCAACAAAGAGGAAACGAACCTATTCCTGTTTACCATCAGGGACTCATTAACATATCCACAAAGAAGTATTTTGGCTTATGAAGTGCAGGCAAGAAAAAATGGTAGAAGATCCAGAGAAATGAGGCCTGATAGTGCTACGATCTAGAAGTAAGTACATATGCTTAAACGGAACATCTATGTGAAGGATCCATATGCAAGGCAACAGTACATGAAGAACAACTGGAAGTAGGCAGGTGTACTTTGCAATAAGAAAATGCCAGGTTAGAAGGGAAATATTTGCAACAGGGTATCACAACAAGCGTTGTTGTATGGAATATAGAGTCCAATTAATGTCCCTCAAATCAGGAAACTGGAAGTGGCTGAGATGAAGATTTGCAGATCCGAAAATTGGCTATACAAGAGACCCTCTGAGGAATGGTAACATCAAGAAGCGGATAAAAATAAAGAATATGGAAAGATGCAGGAAAGCAATATTTAGATTTGCAAATCTCAAGAGACGAGATGAGAATGATGTTCCTTGGAGGACATCATAGATAGCATTTCCTGGACTGAGATTTGCAAATCTCAAGAGACGAGATGAGAATGATGTTCCATGGAGAACATCATAGATAGCGTTACGTGGAATATGATAAGGGAGACTAAAGTAAACATAGATCGACTGCGTCAAGTAACAGAGAGTGGGACAACAGAGAGAGACAACACCAGCGAGATTTCTTTAAAGGGTGATGCAGCCTCTCTACATGGATGTGGAAATAGGTTGTAGAAGACATGTATATATAAAGTAAACAGACGAGTTAAGACGGCATATTACCCTTGACACAGCAGGAGCAGTTGTCGTATCTGCAGAGCCCCGACAGAGCCAGTTCGCCGTCCATGCACTCGTGGTTGCAGTATCCACCGGTGGCGTTGCACTGCATGTTCAGATCTGGACACGGGTCTGTTTCGACAGAGAGGATGGATCTTAATTCATGGAATCTCTTTCAGCGGAAGACTCTTAAAACTCATGCCAGGTTTTCTTATGACATTAATCTATATTCGTTGAAAAATTCTGAGAATGTAAAATATGAAGCGAGACTCATATGAAACATAAAAGAAGTCATTAAATGAACAATCAAATGATCATGAAACATTAGTAATAATGATAACAGTGATGATAAAAATGTTTATGATATTAGTAACAAAAATACAGATGTTCTATCATTACTGTACCAACAAAGAGGAAACGAACCATGATGCTTGACACAGCAGGAGCAGTTGTCGTATCTGCAGAGCCCCGACAGAGCCACTTCACCATCCATGCACTCGTGGTTGCAGTATCCACCGGTGGCGTTGCACTGCATGTTCAGATCTGGACACGGGTCTGTTTCGGCAGAGAAGGTGCTTTAGTGCCTTGCTGCTGGGTCAGTAATGATGAAATATCAGCAATATGGTATTCAGAATAAATAAAAGCTGTGCTTTAGCCGTGGGTATCACGTTTAATGATTAAAGTGAAAAAATAGGTAAGACGTCGATATAACCATAATGGCAATTTCAGATATAATGACAATAATAACAAGCGATGATGAAAACAATGATAAAATGGAGTATTATGTTAAAACTATTAATAGTATGTAAGAGACACAAAGAAGCAAGTGTTTCTCCTCGCGAAGAAAATGGTGTAACTGTGTATTGGTGTTAGAATTATCGTCGCTACTGTGGATTGGAGAAAAATCAGATCTAAAAAAAGAACTGAAACTAAAATATAAGTTCTCTCGCGAAGAAAAAGGTGTAACTGTGTATTGGTGTTAGAATGATCGCCGTCACTGTTACATGCCAAAAAAAAAAAAAAAAAAATCAAAAGAATACGAAGCTATGAAAATGGCGAATTAAAATCTCGACGTTTTCTGGGTCCATTGTAATCAGAAAAAAACAATAAATCTGCGTTAATTAGATTGATGAATCATGCATTTACTTATAAAAGGAGGTTGACTTATTGATATCAATATACTTTTGGGGGAAATCAGGAAAGGTAGATCAGCAGGATATAAGACAAAAATATTGATTTAATCATCAGGATAAGAGGAATCAATAATGATAATGATGATTAAAAGAATAGTGATCATTTTACTGCTAATGATAACCAAAATCAGGGCGATTATCATTGTTGATTTCATGACTGTGATTATTACTCTTGTCAGTATAATCCTTATATCAATAATATTAGTAGTAGAACTCTATTATTACTATTACTAAACTATTACTATTAGTTTTATAATAATACAGACTACTTATAAGTAAGTGCTTACCCTTGACACAGCAGGAGCAGTTGTCGTACTTGCAGAGCCCCGACAGAGGCAGTTCGCCGTCCTTGCAATCGTGGCTGCAGTATCCACCGGTGGCGTTGCACTGCATGTTCAGGTCAGGACAAGGTTCTGTTTAGATAAAGTGTAATCATGATATTACTGATAGTAGAAATAAGCAGATATTATAGCTGTAATAAAATTATTTGATTTATTGATAATAATGCTCTTAAAGTTATGATTATAACATAGAAATGATGACAATGAAGACAACTATGTCAGTGATGACGAAGATTCCATCAAATACCATGGTATTACTTTCATCATGAAACCACTTTCACCATGGTATTGCTTACACTATGACAGTACATTCACCATGGCATTGCTTTCACCATGGCATTACATTCGCCATGGCAGTGCTTTCACCATGGTATTACTTCTACCATGGATCAGCCAACCAATTCTGACCTTTGACACAGCAGAAGCAGTTCTCCCTCTCGCACAGCCC
>NW_020872862.1:86783-88698 GCF_003789085.1 Penaeus vannamei
GACATGTACAAAGATGGCTGTAATCATTATTTCTCTTCGTTTTCAGTTAATCAATTTCTTTGAATATGATTTTATGGAAATTATAGAATCAGATACGCGAACGACGCTGTTGCCATGGCGACGGTCCACCATCTGGCCATCTACGAAATTCTCGTTTGCAATTAATTTTGAGAACATAAAGGTCATGTTTTTAATACTATTATTATTATTATTATTATTATTATTATGATTATCATCATCATTTATTTCATTTATTGATTTATATATTTTATTTTATTTATATAATTTAATTTAGTTAATCTCCTGTTATTATTATCGCGGGTTATTATTATTGTTATTATTGTTATTTTTACTATTATTATCATTATTATCATCATTATTATTGCCATTATCATTATTACTATTATTATCATTATTATTATTTATATTGTAATTTTTTATCATTGTTATTATTACATTATTAATAAATCAATCAATCATAATTACTATCAGTTTGTCATTATTATTATTATTATTATTATTATTATTATTTTCATTACTATTAATTATTATTATTAATTATTAATTAATATTGATTACTATTTAATTACTATTATCAGATTCCTCGGTCTATGTGTCCTGTGCCCCCACGTATATCACCGTCCTGTGGGGGTGATGGATACATGTGTCCTGTGCCCCCACGTATCCCTCACCGTCCTGGGGGTGATGGATACATGTGTCCTGTGCCCCCCACGTATCCCTCACCGTCCTGTGGGGGTGATGGATACATGTGTCCTGTGCCCCCCACGTATCCCTCACCGTCCTGTGGGGGTGATGGATACATGTGTCCTGTGCCCCCCCACGTATCCCTCACCGTCCTGTGGGGGTGATGGATACATGTGTCCTGTGCCCCCCACGTATCCCTCACCGTCCTGGGGGGTGATGGATACATGTGTCCTGTGCCCCCACGTATCCCTCACCGTCCTGTGGGTGATGGATACATGTGTCCCCCCCCCCCACGTATCCCTCACCGTCCTGTGGGGGTGATGGATACATGTGTCCTGTGCCCCCACGTATCCCTCACCGTCCTGTGGGGTGATGGATACATGTGTCCTGTGCCCCCCCCCCGTATCCCTCACCGTCCTGTGGGGTGATGGATACATGTGTCCTGTGCCCCCCACGTATCCTCACCGTCCTGTGGGGGTGATGGATACATGTGTCCTGCCCCCCACGTATCCCTCACCGTCCTGTGGGGGTGATGGATACATGTGTCCTGTGCCCCCCCCACGTATCCCTCACCGTCCAGTGGGGTGATGGATACATGTGTCCTGTGCCCCCCACGTATCCCTCACCGTCCTGTGGGGGTGATGGATACATGTGTCCTGTGCCCCCACGTATCCTCACCGTCCTGTGGGGTGATGGATACATGTGTCCTGTGCCCCCCCACGTATCCCTCACCGTCCTGTGGGGGTGATGGATACATGTGTCCTGTGCCCCCCACGTATCCCTCACCGTCCTGTGGGGGTGATGGATACATGTGTCCTGTGTGCCCCCCCCACGTATCCCTCACGCCAGTGGGGGTGATGGATACATGTGTCCTGTGCCCCCCACGTATTTCTTTACTGCACCGAAGAGAGACAAAAGAGGATTTAACAGGACGAGGAAGCAAAGAGAAGAAGATGGAGAGGGGACCAAAGGGAGAGATCGCAGAGGAATAGCGGAAACGACCTGCGAAGAGAGGACAGGGAGGGAAGGAATGGAGTTTTTTACAAAAGAGTGTGAGAGACAATGAGGAAGGAGAAATTAATATAAATAAATGATCGGTGGATGCGAGGAATGGGAGACATTGAGGAGATATGATAAAAGGAGGAATATAAAGAGAGGGGGAGGTAAGAAATGATAGAAGACGGCAACGGAGGGCGTATACGAAGGGTAA
>NW_020872862.1:116298-118798 GCF_003789085.1 Penaeus vannamei
ATCCATGCACTCGTGGTTGCAGTATCCACCAGCGGCGTTGCATTCCATGTCCAGATCAGGACACGGTTCTGGATCGATGTCTGGTGATATAATAATGATAATAATGATAAGAAGAAAAAGAGAAATTGTGATAATTGTAAAGATTTTGTTATTGGCAATGATTGAGATATAAATTATATTAAAGATTATGATGATGATAATAAAAATAATAATAATCATCTTGATAATGATATTGAAGATTGTGACGATAATGATAATAATAATAACAATAAAATAACAATAATAGTGATGATAATGACAATAATAATGGTGATGATAATTAGAATAATAATATCAGTAATAATGATAATAATAATAATAATAATAACAATGATGATAATGATAATGGTAATAATGATAGAAGTAATAATAATGAGATAATGAGAATAACAAGAATAATAGTAATGATAATGATGAGAATAATAAAATAACAACAAATATCATTATCATCATAATAATAATATTGATAATAATGATATCAGTGATAATTACGCTTGACAGATTGGAGATGGTTGATGACAGGCTGACAGATGTGTGAGGACAATCATTCGATAATCCTCATTTTGGTGCTAATGATTAATTGAAATAAAACGAGGTATTTTCGACAAATTGCATTCACCCACACCCTTTACTTCTTTCCAAGTATATATCCGCCTTGCCAAAAATGAATGGACAAAGAATAATGATTGTGACAAAAACAATAAAAATAACAATAACAACAATATGATAATAAGATAACAATAATGATAATAATAACAACAATAATGATAATATAATGATAATAACAACAACAATAATGATAATAATGAAGATTAAAACAATAATGAAGGCGAAGAAGGAACACGTATTATACTCACGTCTCGTGCAACAAGTACAGCCGTCGTGGCAAAGATCGTGCACCGGTTCCTCTCCTTCCTTGCAAGACCTGTCGCAGTATCCGTTCCTCAGCTGGCACTCAGTGGTCACGTGGCACTCTGCAACAGGAGTTGCGCTGGAGGACTGCTTTCAGAGATGCGAGCATTGCTTCTGCAATGCTCGTATCTCTCTCTATATCTCTCTCTCTCCCTCCCTCTCTCTCTCTCTCTCTCTCTCTCTCTCTCTCTCTCTCTCTCTCTCTCTCTCTCTATATATATATATATATATATATATATATATATATATATATATATATATATATATATATAATATATATATATATATATATATATATATATATATATATATATATATATATATACATATGTATACATATATATATATATAATATATATATATATATATATATATATATATATATATATATATATATACATATATATATATATATATATATATATATATATATATATATATATATATATATATATATACATATATATACATATATGCATATGTATATTTATATACAAGTAATAATTACGGTAATAGTAATAATGATAATAACAATGATGATAATAATTATAAAAACCAATAACAATAAAAATAATAGTAATGATGATAATAACAATAATTTTAAAAATAACAATGACAATTACAAAAATTATAAAAATAATAATAATAATCATAATAATATTGATAACAATTGTATTAATGATAATAATGATAATAGTAATAATGGCAATAATAATACTAATAATATTATTATTAATAACAGTAATAATAATGATAACAATAATAAATGATAACAATAAGAGTAATAACTATAATAACAATGATAATATTAGTAATAACAATAATAATAGTAGAAACAAAAAGGACCAAACAATAACAATGACAATAATAATAATGATGATAGCATTGATAATAATAAAGATGATAATACCAATATTAATAAATATAATGATGGTGATGATATAATTAATAATGATAATAATAATAATAATAATAATAATAATATAAAAATATAATAATAATAATAATAATATAATAATAACAATGAATGATATAAATAATAATAATAAACAATCATAATAATAATAATAATAAATAATAATAATAATAATAATAATAATAATAATAATCATAATAATAATGATAATAATAATCATAATTAAAACAAAGATGATGATGACGATTATCAATATCATTTTGATAGTGATGATATTAGTAATAATAATGAAAATAATTATCTGAAAACAGTAATAGTAATTAATAATAATAACAATTGCATTGATGATAATAATCTTTAGTATAATGATAATAATAATAAAAATGATAATTATCATTATTATTACTATCAGTGGCATTATCACTATTATCATTACTACTACTACTAGTACTATTACTATTATCATTATCATTATTACTATTATTAATCTTATCCTTTTTGTTATTACTATTACTACTACTATTACTTCTTCTATAATTATTATCACTATTACCATTAATATGAGACTGATAATAATAATAATAAAACGACGATGTTAAAAAAAACATAATCACAAGGATAATAAATAATGTA
>NW_020872862.1:141298-174771 GCF_003789085.1 Penaeus vannamei
GTCAGACTTTTAAAAATAGAATGTGGCGTTTCTAACTTGTTTATTGAGTTTTAGGTGTTAGTTTCTTATTCATTTATATGTGTTATTAGTGCAACAATTTTTCTTTGTTTCTCACAAGACACACGAACAAATTTATGGCTTGTTTGCGCGAACTCTTTTGATTATTGTTGGGAAAATGAAGGCGATTCTTTGGATGATCTTATAAAATTGTGTCCCGTGAGTATAGTCAAAGAAAACGGAGGACAAAGCTTACCAACGAGTACTAATATGTCTCTTTTCTTTTCTTTATTTTCGTTTTCGTAACCTAGGAAAAATTTTCATACGAAGAGAGAAAACGTTTCGCTTTTAGATTTTCTTTTTATACTTCAACAAGAGAAAAATACTCGATTTTCTAGCGTCTACGGTATCGTTATTTCCACATTTATTTCCTATTTTGAATATGATAAGCCGTCACGTAACCTATATGCGAGGCTAAGAAAGCTTTTCCTACACTTTCGAAGTCATTGCTTGATAGCAGACAAGCACGGTGTCCCTCCACTCCACATAGCCTTCAGTGTCGCTTATGTTCTTGACAAGAATATTTCCTTTACTTAGGAATTTATAGATTTGATAAATCGATTTGAATAGCAATACATTGTTCTTATTATAACTGACTACGCTCAGTTTTTGTCTTATTTTATTACATGTATTACCATTTTTCCATAGTAAAAATATCTCTAACATTAATAAGCATCCCCTATTAATCGATTCACTGACCCCCCCCCTCTTTGAAAGGAAAAGAAAAAAGAAAGAAAGAAAAGGAAGAAAAAATATATATACATAATATTTATCAACTAAATCCTATGGCATTTTGCGCAAGAAGAGGTTCAAAATGTGTATGGAATATAAAACCAAAGATTCTAAATGGAGTGTTAAACAACTGCCTTTTTTCACACACAACGAATACACACATTGATGCGGCATTCATGCATTCACATTGACCCTGCAAAGTTTCGTGTTCAGTTGATATTCTAAAATGATTCTGAAGTAGCATATTTTCTGTTTATTGAATCCGTGCTTCGAGGGGATGAATAAATAGTCCTCACTTTATTAGTTCACATTCATAGTAAGATTATATATAAGAACTTTGTTGTGGAATAAAATACAAGTATGCCATTTTTTCTATGCATAAATATGTCTGTAAGCAAAAAAAAAATGAAAATTAAAAACTGCATAAATGACAAATAATAGTAGAGAGCGAGATCAAATGACTATTTTATCAGAACGATTTTCTTTTTTAAAATATAAGATATACAGGACATGTATTCGATTGTGGATACATCTAGAAACGCCAAGATTTAAGGAAAAATAACAGTGAAAACTATAATCAGATTTTAGCCTAAGATAAACATTCAAAATAACCGAATTATACATACTGATGAAGCATCTTTACATTATATAATGAAGAATATAATGTAGCATGGTTTCTGTTTATGGATGTTTAAATTATGAAACTTTTTTTCCTGTTTCAAGAAATATGCAGCTTGAATTATTGATACTTGCTGCGTTGAAACCTGAAAGAAAGAGGAAATGCCGTAATCCCATATTACGGGTACACACACACATCTATCTATCTATCTATCTACAGTTGTGTGTGTAAATACATGCATGCAAGTGTGTATGTATATATATATATATATATATATATATATATATATATATATATATATATATATATATATATAATACATATATATGTGTGTGTGTGGTGTGTGTGTGTGTGTGTTGTGTGTGTGTGTGTGTGTGTGTGTGTAAACAAATGTACATATATATGTATGACATACACAAAGCTTTGATATTACTTCCAATACTTATAGGTGTTCCATTCCTATTAATCTGAGGTGAATGGTTACAGGTGGACTGCGGTTGAAATCGGCAGATAATCTTGAATGATCTCAGGAGTTTGTCAGTAAATGTAATATGTAATATAAATGTATGAAAGAAACATAAGTGTAATATGCAAGAACTTTCCAACGATAGGTCTGCTTCCTGACAGCAGAGCCTTGCAAACAGAAAGTCAAAAATGCAAGTTATTACTCATCTTCCTAGTGAGCCACGGGAAATTGGTGTTTTAATGACAGCATGTGCATGTGTTCCTATTATAGTATGTGGTGTTTCTCCATGACCTCTGTGAAACAACAGATTTTTTAATCAAACACTGACTGCTGCACATAATTAGAGCAGACTCAGTACATGCAATATTTGCTTGAAAATCTGTATACCCCAATGCTCTCATATCGCATTCCTAATATGATCATCCCTGTATATGATGCAAGTTATCCAAGAAACATGAATTTGGTAGAGAGGGTATTTAATTTGTGTCAGAGAAGATTGATTGTGACAGTTTTCACATAACACATGGTCATTTAACAATGGGATATTCCAACAAATGAACGTGTGAATAGTAATACTATTAATGATTAAAATGACAATGTGGGAAATAACTGTTAAAATTGGCAGGTGAAAAGGGCTGAGGGGGGAAAAGGCAGACATAAATACTGTCTTCATAAATCCTGCATATTCATATATGCATGCTTGTATATGTTAGATCTAATATTTGTGCATGCGAGTGAATGAATGATGTGGTTAGTCAACATAATTTAAACACTTTCATAAGATTAGCTATACGTTAGGAAATGATTAATGGGCATTCAAGTGATAGTCTAGCTAAAAAAAAAAAAATCAACACGCATCAGATTTCGCTGGATGGAAGCGGTTATTGTCGAAGTTAGCCCTTTCCGTGGCGGCCAAACCGGCGGTCTCTGTCGTTGCCTCTTTTTTAAGAGTAAAAATTCGGGTCTTTCGTGAGCGCCAGACCGCGAGCGCCTTCGTTCGACAACCTGTTCGAGGGTTTGGAAGCCCTAAGTGCCAATAAGTGCCAAGACACCGTAATCTTAGGGAAGAAGCGACTGGCCCGGGCTAAGGCTCACAAAGATTGGACATGATTTAGTGAAATGCAAATTCATGCATGGAAAAAAAAATGTTAGTTACATAATACTACATCTGATATGATGTTCATATTTGGTTCCAAAGCAAGATCAGAAAAAGTCCATGTTGGATATATATGTGTGTGTGTGTGTGTGTGTGTGTGTGTGTGTGTGTGTGTGTGTGTGTGTGTGTGTGTGTACATGTGTGCGTATACACACACACACACACACACACTGCATACACTGTATACAGTCCACTGTACGAGAGTGTGTTTCATTTGATTTTTATTATTATTATTATTATTATTATTATTATCATTATTTACAATAGGAATATTCAAATGCAGCTTGACAATTTGCAAATCTTTATTGAAATCAACGCCAATATAGCCAATGTTCCAAACACATTACCTTCAAGCTAATATTTAAAAAGATTTGCAGGCTAGACTCTTATGACAGCTCGATCCAAACTCATGTGCCTTGAACACCTGTTGGGTAGAGATTCAAGTTTCAGTACGTTATAATCGTCTCTCTCACTCAGTCACTCTACGACCCTCTCTTCTCTCTCACTCTACGACCCTCTCTCTCTCTCTCACTCTCTCTCTCTCTCTCTCTACTCTACGACCCTCTCTCTCTCTCTCTCTTTATCTATCTATCTCTTGCTCTCTCTCTCTTCCTCTCTCTCTCTCTCTCTCTCTCTCTCTTCTCTCTCTCCTCTCATCATCAGTTGAGAAGAGATTCAAGTTTGAGAAAATATTCGTGTCCTCTCTCCTTCCTACTCTCTCCCCCCCCCTTCTCTCTCTCTTTTCTCTCTCTCTCTCTCTCTATATATATATATATATATACATATATATATATATATATATTATATATATATATATATATATATATATATATATATATATATTTCCTCCGAACTCTCTGTACGTCCCTCTCTCATTCTCTCTACGTCCCTCTCTCTCTCCCCTTCTCCGCGACTTTCCTCCCTCTCCCTTCAGTCTTAACCCCACTCTCCCCTCTCAGAACAGACACCACGAGAGGAAATGTACCTGGAACAACGAAGGGAAGGGCAAGAAAACGCACGAACATGTGTTTTCTTGCCCTTCCCTTCGCTGTTCCTGTTGCAATCTGTTCGTCATGAAGTCCACACGAGAGGAAATGTACCTGGAACGCAACAGAAACAGAAATCGTTGCCACAGATCCCGGGAAGTGCGGTCTCTTCAGTCGTGCACGCTAGTCTGCAGAATCCTTTTCTGTCGCGGCATTCTTGGGTCTCGGGACATTTGCCTTTGGGTGTGAAAAAAAATAATGATTATTTTTTCCGATTGTACGATTTTCGTTTTTAGTTTTTAGGTTTTCATTCTTTATCGTAATCATTATTAGTTTCGGTATTTCTATCACTAGCATTATAATAATAATCATCATTATTATCTTAATTACTATTAGTGCTATCATTCCCATTATTTTTATTAGTGTATCATTACTGTTATTATTATCATAACCTATCCTTCCTGTTATTATTATCATAAATTATCATTACTAATATTTTTATCATGTATCATTATTATTACCATTATTATTATCAGCACAATTGTTATTATTCTTGTTATATTCTTTATTATAATCATTATTAGTATTACTATTGGTAGAAGTAATAGTAGTCGTAGTAATTTTATCATCATCATTACTAATACTATTATTACCATTATCATTACTTTCATTATTATTATCATTATTTCTATTATTACTATTATTATCATTATCATTATCATTATCATTCTTATTAATATTTCATTATCATTATTATCATTATCATTATTATCATTATTATTATTATTACCCATCATTTACATATCAATGTTACTGCTATTGCTGTTGTTATTATTATTACCATAGTCATTATTATATTTTCTATCATCGTTGTTATTGCAATCAATATGATAGTTATTTTATCATGATCATGGATATGTTACTTATAATCATATTTTCCATTATTTGACAATTTGTATCGCTTCTTTCAATAATCATCTATATAACATTATCTTAATTTGATATTGTAATTGCAATTATCATTATCATGAAATTCCTTACTACTTTGCTTATCACTCCTTTCATTCTCATTAATATCATCAATATCACTGATATCACCATAATCATTATATTTTTCACTATTTCGTGTCATTTTATTACTTTTGTTATCATTAAAGGTATTATTATTACTGTTACCATTTTTATTATGCCATTATTATTATCGTCATCATGACTTTTATCATTATCATCAATATCGTTATGATTGGTATGATTATCATTATTATTCATATTATTTCTTATTATCATTATCATCATCAATATTTCATTTGGTAATCATTATCATTATTACCATTGATATAATTCCTATCATTGTTGTTATCACTTTTATCCTTAAAATCAATATTATTTGATATTATTTATCATTACAAATATTTCCAGTGTCATCATTATTCCTGTTACTTTCATTGTCATTACTTTATCATCATTAGAAGTAGTAGTAGTAACACCATTATCATTATCCCATAATTATTATCATCAATATTTTTATCATTATCCTTGTTACTGTTATTATAATCTCTATTTTCATTATTATTACTACTACTATCATTCCTACAACCACTTTCATTGTCATTATCATAATTGTTATTCATATTATCATTATGATCATCATTATCTTCATCATCATTAATATCATTATCATTATCATCACAAGTTTTGCTATGACTGTAATCTGTATTCTCATTACTATTATTATTAGTATTGTCATTTTTGTTGTTGTTCTTGTTGTTCGTCGCAATAGTCACAGTCACCATCACTTTTATCATGTTGCTCTACCTTTCATCATATTGCTATTGTTATCATTATTCATTATCTATCGCTCTTATCACTTTTTTCTTATTATCAATACTCAGATTACATTCATCTGTATCACTATTACTGAAATCATTATCTTCACCACCGTTTTTTTTAGAATATTAATTGCTATTACCATCGTTATTATTATTGTCCTTGTTGCTGTTATCACTGCTATATAATGATAGGTTTTTATTACCACTGTCGTTTTCACACTTAAGAGGTTGTCTGCTGATGTTGCGATGTTTTCAGTGGGAGTTTTCGGTCAACTTTGCAATGCTGTAGCTCTACGCGACTCTCCCGTATTATCAAGTAAATGTTAGTCAACACAGCCTAAACTACATACCTTCACCACCCCCCCCCTCATCCCCCACAAAGAGCTGCAGCCATCACGGTCTTCAATCCATTTGATCAATCCTTTATCCGAAGAAGAAACTTACCCTCGGTGCAGCAAGTACAGCCGTCGAGGCAAATGTTATCGACTTTGTCTTCTCCCTCCACGCAGGACACGTCGCAGCGGCCGTCCGCCAGTTGGCATTCGGAAGTCTGCACGCAGTCCGTCTCTGAAACAGGTGAATTTGAGATGTATGGGGCATAGGGGAGGCAGTGAATTGGGAATGTATTCTCTCTCTCTCTCTCTCTCTCTCTCTCTCTCTCTCTCTCTCTCTCTCTCTCTCTCTCTCTCTCTCTTCTCTCTCCTCCCTCCTCTCCCTCCTCGCCTCCTCCCTCCCTCCCTCCCTCCCCTCCCTCCTCCCTCCTCCCTCTCCCTCCCTCCTCCCTCCACGTTATCATTTCGCTATCAATATCTTTAATTTTCTCTCTACTTATAGTTCTTACAAGTACGAATACCAAAGAGATCAGAGGCGGCCTACCCCTGACGCAGCAGGAGCAGTTGTCGTACTTGCAGAGCCCCGACAAAGCCTGTTCGCCTTCCATGCACTTGTGGTTGCAGTATCCGTGTCTGGAGAGACACTGTTGCTCCAAATCGGGACAAGGATCTGTCTCTGCAGTGAGGATGGATTAGTGACTGATTAGTGACTGGTGTTTAGATGATGATACTGATAATAACATTGATGGGTATGACGATGATGATAGGTATTGGAAGGATGGATAGGAACCTTCAAATATATGTCGTAAGAAGCTTTTAGTAATAGCGATTTATGAAAAAAATCAGTCATGGATGTAAATATCCGATGGTATATTTTCTCTTTTATTACCGTCAAAATCATTTTGCATTATTGCTATTATCATTATTATTATCAACACGGGTCTGTTGACTCTGGAATGGCGATCATATCCATAATAAGGTTAAAAAAAAATCATGTAGATAAATGATACAGAGTCCATATATGTTTCATGAAGGAAACCATCGCTTGCGAGATCCTCATCACCTATCATTTCGCTGTCAGTATTTAAAATTCTCTATTTACTTATATATTTTTTTTCAAGTACGAATATAAATAAAATACAAATCTACTTACCTGCAATGATTTCGCATCAAAATAGTCTTATAGTACAGATTGGAAAACAAACAAAATAGCCTACTCTTGACACAGCAGAAGCAGTCATCGTGCGTGCAGAGTCCCGAAAGAGGTTCTTCGTCAGACATGCACGTGTGGTTGCAGTATCCGTGTCTGGAGAGACACTGTTGCTCCAAATCGGGACAAGGATCTGTCTCTGCAATGAGGATGGATTAGTGACTGATTAGTGACTTATGTTTAGATGATGATACTGATAATAACATTGATGAGTGTGATGATGATGATAGTATTGGAAGGATGGAAAGGGACCTTCAATTATATGTCAAAACAAGCTTTTAGTAATAGCGAAATTTATGAAAACATCAGTCATGGATGTAACTATACTTATATCTATACTTATATGGTATATTTTATTTTTTTTACCGTCATAATCATTTGCATTATTGCTATTATCATCATTATCATCAACATTATCTTCACCAACATTAACCATTTTCACTATTATTATCATTATTATCAGTGTTGCTTTTATTATCAAGTAGATAAATGACACAGATTCCATATATTGCAATGTTTCATGAAGGAAACCCATTCGCTTGCGAGATCCTCATCACCTATCATTTCGCTGTCAGTATTTAAAATTCTCTATTTACTATATATTTTTTTCAAGTACGAATATGAATAAAAATACAAAACTACTTACCTGCAATGATTTCGCATCAAAATAGTCTTATAGTACAGATTGGAAAACAAACGAAATAGCCTACTCTTGACACAGCAGAAGCAGTCTTCGTGCGTGCAGAGTCCCGAAAGAGGTTCTTCGTCAGAATTGCACTCGTGGCTGCAGTATCCACCAGTGGCGTTTGCACTGCATGTTCAGATCTGGAAGGATCTGTTGACCTGGAGTGCCACGCATAGCAAAATCATTCAGAAGACGGTAAGGGAAGAGGCAAACACAGAAGCTGGATATTTGATAGTTGATAGGCTAAGTGAGTAAGGACCGATTTCTTGCATAAGCTTCATGAAGACGACTCGCCTCTGGCCTGGTTTGCGCTTTGTAAAGATTTATACATCGTAGAGAGAATAATTAAAGATATTTAGTAGCGGAAATGATTAGGGTGTTGAGGAGGGCGGTTGAGGGTCTCGCCTGTGAGAACAGGCCCGACTACTAGACGGTCGTATTCATTTCATCGATGACTAGCTAATTGCACTATTAAATTAATCTGCTGAGACTTATAATTCCCTTTTACATGATTTGACGCACGTAATTTAATCACTAGAGACCAGAGACGGCCTTCCCTTGAAACATGCAAGAAGAAGACGCAGTTCATCGTGCTGTTGTCAGAGTCTGGCATGAGCTTCCTCTGTCAGATCAGGCACGATAGTGGTTGTCAGTATCGCGTGTCTGGATAAGACCTGGTTGCTATCAGAGTATCGGGAAAAGAGGATCCGTCTCTGCAGTAGGGATGCGCATGTTAGTCCCAGACTGAGTGGATATCATGAGCAGTGCAGCCTGATCACTGGGTATTAATATTGATGTAGTGATGATGATGATTAAGATATTGGACGAATGGATAGGACCATCAATGGTATATGTCAATAGCAGCCCATTCTAGTAAATAGCGAAATTATATGAAATAACATCAGTCAGTGGATGATAACTATATACCTTATGGATCATCTATAGCTTGATAGGAGTAATACTCTTTATCTTTTTTTTCTTGTTGTTACCAGCTCTAATACATTCATGTTTGCATTAAATTCGGCTATTATCATTCTAATTATCAACAAAGGTTATACTATACACTGGGCTTCTGCTGTGTCAAAGAAGTAGGCTATGCTTATTGGTGGATTTTGTCGCTTATCCAAAAATATCGGTCATATAATAGCTATTATTGTCTTATTTTATGGTAATATGTGAATAATAATATTATCTATAATAGATCTATTACGGTAGTACGTTTGTGCTATTTATATAAATTCTATTCCGTGCATACTTGAATAAATATATTATTAAACGAATTTCGCATTATCAAGACTAGTCCTAAAAATTAGATTAACGGGGTAGTTAGTAAAAGCAAAGACAAAATAGCCTACCTCTGTGATCCAATTCAGCGCAAAAGGACGAGCAGTCATATGGCGTGGCTGAGAGCCGACTAGATGCTTTCCTCGTCAGACATTGCATACGTGTGGATTGCAGTAACCGTAGTCTGGAGAGTACACTGTGGGCTCAAATCAGGGAAAGGTATCTGTTCCCATTCATGAGTGAGGTGAGTCTGGATTGTAGTGATTGGATTTAGTGACTGGTGTTTAATGATTGATGATACTGATTATAATAATATAATCGATGAAGTTTAATAATTTGAATAGATCAGTAAGTTGGAAAGGATGGATAGCTTGGATCCGTCATATATTATATTGTCCAAAAACAAGCTTTTAGTAAATAGCGTAATTGCATGATAACACATCAAGTCCATGGCAATGTTAACCTATAACTATATAGTCTTACTGTAACATTTATGGTAGGTTTAATGTATTGCTTTTTAATCGCAACCGATGCGCACGGAATAATATTTTGCATATATTGCATTGATACATTCATTATTCACTCAACCATTATCATTTACACACAAAAACTATTAATTTGAACCGCAGTTAATTATACACAATATAATACATTTTATTAATCAAGTTGATTTGCTTCTTCATTACTATTGATAAAGCGTTATGTATGAATGAGAAATAAAAGCAAACGGTAGACACATTACCACTTGTGACGTTCAAGCAGGAGCAAAAACAAACATCCAAACTCAAGTAGATAAAGATCGTAGGGATGTTTACTATCATAATAAAGAGTTCCGACTATAAAATTACTGCAATCATTTCATTGATGATGGAAACTTCTTGGAATCACGTATGACTGTAGAGAATGCCGCTCCACTTCACCTATCATTCATTTCCAACAATCATTACAAATATCTATCAATGTTATTTATCAGTATAATCAACTCTAACATAAGTCACTAATGTCTACTAAATCCATCTCATTTTTGGCCACGCTAGTACAGCTAAGATTTCCTTAGAAATTTCTCCGGATTATTTGTAGAAGCTACGTGGTTTTTCTTCTCAGTTAGCACATCACCTAGAATAAAATACAAACACTACTCGGGTACACTGCAATGCATTCTGCATCAAAAGGAGGCATGCTCTAAGAGTACAATGATTTGGAACACACATAAACAAACACAGACCTAGAAACGCATAAACTCTTGTACACGCAGTGAGAGCAAGTTCCCTTGTGGCGTAGCAGAGACGATACGACGATAAGGACGCCGTTCTCGTCATGAACTGTGTTGCACTACACAAGGTGCGCTGGCAGTATATACCAGTTGGTCGTGTTTGCACGCAATGTTTCATGATCTGGTACAGAAGGATCTGTTGTAAACTGGAAGTATAGCAGCCAACTAGCATAATCAATAAATGACATTAGGAATAAAGGCTCCGATATTCGAATTATACAATGATATTAGAGACGAGGGTATCGATTAATGTGCAACAGCTTCTATGAATGACAGTACATTCGCTCTTATCATATTTCCTGCTTATATTCCGTAATATATTTTCTTGTAAAAATATATCTATCCCTACTTATAATGATAATTACTTATCAAGTCACAGCGAGAAATACATGTAAGATAAAGCCAGCCGCGTAAACCTTGCCGAAATGCGAGTAGGCATGGAAAGCATGTGCAACGTGATTGCGTTGTCAGCAGCGCCCGAAGGAGCTTAATGGTTCTTCCCCGCTCATGTCAATCGAATGCCAACTGTTGGTTGACATGGTGTCTCACGTGCTCTGGTGATGCCATTCTACTATCTTAGTTAGTTTTTTCCATTAATAGCTCGGGGTATTCAATAGGGGATATGTGCTGCGCTCCAATCTTTGCCCAAGAGGTCAACCGAGAGCAGTGGGATTAGTGATGCTGATATATAGATTGACTGGTGGGTATTAGCTGTAATGATATACTGATAATACATTGGATAGAGTATGAGCGAATAGGTTGATTGCAGGTAATTGATTTGTGGAAAGATGGACTAGGGATATCCTTCAAATATAAAATAGATCGTAAGAAAATACCTGACTCATAAGTACGGTAGCGATTATTTTATGAAAAAACTTTTCCAAGTTGGACTTGCACTATTTTGGATGTAAATTTTCTATGAATGGATATTCAGGCTTATAGCTTTCCTTAAGACATATTATTTTCTCTTATGGTTACCCTAGTCCAGAATCAATTTTGCATATTGCTTTATAAAATCTATGTAGATAAAATGATAATATCTATGAGTTCCCATTATATTTCGTTATCACTGAAGAAAACCCATCGCTTGCGAGATCCTCATCACCTCATCTGCATTTCGCTTTCAGTACTAAACATTCTCTATTTAACCTAAATCATATTTTTTCATAGTTACTGTAATTATTATTTTTCCATATTATTATAATTAAATATCTACACATTCCTTGCATGATTTCTGCAATCAAAATGTACTATACGACACAGGGGGATTAGGAAACATTAATGCAATACGGCTCTAGCACTCTTGACAAAGCATGAGCAGCATATTGATGCGAGGCAGTGGCAGAGTCGCTCCGCGAATAGAGAGATCTCTTCTAGTACATGCATCGTGTGGTGCAAGTAAATCCGTTTAGTTCTGGAGAGAACACTGTTGCTCCAAATCGTGGAGAACAATAAGGACTCTCGCCCGCTGCAGTGAGGGTGGTAATAGTGACTGATTCCTTATGTGTAGTGGTTATGTTTTAGGATTATGATAAACTGATAATAACAGTTGTAGTGAGTGTTGTAAATAATGAGAGTATAATATAGGAAGGATGGATAGGAGGACTCATATATAATTTATAGTGATCAAACAAAGCTTTTTAGTAATAAGGTTCTATAATTTATGAAATAATCATCAGTTTCACATTGTGATTTAACGTAGTATCGTTAGTATCATATTATACTTGGAGAGGTGAAATTTTATCACTATGAGCACATGTACGTAATCATTTTGCATTAATGCTATTATCATTATTATTTTTACAATCTAATAAATTTATCCTAACAGGAATCGACATTTCACTATATTATCCAATTAATTACAAGTGGTGCTTTTTTATATTTATCTATGATAAACGTAGTATGAATGCATAAGTAAACGGTAAACCATTAGCACTTAAGAATTATAGCCAGCTGGGGATGCAAAAATAATAAAAAGAGAGAGAGTTGCGAGAGTAGAGAATAATGATCAGCAGTTGGAGTCGCTAGCTATGTGCGAATGTTTTCAATGAAGGGAAACCCTATTGGCGTTGCAAGAGCCTCATGTCGTACTATCAGTAGTTGTGTATATATAGTGCTCTTAGTTTTAGACTGTGGATAAATATATAATATATATGTATGCGTATGTTAGTATAGGTGTGTGTTAGTTTGGTGTTCACGTGCTGTTATGTTGTTTGTTTTGTTGTTGTTGTTTTTGTTTTTGTTATAGGCGGTACGAAGAGTATTTAGATAAATGAATTACAGAATACGTTAGTGTATCGCTGTCAATGAATTTCGCATCAAATGATAGTGGTGTGGGTGTGTGTGTGTGGTCTTATAGTACATGTGTGGTGATTTTGGAGAATACAGATACAATAATATGGCTATCTCTGACCACATTGCAGAAGCAATGTTTGTCCTTTCGTGCGGTGAGAGTCCCGATATAAGAGGTCCTTCCGTTCAGGAATATTTGGCACTCGGTTGGCGTTGTGCAGTAGATCTCACTCAGATGCCGCGTTAGCTATCTGTCATGTTCAAATCTGGACAGGGATTTCTGTCTGGATCAACTGTGTAGGAGTATGCCACTCAATTAGCATCAATAAAGACACAACCCAAAAGCTCATATGAAATACATGAACAAAAATGGTCCATTTTATTGCGATGTAAGGCTTCCATGAAGACACTCCATTTCGCACTATCATGTTTTCGCTACTAAATTGATCTTTAATTATTTCTCTCATACTTATATAAATTCTTACAAGTACGCCGGATATACAAGACGGAGGCGGCCTAATTGTACTTGGCAGCAGATAAGACAGATCATCGTGCGTGGCTAGACGACCCCGACAGAGCTTCCCGTCAGACATGCCACCATGGTGGGTTCCTGTCAGTATCGTAATGCGTGTCTCTGGAGAGACACTGGTTGCTCCAAACGGGACAAGGTTCTGTCTCTGCAATGAGCCGAATGGAGTTATGTTGACTGAGATGAAGTGACCTAATGTATGCTTGATGATTAACATGATAATACTATTAGATATGAAGTATGGAGACGATAGGTATTGGAAGGGAAGCGAATAGGGAGACGTTTCAAATTATTATGCTGTCATTAGTCTGCACTAAGGCTTTAAAGCTGAATAGTGAAATTATATGAAAACATCAGTCAGGTGTAATCGTGATACCTGTATATCTAGATCTATAATAGTTGGTAATCCGTTTTTATCTTTTTTGTTAAGCCAGTCCATAATCATTTTTGCTTATTTATTTTCAGTCGTGATCATTAAAATCCATATATATTATTATCAAAACAAAAATCTACTTACCTGCAAATGATTTCGCATCAAAAATATGGTATATTACATTATTGCTTATTACAATCATTCCATATTACAAACAAATCCTAACTTACCTGCAATGATTCGCATCAAAATAGTTCTTATAGTACGATTGTAAAACAAACAAAATAGCTCTACTCTTGACACAGCAGAAGCAGGCTATCTCTGGTAGCGTAAGCAGAGTCGGCAACCGAAACGGAAGGTTCTTCGTCAGAATGCACATGCACGTGTGGTTGCAGGTTCCGTGGTGGAGGAGAGACATATTCGTCGTTCGGCGCGTCGGTGATGGCCCGATTCCGCGAGCACCAGAGAAGGGCGAGGGAACAAGCCGGTTCCGTCTCTGCAGTGAGGAGGAATGTAGTGGACTGGATAAGAAGTGACTGAAGTGTGTAGATGAGAAAAGGAAGAATAACTGCGAATAACAATGATCGAGGTGACGATGATGAGTAGGTAATAGTGTGGAAGGAATGGGATAGGAAACCATTCAAATATATGGTCGGTAAGAAGCTGAAGTGTAATAATGGAGAAAGGCGGAGAGTTGTATAGAAAGATGAGTCAGTGGAATGTAAAAGTAGTCCGAGGAGTAAATAGAGATTTTCACACTCTATTTATTTACCGTCAAAATTAACAATTTTGCATTATGTTGACATGATTTATCGTATTATTTAAATTATTATCTAACAAATCTACTTACCTTGCAAGTGATTATGCCATCAAAAATAGTAATAGTCATTATTGCGTATATTAATCAATTATTATTTAACAACAAATCTACATTACCTGTCAAATTATAGATTCGCATCAAAAATGAAAGTCTTATAGTACGGATGTAACCCAAACAAAATAGCCTACTCTTGAACCACAGCAGAAGGCAGTCATCGTGCGTGACAGAAGTCCCGAAAAGTGTTCTTTTGCGTCAGAAGCATGCGACGTGTGGTTGCAGTATCCGTGTATGAGCAGACACCCACTGTTGCCTCCCAATCGGGAACAAGGTTTCCGTCTCTGCAGTGAGGATGGATTAGTGACTGATTAGTGACCATAATGCATCGTTAGATGATGATATCTGCTAATAACATTGATGAGTGTGACGATAATGATAAGTATTGGAAGGATGAAAAAGGGACCTTCAATTATATGTCAAAACAAGCTTTTAGTAATAGCGAAATTTATGAAAACATCAGTCATGGATGTAACTATACTTATATCTATACTTATAGGGTATATTTTATCTTTTTTACCGTCATAATCATTTTGCATTATTGCTATTATCATCATTATCATCAACATTATCTTCACCAACATTAACCATTTTCACTATTATTATCATTATTATCAGTGTTGCTTTTATTATCATGATAAACGTAGTATGGATGCATAAGTAAACGGTAAACACATTACCCTTGACGCAGCAGGAGCAAAAAAAAAAAAAAAAGTAAGAAAATATGACACAGATTCCATATATTGCAATGTTTCATGAAGGAAACTCATCGCTTGCGAGATCCTCATCACCTATCATTTCCCTGTCAGTATTTAAAATTCTCTATTTACTTATATATATTTTTTCAAGTACGAATATGAATAAAAATACAAAACTACTTACCTGCAATGATTTCGCATCAAAATAGTCTTATAGTACAGATTGGAAAACAAACAAAATAGCCTACTCTTGACACAGCAGAAGCAGTCTTCGTGCGTGCAGAGTCCCGAAAGAGGTTCTTCGTCAGAATTGCACTCGTGGCTGCAGTATCCACCAGTGGCGTTGCACTGCATGTTCAGATCTGGACAGGGATCTGTTGACACTGGAGTAGCCACCATAGCATCAATAAAGACAACAACAAAGCTCATATTGATAAATGATACAAAGAGTCCATTTATTGCAAAGCTTCATGAATGACACTCATTCGCCTATCATTTCGCTACTAATATCTTTAATTTTCTCTCTACTTATAATTCTTACAAGTACGAATACCAGAGACCAGAGACAGAGGCGGCCTACCCTTGACGCAGCAGAAGCAGTCATCGTGCGTGCAGAGCCCCGACAGAGCTTCCTCGTCAGACATGCACGTGTGGTTGCAGTATCCGTGTCTGGAGAGACACTGTTGCTCCAAATCGGGACAAGGTTCTGTCTCTGCAGTGAGGGTGGATTAGTGACTGATGTTTAGATGATGATACTGATAATATTGATGAGTGTGATGATGATGATAAGTGAAGAATTGATCAGTATGACGATGGTGATAAGTATTGGAAGAAAAGATAAGATCATTGTCATTATCACAGTCACCATCATGTGTTCATTAACAGTGTTGCTTTTTATCATGATAAACGTAGTATGGATGTATAAGTAAACGGTAAACACATTACCTTGACACAGCAGGTGCAGTTTTTTTAGCGCAGAGCCCCGCCAGAGCCACTTCGCCAGACTGGCACTCGCGGTGGCAGTATCCCCCGGTGGCGTTGCACGCATGTTCAGATCTGGGCACGGGTCTGTTGACACTGGAATGGTGACCAATCCATAATAAGTTTTTAAAAAAATCAGTAGATAAATGATACAGAGTCCCATATATTTACAATGTTTCATGAAGGAAACCCATTCGCATGCGAGCTGTCAATATTTAAAAATTGCTGTATTTACTTACATATTTTTTTCAAGTACGAATACCAAAGAGATCAGAGGCGGCCTACCCTTGACGCAGCAGGAGCAGTTGTCGTACTTGCAGAGCCCCGACAGAGCTTCCTCGTCAGACATGCACGTGTGGTTGCAGTATCCGTGTCTGGAGAGACACTGTTGCTCCAAATCGGGACAAGGATCTGTCTCTGCAGTGAGGGTGGATTAGTGACTGATTAGTGACTGATGTTTAGATGATGATACTGATAACATTGATAAGTATGACGATGGTGATAAGTATTGGAAGAATAGATAAGATCATTGTCATTATCACAGTCACCATCATTGTCATTAACAGTGATGCTTTATTATCATGATAAACGTAGTATGGATGTATAAGTAAATGGTAAACACATTACCCTTGACACAGCAGGTGCAGTTTACGTGAGCGCAGAGCCCCGCCAGAGCCACTTCGCCAGACTGGCACTCGCGGTGGCAGTATCCCCCGGTGGCGTTGCACTGCATGTTCAGATCTGGGCACGGGTCTGTTGACACTGGAATGGTGACCAAAACCATAATAAGTTTTTTTTTTAAATCATGTAGATAGATGATACAGAGTCCATATATTACAATGTTTCATGAAGGAAACCCATTCGCATGCGAGCTGTCAATATTTAAAATTCTGTATTTACTTACATATTTTTTTTCAAGTATGAATACCAAAGAGATCAGAGGCGGCTTACCCTTGACGCAGCAGGAGCAGTTGTCGTACTTGCAGAGCCCCGACAGAGCTTCCTCGTCAGACATGCACGTGTGGTTGCAGTATCCGTGTCTGGAGTGACACTGTTGCTCCAAATCGGGACAAGGTTCTGTCTCTGCAATGAGGATGGATTAGTTCCTTGTGCTAATGCTTAGGTCAGGGTTGTCAAAGACGCGGCCGCCCTACTCCTATGTGCGGCCCGCGACATGTCAGCTGCGTCAATCTTACCGTCAGCCGTTTTACATGATTAATTAACCCAGTCCTTGGTCTTCTAAGATGATCACATACTTAGTTGTTGTTGTTGTTGTTTTTTAATGAATGTAATATCAAGGAGTGGCATACTCTTGGTCAACTGCTAATTGTGTCCCCTGGGAAGGTCATAACCGGCCCGCGTGCTGACAAGAATAATTATTATCCTGTGCAATTACGATCACCAATGAGGGAAGGTAACGCTATATACAATTTCATACCATTAGTATCTGGAAAGTGAATTAAACTTTATCAAACAAGTACTTAAGGTATGACCCTTTGTTGGCCTTCAAGGTGGTAGCTGAAGTTCGACACCCCTGGCTGAGTAGATGATGATTAAGACTATGACTGACTATGACTATGACTATGACTGACTATGACTATGACTGACTATGACTGACTATGACTATGACTGATGACTGACTGACTATGACTGACTATGACTATGACTGACTATGACTATGACTACTATGACTGACTGACTGACTATGACTGACTATGACTATGACTGACTATGACTATGACTATGACTGACTGACTATGACTGACTGATGACTGACTATGACTGACTGACTATGACTATGACTGACTGACTATGACTACTGACTGACTATGACTGACTATGACTATGACTGACTATGACTATGATGACTGATATGACTATGATGACTATGACTGACTATGACTGACTGACTATGACTATGACTGACTATACTATGACTGATATGACTGACTATGACTATGACTGACTATGACTATGACTGACTATGACTATGACTGACTATGACTATGACTGACTATGACTATGACTATGACTGACTATGACTATGACTGACTATGACTATGACTATGACTATGACTATGACTGACTGACTATGACTAATGACTGAACTGACTATGACTGACTATGACTGACTGACTATGACTATGACTGACTATGACTATGACTGGACTATGACTGACTATGACTATGACTGACTATGACTATGACTGACTATACTATGACTGACTATGACTATGACTGACTGATGACTATGACTGACTATGACTATGACTGACTATGACTATGACTGACTATATGACTATGACTGACTATGACTATGACTGACTATGACTATGACTGACTATGACTATGACTGACTATGACTATGACTGACTATGACTATGACTATGACTGACTATGACTATGACTGACTATGACTATGACTGACTATGACTATGACTGACTATGACTATGACTGACTATGACTGACTATGACTATGACTGACTACTGACTATGACTGACTGACTATGACTGACTATGACTATGACTGACTGACTGACTGATGACTGACTGATGACTATGACTGACTATGACTATGACTGACTATGACTATGACTGACTATGACTATGACTGACTATGAACTATGACTGACTACTATGACTATGACTGACTATGACTATGACTACTACTATGACTGACTATACTATGACTGACTGACTATGACTGACTATGACTGACTGACTATGACTATGACTGACTGACTATGACTGACTGACTATGACTATGACTATGGACTACTATGACTATGACTGACTATACTATGACTATGACTGACTATGACTATGACTGGACTATGACTATGACTATGACTGACTATGACTATGACTGACTATGACTATGACTATAACTAGGACTATGACTGACTATGAATGACTGACTATGACTATGACTGACTATGACTATTACTGACTACTATGACTGACTATGACTATTACTGACTATGACTATGACTATGACTAGACTACTATGACTATGACTGACTGACTATGACTGACTATCACTATGACTGACTATGACTACTATGACTATGACTGACTATGACTAACTGACTATGACTATTACTGACTATGACTATGACTGACTGATAACTATGACTGACTATGACTATGATTATGATGATGATGATATTGATACTAGTATTGGTGATAATGATAAGTGATGTGAATCATCAGATCACAAATGATACAAAGGCTTCAATAATAACAGAAATGAGGAAAACACCATTGATGGATATAATAATGCTTGTACCCGTCAGTGTTATTTATTTATCATTACCTTTTATCATTTACTATCATTGCTATCATCATCATTGACATTATCATTGGTATTATCAATATCACTAACATTATCATCATCATCAGTGCTGTTTTTAATATAATCATAAGAGCAGTATGGATACATGAGTAAACGGATAAATACATTACCCTGACACAGCAGGAGCAGTTTTCGTGAGCGCAGAGCCCCGTCAGAGCCACTTCGCCAGACTGGCACTCGCGGTGGCAGTATCCCCCGGTGGCGTTGCACTGCATGTTCAGATCTGGGCACGGGTCTGTTGTTCCTGGGAAATAACGGTAAGGACAATGGTAATGATGATAGTGTTATAATGAAGATTGCATTAAGATCTTCTATCTTCAAAGGAATTTAAACAGATAACAAATTAAAAAAATACAAGACTATTGAATAAACATATTGTTCTTGAGGTAAAAGCTTGGTAATTCATCAGAAATAGCTTAAACCACAATTGTAATTAGTACAGTAACAATCAGGAAGACACCACTAATAATGATAATGATACTAATGTTACAAAAAAAAAAAAAAAAAACATTAGTAAAAGAAAATGGAGCCATAACATGCCTACAAAGAATCGCAAATAAAGGCAGCTTTTGTCAGGTGTAAAAGACAAACAGGTCATTAGAAACGCAAGCATGACCATATCATAACAAACATCCCAATGATAATTACTACAATAGTAATGATAATAAAACCATAACAATAACACAGATCATGTTGGTTCACTTCAAGAACTGAAAAAGAAACAGGCAAGAGATATAGGACGAAAGAAAACAAATTAATTAAGCCTTTTGATGAGTTACAGCTACGGACCTGAAGCCTTACCTGCGCTATGCATGGGATTTAAACTGCCGTGATTTAGATATTTCAAAGAAAAATATAAAAATAGTAATAAGATAATCACTATGATCATAAAAAGCTGAATACAACAAAAAACAAATTAAAACATTAAAAAATTCATAAAACTACTGCAGTTCCATCATATCAGATTCATTTTCAGGAAATCGAAAGAAACATATTTGTTTGCTTGGTTACAGTAAATAGTTGCTAAAATATTCACTACCGATATTAACAAAGATGAAAATATTGTTGATTCCTTGTAGGATACCTTTTATTGTTAATATATTAATTAGTAAAGACCGGGAAAGAATTATATTCATTTAGTCTCTATTAAAAAGGTATCCTGTAATATAAAATAGAGCACATTATCATCACGTATATCATGCATCTATTTAAGAGCATGAATATGGATAGAAATGCAGAGTTACAGATATGTATTCATTTAAGTGTGTGTGTAGTTATACGTTTAGTCAGTTGTTAAGATATTTATCCATATACACATACATATATTTACTTCCTCGCAAGGAAAATCGCATTTAAATTCCATTTCGAAAACTCATTTCCACGATGTATGAACACTTTCAGCTTTCATTACACGATAGATATTCGAAGTAGGCTTAACAGATGACCATTACCAATCTCGTAAATTATAAATTTCCAAATACGAATTCACGCAGAGCGTCTAGTTGCTATCATTCTACCACCTTTTCCAATAAATATACGAATGCAATTGTAAAATAAACATTAAAAAATAAGTGGTCATCTATCCATTGTCACGTCATGAGCAGCTGTCGGAAAAGCACACACATGCATGTATTTGTGTTTGCAGGACATAGACAGATGGTTCCTTTTAAATTCCCTTTATGAAGTTTATATGAACATCACTTCATATAATGAGTATGTATCGCAAAACTTAATGAAATTCATTCACCTGCGAGAACTTCATCACGTGAATATCAGAAAGCTATCAATATTTTATGGTTCCCATTATTTCATACATCCTTAAAGTACAGGTGTCAAAAGTGAGATGAAATAGATTACCCCTAACGCAGCATGAGCAGTTGTCGTACTTGCAGAATCCTGACAGAGCCACTTCGTCAGGCAGGCACGTATGGTTACAGTATCCGTGCCTGGTGTGACACTGTAAATCCAAATCTGGACAAGGTTCTGTATCTGCAATTGAACCATAACTCTAAGATGTTTAATTAGAAAGCAATGTACCAAATGCCCGTATACATATCACGCATGTAAAGGTTTTTGTCATTATACATAAACATACATTATTCCTCCAGTATTTCCTTCTTTTAATGAGCAACGAGTTCAATTTCATTCTAAAGAAATAAAAGAAAAGGAATTGAAAGCTTTACCCTTGACGCAGCAGGAGCAGTTGTCGTATCTGCAGAGCCCCGACAGAGCCACTTCGTCAGACTTGCACTCGTGGTTGCAGTATCCACCGGTGGCGTTGCACTGCATGTTCAGATCTGGACACGGGTCTGTTTAGGCAGTGAAAATGGATTAGTAGTTAGATAACGTAAAATCATAACAGTCATAGTGATTATTAGGAATGTTATCAATAACGCTAATAAAATGTATGTAGGTGTATAAATACATATACATATACTTGATATATACACATATGTGTAAATGAATATACACATGTATATATGTGTATATAATACATATATGTATATACACATACATATATTTTATGTAAAATAGGATACGCACACATCTATAGATATATGTGTGAAAATATGTCAACATGCATACATATGAAAATAGATACTGCTGAATATAGTGAGCACGTATAAGTCTTTACTACATTACGTAAATATCATTTCACTGTCAATTATTTTACTTTATTGTTGCATGTAACATTCTTGAAAGTACGGATTTTAAAAAAAATTAAAACAGTTGCCCGGCGCTTTGAAAATGATGATATTTTATGATACTGATAATGATAAAGATGTGTACTGGATAGACAGGAGACTAATGACAACATAGAGATGAAGTAGAACCAAAGATGACTGAGGTGAATGTTTCTGCCATTGATATGAAGAGGTGTGAAAATGCATTGGAGTAGCGAGGGTTAAGATTATCGTGCTTTTATTGATGCAATGTTGCAGAAAATGTCTTGTAACGCATTTTGTTTGAAAAATTGCGTAGTTATGACTTAGAAAGCTTACTTATTGTTATTACTCCAGGAAGGTAGTAGGAAACAATAATATATAGGGATAAATATATGATCATTGTAAATTAATAGATGAATGTATAATTAGTAATAACACACCTGAAATCCAAAAATCGAAGACTACAATGATAATTATCACTATTATCTATCATATAATCATACCATCGATTTGTTTGTCAGTTATCTGTTACATTTCTAATTATCATGGAAATAATATGATACGATAATATGATTCAATCAATACATAAAAAATACCTTTGACACAGCAGGAGCAGTTGTCGTACTTGCAGAGCCCCGACAGAGCCAGTTCGTCATCCATGCACTTGTGGTTGCAGTATCCACCGGTGGCGTTGCACTGCATGTTCAGGTCAGGACAGGGATCTGCGTCGGAAGCGGAAACGGATTAGTGTCAATTACTGAATGATGGGTTAATACCGATAGCTTATGGGTGATTTGTAATTATGTAGTAAATGATAATGAATACAGAAATAAAAGAAAATTAGAGAGTGGCAATATATTACCAAGAAAGGAAGATAATTCATCATAAACATTTATAAGATAATATTGTAATTATTTATAGCATTGTTTACGATGAGAAAGACATAATGTTGCTAATAATTCTGCGCTAAAAAGCATATTTGACCAAGGTGAACGTGTCAATCAGATGACAAAGATATGAAAATAATTAGGAATATTACTATCACCTTAATAACCATAATAATAATGATTCCGGGAGTAACGATCATAATGATAATAAAAACACTAAAGAAATAAAATCATTAGAGAGATACACAGCGTAAGGAAACCAAAAGGAACGGAAGATTTTGAATAATTGCGCTATACAGATTTCCATACTGAATGACTTCTAAGACAGATTTCCATACTGAATGTCTCTACTTCTAAGACAGATTTCCATACTGAATGTCTCTACTTCTAAGACAGATTTCCATACTGAATACTTCTAAGACAGATTTCCATACTGAATGTCTCTACTTCTAAGACAGATTTCTATACTGAATGTTTCTGCTTCAAATACAGAAAGGCGTGCCAACGAAATGGATATCCAGGGTTATTACAATTCCTTCCTCTACTGCAAAAACTCTGAAAGACTAGCAGTTTAGAAAGAGACTAGCAGTTTAGAAAGACTAGCAGTTTAGAAAGAGACTAGCAGTTTAGAAAGACTAGCAGTTTAGCTAGCAGTTTAGAAAGACAGTTTAGAAAGAGACTAGAGTTTAGAAAGATAGCAGTTTAGAAAGACTAGCAGTTTAGCAGTTTAGAAAGAATAGCAGTTTAGAAAGACTAGCAGTTTAGAAAGACTAGCAGTTTTAGAAAGACTAGCAGTTTAGTAGCAGTTTAGAAAGACTAGCAGTTTAGAAAGACTAGCAGTTTAGAAAGACTAGCAGTTTAGAAAGACTAGCAGTTTAGAAAGACTAGCAGTTTAGAAAGACTAGCAGTTTAGAAAGACTAGTAGTTTAGAAGAGACTAGCAGTTTAGAAAGACTAGCAGTTTAGAAAAGACTAGCAGTTTAGAAAAGACTAGCAGTTTTATAGCAGTTTAGAAGAGACTAGCAGTTTAGAAAGACTAAGCAGTTTAGAAGACTAGCAGTTTAGAAAAGACTAGCAGTTTAGAAAGACTAGCAGCTAGTAGTTTAGTAAGAGACAGTTTAGATAGGTTTAGAAAGACTAGCAGTTTAGAAAAGACTAGCAGTTTAGAAAGACTAGCAGTTTAGAAAGACTAGCAGTTTTAGCAGTTTTAGAAAGACTAGCAGTTAAGAAAGACTAGCAGTTTTAGAAGACTAGAACAGTTTAAAAAAGACTAGTCTTCTTTCTAAACTCTAGTCTTTCTAAAACTGCCTAGTCTCTTTTAAACTGCTAGTCTTTCTAAACTGCTAGTCTTTCTAAACTGCTAGTCTCTTAGTCTTTCTAAACTGCTAGTCTTTCTAAACTGCTAGTCTTTCTAAACTGCTCTTTCTAAACTGCTAGTCTTTCTAAACTGCTAGTCTTTCCTAAACTGCTAAAACTGCTAGTCTTTCTAAACTGCTAGTCTTTCTAAACTGCTAGTCTTTTCTAAACTGCTAGTCTTTCTAAACTGCTAGTCTAAACTGCTCTCTTTACTAAACTACTAGTCTTTCTAAACTGCTAGTCTTTCTAAACTGCTAGTCTTTTTAAACTGTAGTCTTTCTAAACTGCTAGTCTCTTTCTAAACTGCTAGTCTCTCTAAAACTGCTAGTCTTTCTAAAACTGCTAGTCTTTCTAAACTGCTCTTTTCTAAACTGCTCTTTCTAAACTGCTAGTCTTCTCTAAACTGTCTTTCTAAACTGCTAGTCTTTCTAAACTGCTAGTCTTTCTAAACTGCTCTAAACTGTAGTCTTTCTAATAGTCTTTCTAAACTGCTAGTCTTTCTAAACTGCTCTTTCTAAACTGCTAGTCTTTCTAAACTGCTAGTCTTTCTAAACTGGTCTTTCTAAACTGCTAGTCTTTCTAAACTGCTAAAACTGCTAGTCTTTCTAAACTGCTCTAAACTGCTAGTCTCTTTCTAAACTGCTAGTCTTTCTAAACTGCTAGTCTCTTTCTAAACTGCTACTTTCTAAACTGCTAGTCTCTTTCTAACTGCTAGTCTTTCTAAACTGCTACTCTCTAAACTGCTAGTCTTTCAGAGTTTTTGCAGTAGAGGAAGGAAATTGTAACCCCTGGATATCCATTTCGTTGGCACGCCTTTCTGTATTTGAAGCAGAAACATTCAGTATAGAAATCTGTCTTAGAAGTAGAGACATTCAGTATGGAAATCTGTCTTAGAAGTAGAGTACTGACATTCAGTATGGAAATCTGTCTTAGAAGTAGAGACATTCAGTATGAAATCTGTCTTAGAAGTAGACATTCAGTATGGAAATCTGTATAGCGCAATTATTCAAAATCTTCCGTTCCTTTTGGTTTCCTTACGCTGTGTATCTCTCTAATGATTTTTTTCTTTAGTGTTTTATTATCATTATCATTGTTACTCCCGGAATCATTATTATTATGGTTATTATGGTGATAGTAATATTCCTAATTATTTTCATATCTTTGTCATCTGATTGACACGTTCACCTTGGTCAAATATGCTTTTTAGCGCAGAATTATTAGCAACATTATGTCTTTCTCATCGTAAACAATGCTATAAATAATTACAATATTATCTTATAATGTTTATGATGAATTATCTTCCTTTCTTGGTAATATATTGCCACTCTCTAATTTTCTTTTATTTCTGTATTCATTATCATTTACTACATAATTACAAATCACCCATAAGCTATCGGTATTAACCCATCATTCAGTAATTGACACTAATCCGTTTCCGCTTCCGACGCAGATCCCTGTCCTGACCTGAACATGCAGTGCAACGCCACCGGGGGATACTGCAACCACAAGTGCATGGATGATGAACTGGCTCTGTCGGGGCTCTGCAAGTACGACAACTGCTCCTGTTGTGTCAAAGGTATTTTTTTATGTATTGATTGAATCATATTATCGTATCATATTATTTCCATGATAATTAGAAATGTAACAGATAACTGACAACAAATCGATGGTATGATTATGATAGATAATAGTGATAATTATCATTGTAGTCTTCGATTTTTGGATTTCAGGTGTGTTATTACTAATTATACATTCATCTATTAATTTACAATGATCATATATTTATCCCTATATATTATTGTTTCCTACTACATTCCTGGAGTAATAACAATAAGTAAGCTTTCTAAGTCATAACTACGCAATTTTTCAAACAAAATGCGTTACAAGACATTTTCTGCAACATTGCATCAATAAAAGCACGATAATCTTAACCCTCGCTACTCCAATGCATTTTCACACCTCTTCATATCAATGGCAGAAACCTTCACCTCAGTCATCTTTGGTTCTACTTCATCTCTATGTTGTCATTAGTCTCCTGTCTATCCAGTACACATCTTTATCATTATCAGTATCAATAAAATCATCATCATTTTCAAAGCGCCGGGCAACTGTTTTAATTGTTTTTAAAATCCGTACTTTCAAGAATGTTACATGCAACAATAAAGTAAAATAATTGACAGTGAAATGATATTACGTAATGTAGTAAAGAGTTATACGTGCTCACTATATTCAGCAGTATCTATTTTCATATGTATGCATGTTTACATATTTTCACACATATATCTATAGATGTGTGCGTATCCTATTTTACATAAAATATATGTATGTGTATATACATATATGTATTATATACACATATATACATGTGTATATTCATTTACACATATGTGTATATATCAAGTATATGTATGTGTATGTATACACCTACATACATTTTATTAGCGTTATTGATAACATTCCTAATAATCACTATGACTGTTATGATTTTACATTATCTGATTAAATCCATTTTCACTGCCTAAACAGACCCGTGTCCAGATCTGAACATGCAGTGCAACGCCACCGGTGGATACTGCAACCACGAGTGCAAGTCTGACGAAGTGGCTCTGTCGGGGCTCTGCAGATACGACAACTGCTCCTGCTGCGTCAAGGGTAAAGCTTTCATTTCCTTTTTTTTTATTTCTTAGAAATGAAATTGAACTCGTTGCTCATTAAAAGAAGCAAATACTGGAGGAATAATGTATGTTTATGTATAATGACAAAAACTTTACATGTGATATGTATACGGGCATTTGGTACATTGCTTTTTGATTTAACATCTTAGAGTTATGGTTCAATTGCAGATACAGAACCTTGTCCAGATTTGGATTTACAGTGTCACGCCAGGCACGGATACTGTAACCATACGTGCCTGCCTGACGAAATGGCTCTGTCAGGATTCTGCAAGTACGACAACTGCTCCTGCTGCGTTAGGGGTAATCTATTTCATCTCACTTTTGACACCTGTACTTTAAGATGTATGAAATAATGGGAATCATAAAAATATTGATAGCTTTCTGATATTCACGTGATGAAGTTCTCGCAGGTGAATGAATTTCATTAAGTTTTGCGATACATACTCATTATATGAAGTGATGTTCATATAAACTTCATAAAGGGAATTTAAAAGGAACCATCTGTCTATGTCCTGTAAACACAAATACATGCATGTGTGTGCTTTTCCGACAGCTGCTCATGACGTGACAATGGATAGATGCCCACTTATTTTTTAATGTTTATTTTACAATTGCATTCGTATATTTATTGGAAAAGGTGGTAGAATGATAGCAACTAGACGCTCTGCGTGAATTCGTATTTGGAAATTTATAATTCCGAGATTGGTAATGATCATCTGTTAAGCCTACTTCGAATATCTATCGTGTAATGAAAGCTGAAAGTGTTCATACATCGTGGAAATGAGTTTTCGAAATGGAATTTAAATGCGATTTTCCTTGCGAGGAAGTAAATATATGTATGTGTATATGGATAAATATCTTAACAACTGACTAAACGTATAACTACACACACACTTAAATGAATACATATCTGTAACTCTGCATTTCTATCCATATTCATGCTCTTAAATAGATACATGATAATACGTGATAATAATGTGCTCTATTTTATATTACAGGATACCTTTTTAATAGAGACTAAATGAATATAATTCTTTCCCGGTCTTTACTAATTAATATATTAACAATAAAAGATATGCTACAAGGTATCAACAATATTTTCATCTTTGTTAATATCTGTAGTGAATATTTTAGCAACTATTTACTGTAACCAAGCAAACAAATATGTTTCTTTCGATTTCCTGAAAATGAATCTGATATGATGGAACTGCAGTAGTTTTATGAATTTTTTAATGTTTTTAATTTGTGTTTTTGTTGTATTCAGCTTTTTTATGATCATAGTGATTATCTTATTACTATTTTTATATTTTTCTTTGAAATATCTAAATCACGGCAGTTTAAATCCCTTGCATAGCGCAGGTAAGGCTTCAGGTCCGTAGCTGTAACTCATCAAAAGGCTTAATTATTTTGTTTTCTTTCGTCCTATATCTCTTGCCTGTTTCTTTTTCAGTTCTTGAAGTGAACCAACATGATCTGTGTTATTGTTATGGTTTTATTATCATTACTATTGTAGTAATTATCATTGGGATGTTTGTTATGATATGGTCATGCTTGCGTTTCTAATGACCTGTTTGTCTTTTACACCAGACAAAAGCTGCCTATATTTGCGATTCCTTTGTAGGCATGTTATGGCTCCATTTTCTTTTACTAATGTCTTTTTTTGTTTTTTTATTGTAACATTAGTATCATTATCATTATTAGTGGTGTCTTCCTGATTGTTACTGTACTAATTACAATTGTGGTTTAAGCTATTTCTGATGAATTACCAAGCTTTTACCTCAAGAACAATATTTTTATTCAATAGTCTTGTATTTTTTTTTCATTTGTTATCAGTTTAAATTTCCTTTGAAGATAGAAGGATCTTATTTCAACCTTATTATATCACTATCATCATTACCATTATACATATCGTTATATCTCCAGGAACAACAGACCCGTGCCCAGATCTGAACATGCAGTGCAACGCCACCGGGGGATACTGCCACCGCGAGTGCCAGTCTGGCGAAGTGGCTCTGACGGGGCTCTGCGCTCACGAAAACTGCTCCTGCTGCGTCAAGGGTAATGTATTTATCCGTTTACTCATGTATCCATACTGCTCTTATGATTATATTAAAAACAGCACTGATGATGATGATAATGTTAGTGATATTGATAATACCAATGATAATGTCAATGATGATGATAGCAATGATAGTAAATGATAACAAGAGTAATGATAAATAAATAACACTGACGGGTAAAAACATTATTATATCCATCAATGGTGTTTTCCTCATTTCTGTTATTATTGAAGCCTTTGTATCATTTGTGATCTGATGATTCACACTCTCCTTCCAGTACTTATCATTATCACCAATACTAGTATCAATATCATCATCATCATCATAATCATTCATAGTCATAGTTCATAGTCATAGTCATATAGTCATAGTTAGTTAGTCAGTCATAGTCATAGTCATAGTCATAGTCAGTCATAGTCATAGTCAGTCATAGTCATAGTCAGTCATAGTCAGTTAGTCATAGTCAGTAATAGTCATGTCAGTCATAGTCAGTCATAGTCATAGTCAGTCATAGTCATAGTCAGTCATAGTCATAGTCAGTCATAGTCATAGTCAGTCATAGTCATAGTCAGTCATAGTCATAGTCAGTCATAGTCATAGTCAGTCAGTCAGTCATAGTCATAGTCAGTCAGTCATAGTCAGTCATAGTCATAGTCATAGTCAGTCATAGTCAGTCATAGTCAGTCAGTCAGTCATAGTCATCATAGTCATAGTCAGTCATATCAGTCAGTCATAGTCAGTCAGTCAAGTCAGTCATAGTCAGTAATAGTCATAGTCATAGTCATAGTCATAGTCAGTAGTCAGTAGTCAGTCAGTTAGTCAGTCATAGTCAGTCATAGGTCATAGTCAGTCATAGTCATAGTGTCAGTCCCATCAGTCCATAGTCAGTAGTCATAGTCAGTCATAGTCATAGTCAGTCAGTCATAGTCAGTCATAGTCATAGTCAGTCAGTCCATAGTCATCAGTCATAGTCAGTCATAGTCATAGTCAGTCATAGTCATAGTCAGTATAGTCATAGTCAGTAGTCAGTCATCATAGTCATAGTCAGTCATAGTCATCAGTCATAGTCATAGTCAATAGTCATAGTCAGTCATAGTCATAGTCAGTCATAGTCATAGTCAGTCATAGTCATAGTCAGTCATAGTCATAGTCAGTCATAGTCTAGTCAGTCATAGTCAGTCATAGTCAGTCATAGTCAGTCATAGTCATAGTCAGTCATAGTCATAGTCAGTCATAGTCATAGTCAGTCATAGTCATAGTCATAGTCATAGTCAGTCATAGTCATAGTCAGTCATAGTCATAGTCAGTCATAGTCATAGTCAGTCATAGTCATAGTCAGTCATAGTATAGTCAGTCATAGTCATCAGTCATAGTCATAGTTAGTCATAGTCATAGTCAGTCATAGTCATAGTCAGCATAGTCATAGGTCATAGTCAGTCAGTCATAGTCATAGTCAGTCATAGTCATAGTCAGTCCAGTAGTCATAGTCATAGTCATAGTCATAGTCAGTCAGTCAGTCAGTAGTCATAGTCAGTCATAGTCAGTCATCATAGTCATCATAGTCAGTCCAGTCATAGTCATAGTCATAGTCAGTCATAGTCATAGTCATCAGTCATAGTCATAGTCATAGTCATCATAGTCATAGTCATAGTCATAGTCAGTCAGTCAGTCAGTCATAGTCATAGTCAGTCATAGTCAGTCATAGTCATAGTCAGTCATAGTCATAGTCAGTCATAGTCATAGTCAGTCATAGTCATAGTCAGTAGTCAGTCAGTCAGTCAGTCATAGTCATAGTCAGTCATAGTCATAGTCAGTCAGTCATAGTCAGTCATAGTCATAGTCAGTCATAGTCAGTAGTCAGTCATAGTCATAGTCAGTCATAGTCATAGTCAGTGTCATAGTCAGTCATAGTCAGTCATCATAGTCATAGTCAGTCATAGTCATAGTCAGTCATAGTCATAGTCAGTCATAGTCATAGTCAGTCATAGTCATAGTCAGTCATAGTCATAGTCAGTCATAGTCATAGTCATAGTCAGTCATAGTCATAGTCAGTCATATAGTCATAGTCAGTCATAGTCATAGTCAGTCATAAGTCATAGTCAGTCAGTCATAGTCATAGTCAGTCATAGTCATAGTCAGTCATAGTCATAGTCAGTCCATAGTCATAGTCAGTCATAGTCATAGTCAGTCATAGTCAGTCAGTCAGTCATAGTCAGTCATAGTCATAGTCAGTCATAGTCATAGTCAGTCATAGTCATAGTCATCATATCATAGTCAGTCATAGTCATAGTCATAGTCATATCATAGTCATAGTCAGTCATAGTCATAGTCATAGTCAGTCATAGTCATAGTCAGTCATAGTCATAGTCAGTCATAGTCAGTCAGTCTTAGTCAGTCATAGTCATAGTCAGTCATAGTCATAGTCAGTCATAGTCATAGTCAGTCATAGTCATAGTCAGTCATAGTCATAGTCAGTCATAGTCATAAGTCATAGTCAAGTCATGTCATAGTCAGTCATAGTCATAGTCAGTCCATAGTCATAGTCAGTCATAGTCATAGTCAGTCATAGTCATAGTCATAGTCAGTCATAGTCATAGTCAGTCATAGTCATAGTCAGTCATAGTCATAGTCAGTCATAGTCATAGTCATAGTCAGTCATAGTCATAGTCAGTCATAGTCATAGTCAGTCATAGTCATAGTCAGTCAGTCATAGTCATAGTCAGTCAGTTATAGTCATAGTCATAGTCAGTCATAGTCATAGTCAGTCATAGTCCATAGTCAGTCATAGTCATAGTCAGTCATAGTCATAGTCAGTCAGTCATAGTCAGTCAGTCAGTCATAGTCAGTAGTCATAGTCAGTCAGTCATAGTCATAGTCAGTCATAGTCATAGTCATCATAGTCATAGTCAGTCATAGTCATAGTCAGTCATAGTCATAGTCAGTCATAGTCATAGTCGTCATAGTCATAGTCAGTCATAGTCATAGTCAGTCATAGTCCATAGTCAGTCATAGTCATAGTCAGTCATAGTCATAGGTCAGTCATAGTCAGTCATCATAGTCATAGTCAGTCATAGTCATAGTCAGTCATAGTCATAGTCAGTCATAGTCATAGTCAGTCATAGTCATAGTCAGTCATAGTCAGTCATAGTCATAGTCATAGTCATAGTCATAGTCATAGTCAGTCAGTCAGTCATAGTCAGTCATAGTCATAGTCAGTCATAGTCATAGTCAGTCAGTCATAGTCATAGTCAGTCATAGTCAGTCATAGTCATAGTCAGTCATAGTCAGTCATAGTCAGTCATAGTCATAGTCAGTCATAGTCCATAGTCAGTCATAGTCATAGTCAGTCATAGTCATAGTCAGTCATAGTCATAGTCAGTCATAGTCATAGTCAGTCATAGTCATAGTCAGTCATAGTCATAGTCAGTCATAGTCATAGTCAGTCATAGTCATAGTCAGTCATAGTCATAGTCATAGTAGTCCATAGTCATAGTCAGTAGTCATAGTCATAGTCATCATAGTCATAGTCAGTCATAGTCATAGTCAGTCATAGTCAGTCAGTCAGTCATAGTCATAGTCATAGTCAGTCATAGTCATAGTCAGTCATATTCATAGTCAGTCATATTCATAGTCAGTCCATAGTCATAGTCAGTCATATAGTCATAGTCAGTCATAGTCATAGTCAGTCATAGCCATAGTCATAGTCAGTCATAGTCAGTCAGTCATAGTCAGTAGTCAGTCAGTCATAGTCAGTCATAGTCATAGTCAGTCATAGTCATAGTCAGTCATAGTCATAGTCAGTCATAGTCAGTCAGTCTTAGTCAGTCATAGTCAGTCATAGTCATAGTCATAGTCAGTCATAGTCAGTCATAGTCAGTCAGTCATAGTCAGTCATAGTCATAGTCAGTCAGTCAGTCATAGGGTCAGTCATAGTCATGTCATAGTCAGTCATAGCCTGCCTGCGAAGTGGCAAAGCTTTCTTAGTGTTCCATAACAAGATTAATCACGGTAGTTCTGAACTGCTAGTCTTTTAAACTGCTAGTCTTTCTAAACAGCTATGTCTTTTCTAAACTGCTAGTCTCTTCTAAATTGCTAGTC
>NW_020872862.1:204871-206846 GCF_003789085.1 Penaeus vannamei
ATCAAGAAGAAGTGTATCAATGAAGTGTGTATCAATGAAGAAGTGTGAATCAATGAAGAAGTGTGTATCATGAAGAAGTGTGAATCAATGAAGAAGTGTGTGAAGTGTGATCAATGAAGAAGTGTGAATAAATGAAGAAGTTTGTATCAATGAAGACATGTGAATCAATGAAGAAGTGTGAAGAAGTGTGTATCAATGAAGAAGTGTGAATCAATGAAGAAGTGTGAATCAATGAAGAAGTGTGTATCAATGAAGAAGTGTGAATCAATGAAGAAGTGTGTATCAATGAAGAAGTGTGAATCAATGAAGAAGTGTGTATCAAGTGAAGAAATCATGAAGAAGTGATCAATGAAGAAGTGTGTTCAATGAAGAAGTGTGTATCAATGAAGAAGTGTGTGAAGAAGTGGTATCAATGAAGAAGTGTGAATCAATAAGAAGTGTGAATCAATGAAGAAGTGTGTATCAATGAAGAAGTGTGAATCAATGAAGAAGTGTGTAATGAAGAAGTGTGTATCAATGAAGAAGTGTGTATCAATGAAGAAGTGTGAATCAATGAAGAAGTGTGTAATCAATGAAGAAGTGTGTATCAATGAAGAAGTGTGTATCAATGAAGAAGTGTGAATCACTGAAGAAGTGTGTATCAATGAAGACGTGTGTATCAATGAAGAAAGTGTGTATCAATGAAGAAGTGTGTATCAATGAAGAAGTGTGAATCAATGAAGAAGTGTGAATCAATGAAGAAATCAATGAAGAAGTGTGAATCAATGAAGAAGTGTGAATCAATGAAGAAGTGTGAATCAATGAAGAAGTGTGTATCAATGAAGAAGTGTGTATCAATGAAGAAGTGTGTATCATGAAGAAGTGTGAATCAATGAAGAAGTGTGAATCAATGAAGAAGTGTGAATCAATGAGAAGTGTGAATCAATGAAGAAATCAATGAAGAAGTGTGAAATCAATGAAGAAGTGTGAATCAATGAAGAAGTGTGAATCAATGAAGAAGTGTGTATCAATGAAGAAGTGTGAATCAATGAAGGTGTATCAATGAAGAAGTGTGTATCAATGAAGAAGTGTGTATCAATGAAGAAGTGTGTATCAAATGAAGAAGTGTGAATCAATGAAGAAGTGTGTATCAATGAAGAAGTGTGTATCAATGAAGAGTGGTGAATCAATGAGAAGTGTGAATCAATGAAGAAGTGTGAATCAATGAAGAATGTGTATCAATGAAGAAGTGTGAATCAATGAAGAGTGTGTATCAATGAAGAAGTGTGTATCAATGAAGAAGTGTGTATCAATGAAGACGTGTGTATCAATGAAGAAGTGTGTATCAATGAAGAAGTGTGTATCAATGAAGAAGTGTGAATCAATGAAGAATGTGAATCAATGAAGAAGTGTGTGATGAAGTGTGTATCAATGAAGAAGTGTGAATGAAGAAGTGTGAAGAAGTGTGAATCAATGAAGAAGTGTGTATCAATGAAGAAGTGTGTATGAAATGAAGTGTGAAGAAGTGTGAATCAATGAAGAAGTGTGAATCAAATGAAGTGTGTATCATCAATGAAGAAGTGTGAATCAATGAAGAAGTGTGTGGAATGCAATGAAGAAGTGTGTATCAATGAAGAAGTGTGTATCAATGAAGAAGTGTGTATCAATGAAGAAGTGTGTATCAGTGAAGAAGTGTGTATCAATGAAGAAGTGTGAATCAATGAAGAAGTGTGAATCAATGAAGAAGTGTGAAATCAATGAAGAAGTGTGAATCAGTGAAGAAGTGTGTATCAAATGAAGTGTGTATCAATGAAAGAAGTGTGTATCCATCAATGAAGAAGTGTGATCAGTGTGTAATGAAGAATGAATGTGAAGTGTGTATCAATGAAGAAGTGTGAAATCAATGATGAAGTGTGTATCAATGAAGAAAGTGTGTATCAAAATGAAGAAGTGTGTACAATGAAGAAGTGTGTATCAATGAAGAAGTGTGTATCAA
>NW_020872862.1:227024-232024 GCF_003789085.1 Penaeus vannamei
ATATATATATATATATATATATATTTAATATCTATATATGAATATTTATAAATGAGTGTGTGTGTATATAAATATATAATACACCCATTCTTCATTTTTGTATTTGCAGATCCGTGCCCTGAGACGGCTGACTGTGTCAACAGAGGAGGTTATTGCAATCAGACTTGTGGCATTCGGGAGGCGAGTCTCAGCGGGTACTGTGCCAGCGATTCCTGCTCCTGCTGCGTCCCGTGTAAGTTTCTCAATTTCTTCTTTTTATCTCTGGAAATGTCTGTTTTCTCTTTCTCTCTCTCTTTCTTTCTCTCTCTCTCTATTTCTTTCTTTCTCTCTCTCTCTCACTCTCTTTCTCTCTCTCTTTTTCTCTCTCTGTCTCTGTCTCTCTTTCTCTCTCTCACTCATTCTCTTGCCTTGCTTTAGTTCATTTATGCTTTTTGTAATACCTATCCTACATTTTCCTCTTTATTTCTCTTCTCAATCTGTCTTCTTCATCTATTCTCTTAGTTGCAGTGGATATCCTGTGTCCCAATACTGAAAAATGCAAAGAAAACGGGGGAACTTGCAGCCAATTTTGTCGCTCACTCACCACGCAAGCAGTAATAAATGGGATTTGCGAACATGACGAGTGTCGCTGCTGTGTTGATCGTAAGTGAACGATCATTTTCACACCTCTCCGTATCAAGGTCATGGGTTAGTCTGTTTATATTTAGATTGTGCACAAGACAGCTGAAACCATTACTTTTAAGCATCTATGCTGTGTAGATGAGAGTTCAGTAATCCTTTTTTTAATTGAAGGCTGAATGATTATTTGTTTATGAATGAGATTGAGTAACAATGCACTTTAACGAAGGTTTCGTAATTAGGGGCGGTATTCACAAAAGGTCTAAGGCTTTTCTTTGCAATTTTGTCTCTGATTTGCGCTCTGGAAATAGAAATAAATGATATATAATATGTTATGAAAATAGGGCCTATAACGATACATATGTTAAGATATGATAAATATAGCAATAAATCTTACTGGTATCACAACGGTAATATTAAACATTTTATATATTTAAATGTGATGTGGCATACCTGCGTTTATTGTCATTGCATCAACTGATTTTTTAAAAATAAAATACAGCAATAAAAACGAAAGAAAGGCTTAATTAACGTTTGATAAAGTGGTCTCGAAGTTTTTCTTATTATTTCCAAAGCGGAATAATCTTCAACAGAGGGAAATTTGCATAAAACCAAATTTAAGACAGTTCTTATGTATATATATATATATATATGTATATATANGATAAATATTTTAAGGAAATATAACGAATAAGAGATTTGGATCTATCTTTATTCTTTAACTTTCAAAGAGTTCTCAGAATATTGATTTTTTTAATTTAAAGAAGTAGGCGGTTGATGTTTTATTTGTAATATACTCAAAGTGAATAAATGATATTGAAAAAATGAATTAACTTGGCTCTAAGGTTGAAGAATTCATTAAGAACGTTTCATAATATGTCGTGATTATGTAAATGTTAAATAATATAGATAAAACGCAGTATGAAATAAATTAATTTATTCTTATAGATAAGTATATATAAATAATAATCTATAGTATTTGTTCATAGTTATAACAAAATATATAAATAATTTATCTAATTATTATATATTATTGTTTTATATACTATATTTAGGTATAGGATATAAAACAAATATCCCAGATATTGAGATACATTAGTTATATACAATTATAGCATCAGTTAGTTAATACAATTAGTATAGTATAAACAAATCAGATAGCATAGTATAGATAGGTGTAAAATAGTATTGGGTTACAAATAGTATGATAAATTAGATAAAAAGTTAGTGTATTTCCATATCAACTACAATGCCATATTATACAAATGAATATTATATATTTTTATGATAGCCTATAAGGCATAATAAGATAGAGAAATCCTAACTCAATCCTACTTACCAACTTCCAATCCTCACTATCAAACGTACTAATATAAGAACCAACTTAAATATCAGATAACTAAAGCTCCAATTTCCTCAGAATTATCCAAGCTTACTATATTCGACTATACTATACCATAAACTATTTACCTATCCCATTTATCAAACTTTGAAGTAATTAGTACGAAACTCGGATGATCACTTATCCAACTCTGAAAGATTCACTTATCCAACCTAATCTGACCGATTATCTAACTCTAAAATCTCTAGACTTATCCAACTCCAATGCACTTTAATCCAAGTCAATTAATCCCACTTTATCCACCTTTAGAGTGTCCCTTATCTAACTCTAATCCTACTTATCCAACTCCAATTCTCAACTTATCCAACTCAATCTTCATCCAACTCAAATCCCACTTATCAACTCCAATCCCCATTTATCCATCTCCGATCTCACTTATCCAACTCTTAATACCCACTTATCCAACTCCAATCTCTATCCAAAACTCCAATCCAACTCTAATCCCACTTATCCACCTCCAATCCCACTTATCCAACTCCCAATCCACTTATCCAATAACCATTTTATAATAATGCGGTTCGAAGTAAACTAATAACGAGAACACAAAATCCTCTGAACGGAGAAAAGTGACCCAAGGAAGAAGCTAGAGAGAAAGCACGAGAGAAGAGAGAGAGAGGGTGTGTGGAAGAGGAAGAGAGAGAGAGAGAGAGAGAAGAGAGAGAGGATGAGACGAGAGAGAGAGAGAGAGAGAGAGAGAAGAGAGAGAAGAGAGAGAAAAAGAATTAAGGTACACTTTTTAGCGTGCGAGACTTTATGCTTGGAAGGGTGCAAAGTGAATGAGAAAGGATCAGAGTGAAGGAGAGAGAGCGTGATGGGTGCGATGCCTTGAGAGTTACACATATAAAATTCAAGTATGGCGACGCGAAATCCTTGGGATCGCGGCGCAGTGATAGTGTGTGCTTGTAATGAGTGTGTTGTGTTCCGGATGAAATTAATTGCGGATAGAGGAAAGAAGCACGAGGAGGAGATGTGAAGTGTAGTTGAGGGAGGAGGAGGAGGAGGAGGAGAGGAGAGGAGGAGGAGGAGGGGATGGAGGAGGGAGGAGTGTATGTGAGGCTGGTTTGTGAGATTTTAAGAGGTGTGTAGAGCACAATAGAGAAGTGGATGTTATTATTGTTTACTCAGCCGCGGAAAACGACAGCAAAAATAAATGTCTAATCTCCATATCTCTATCGTCGAGATCTAAGGTGGGGTTGGGGTCCGTTGTTTATTGTGATGTTCTCGTTGTGCTCTCGGTATGGCGGTCTCTTGCCTGTGGCTGGGGTTGCTGTGGTGTGGTGCGTTTCGTGGGTGCATCTCCTGGTGGGGTGTGGTGTGTCTTCCCTCTCTTCTCTTCTCTCTCTCTTTTTCTATCACGCTCTTTTTGGTCGTGTTTTGGTGTGTTTTCTGTGTCTCTTTCCTTCTTCTCCTTTCTCTTCTCTCTCTTCTTCTCCGTTCTTTTTCTTCTTGCCTGGTCGGTCGGTGTGTCTTTGTGTTGGCCCTCTCTCCTCTCTTCCTCCTCTTCCCCGTCTTCTTCTCTTCGCTCCATAAATTCCTTCCTCTTATTCCTATGTCCTCCCTCTGCATACATTAAAACCTGTCTCCTCCTACTCACTTCTATTCTCATTCAATCTATCTCCTCTCTCTCTTATCTCTGTCTCGTCTATCTTAGTTAATATATTATATATAATATATATATTATATACCCTATCCTCCTCTCTCTCTCTACAATCTCTCTCCCCCTTGGTTACTCTCCCTCTCTCTCTCCTTCTTTCCTCTCTTTTGCTCCTCTTCCTCTTCTCTGTTCTCCCTCGCTATTCTCGGCCTCTCCTCTCTCTCCTCTTTTATCTGTTTTTCTGTATCACTTTCACTCCCGCTTCCCATTTCCATTATTTCTTTCTCTCCTTCCATCACTCTCATCCGTCTCTTCCCCTCTCCCTTCCCTTCGCGTCTCCTTCTCCCTCTTTATCTTTTTCTTCCTTCTCTCTCTTCTCTCTCTCTCTCCCTCCCTCCAATCTCATCCCCTCTCTTCCCTCTTCCCTCCCTTCCTCTCCTTCTCCCTCTTTATTTCTTTATCTTTCCCTCTCTCTCTCTCTCTCTCTCCCTCCTCACTATCATCCCCTCTCTTCCCCTTCTCTCTCCTTCTCCCTCTTTATCTTTCTCTCTCCTTTATCTCTCTCTTCTCTCTTCGGATGTCACGGTTGACCTCCCCTCACCTGCTGTTTTGATCACTTTCATCTCCACTTCCTTTTCCCTTCATCATCAAAGTCATGGCTCTTCCTCTCTTTGGCCTCCTGCCTGATATGTGTCACGAGATCATATTTCCTGCTTGAGATATGAAAGATATTTCTGTTTATTTTATCATGTTCGTCTTCCGTCTTGCTTTTTTTTTTTTTTTTTTTTTTTTTTTTTATCCGACGTGGAATTCCATTTTTTTTTAACGTCGGAAGTAATCTTGTTTGTTGGGTCGTGTTTTTTGTTTTTTTTTTTGCTGTTGGTCATTTACACTGGTTCGTATGGTTTGAGTGGTGTCTTGTGAGATGGTTTACGGGTTTCCGCTTTATTTTATGACATGTATGTGTACAAACACTCAGACATACATATATGTAATTAAATACAGATGTAATATATTGTGTTTTATTATAATAATACTTAATGTATATAAATATTTATATATATTATATATATATATCTTTTGTATAATCTAATTATTAGTTATATAATATGATATATATATATAGTAATATAATATATTATATATATTATATATAATAAAATTAAATAATCATAATAAATCATTACAATTAATTGATTTAAATTTAATTTAATCTATTATATATATATAAATATAATTTTATTAGTTTAAATATATATATAATATACTATCTATATAAACATATCGCTTAATGCCTGTATGTGTATTGTATTTTGATAACTCTATGATAACTCAATATATATATTTCATTAATGCATTAATGCATATATTTATAAATTAACTTAA
>NW_020872862.1:252024-254524 GCF_003789085.1 Penaeus vannamei
AAACTTAATTTTTCATCCATTACTCTATTTTCTCCAAAACTATGTAATTATAGTGGAAACAAATGGTTATCGACTGGTTTGTTAAAATTGTGCCAGGTCCGACCCAGTGAAATTTCATAAATACAGACGCAGAAATAAAGGCATATCTGTCTATATATCTGATAGATATACATTTAACCATCTATTTCCCGGGTTGATATGCATGTCTAGACTGATAAATATGCATTTATTTCTTTGTTTATGCATGTCAAGTATACGAGTATTCTTTGGATCGGGCCTCGCACAATTCTAACAAACCTGCAGTATATTACTACGTATAATGATAATAATTATGACTAACAATAACAATCATAACGATTATGATAATGACAGTAATATTGACAAGAGGGATAACGGTAACAACATTAGTAATAATAATAATAATTATAATGATATCATGATAATGATAGTAAAGATAGCAATAACAATACCAATTATAATAATAATGATAAAATAAAGATAAGAACGATAATAGTAGTAATTGTAGTAGTAGTTGCTGTTGTTGGAGTAATGATAATAATAAGGATGATAGTAATAAAAAATAGCAATAATAATGATAACAAGATAACAGGATAACGAGAATGATGATGATGATAATCATAGTAATGATTAAAAAAAATAATGATGATGATGATGATAATAATAATGATAATAATAATAATAATAATAATAATATAAATAATAATAAATAATGATAATGATAATAATAATAATAATAATAATAATAATAATAATAATAATAATAATAATGATAATAACAATAGCAATGATAATATTGATAATAATAATAATAATAATTCAAAAATGATAATGATAAAGATGATGATGATGACGATAATTATAATGAAAAGATAAAATAAAAACGACTTACAACAACAACAACAACAACAGTAACAATAACAATAATCACTAATAATAACAACAGTAAAAATCAACAACCCGAACTGGAATTAAAGTTATCCGGAAAGAGAAAATATGAAGGTTTCTGAATGTCTCCAAAGAAAGGAGATTTTTCTTTGCTCTGTCTTCCTTTCCTAACTTTCATTCTCGTATTTTTTCTTTTTCTTTTTTATTTTGATTCCTCTTTTCCATTTTTATTTCGTGTGATTCAGGTCAGTGACGTTTATCTTTTCTTTCATAGAAATCTTTCTGCTGATTCTTCGTTTTTTTTTTTTTTTTTTTCTTTTTTTCTCCTTTTTTTCAATATGTATATATATATATATATATATATATATATATATATATATATATATATATATATATATATATATATAGAGAGAGAGAGAGAGAGATAGATAGATAGATAGATAGAAAGATAGATAGGTAGGTAGATAGATAGATAGATAGATAGATAGATACACACACACACACACACACACACACACACACACACACACACACACACACACACACACACACACACACACACACACACACACACATATACTACACACACCACACGTACATGCATATATACATTTTTTTTTTTCTTACATACCGTAGGTCTATGAATTCACATTTTTCTCTCTCATATTTCCACTTATTTCTTTCTTCCCTTTTCTTCGTCTCTTTCTCTTCCCTTTGCTACAAACACTCAAAATCAGTTTTTGAAATTCCCTTTTCCTTTTTTTTCATCATTTTTTCTTAAATCTCTTATCGGATTTTAAGCTTCAGGACTTAATGCCTACTTTCGTAAGTTTTTTTTTTTCCTTTTTTTTATCCTGATATATTTTTTTTTTTTTTTACGTTTTCACCGGCGGGACACAACTCATTTGCATGTCTCACCGGGAGTCGATAGTCAGGAGGGAAAAGGAGGGAGTGGAACAAGCAAGGAAATAGGATTTTCTTGCTCGCTCTCTTTCTCTTTCTCTCGTTCTCTTTCCTCTCTTTGTTTCTGTTTCTCTGGCTTTTTTCTTATATGTACACACATACGGTACATTATATATATATATATATATATATATATATATATATATATATATATATATATATATATATATATATATATATATATATATATATATATATATGTATGTATGTACATTATTATTATTATTACTATTATTTCTTCTTTGCTGTGTCTGTCTCTTGTCTCTCTCTTCCTGGCTCTTACTCTCTCTCTTCTTCTTTCTCGCTCTTCTCACCTTTCTCTCTTTTCTTTCTTTATCTTTCTCTCATTCTCTCTCTCTCTCTCTCTCTCTCCTCCTCTCTTTCTCTCTCTCTCTCTCTCTCTCTTTCTCTCTCTCTCTCTCTCTTTCTCTCTCTCTCTCTCTCTCTCTCTCTCTCACACATACACATACATACACGTAAAATCGCATGTATATGTTCATTTACGTGTTTACATACGCATACATTTGCATATCAGAAACGTACTGACCATAATAATGCGGTGTGTTTACTGCAGGCTTATGTAAACAAATCTGAAGCACGCCCGTAGCAGCAAGGTATAAATTATACATCT